>JBBDHG010000078.1:1377500-1897500 GCA_037951165.1 Lophius americanus
GTATCGAGCCAGTCTGGTTTCCAAGGTAACACTTATGACACACAGGCCATGGTTAAGACTGATGATGGATTGGATGGAAAATCCATGCTAATGGCTGGGTGGGACTTCTGTGCAATGGTTGCGGTGGATAGGGGCAACTAAATCTAAAAGAGCTGCCCATATTTGGAAAAATACTTAAATTCCATAGGGTGCAGATGTTGGGGGTTGGATATTACACTGGTATGGTGATATTGTAGGGGGAGGGGCCAGTCTATCAGAGCGTAAAAATATACGGCCATAACATCAAATAAAGGAGGACAGGGAGTTTTTCTCTCTCGCGTGCAACACAGGATCTCATATTTGAGTTTTTTGTTTTACCGGTACCTGTAGAAAATTCAAACCCTTCGTTTTTCCTACCAGCCTCGTGTCATGTATGAGATCATTGATTCCCTCCATGTCATCATCCACAACAGGAAGTACATCAAAATCAACACAGCCAATCATAGGATTTACTGTTGCTTCCACCTCCTGACACATTCCTACAAATTCATAAACATGATGCCCTTTTTGCCCAATGAGTGATGTCATCTTGTAAGGACCCGTATACTAAGACATGGAATAAAGAGAGGCAAGGAGAGCCCGCTATGGATTGCATTGTTTAGTGACATCTTGTATTAACAAAACTCAATTTAGTGTTGGGAAGATTCCTTTTGTCATTCCATTTGTTCTGCAGGCAAAGAGCCCCATTTCTCTGCCTGTCCTCCTGCATATATATATATATATATATATATATATATATATATATATATATATATATATATATATATATATATATATATATATATATATATATATATATATATATATATATATATGTGTGTGTGTGTGTGTGTGTGTGAGTGTGTGTGTGAGTGTGTGTTTGTGTGTGTGTCCCACTTCTTTTCCCATCTATCTGTCAAGATGCCTATTGATCATTACCTTGGCCTCCGCTCTATTCATACAAATGGGCTCCATTAACTTCTAATCAACACTGATGGCTGAAGATGAGCAATCTGACAGCTCATCATAGGGGTCTGAACAGAGCGGGTTGGGGTATTTTGTGAGTGCTGCACCTGCTCAGAGTGAAACTGTCCAAAATGAGAAAAGGTGAAGTTTGGACAATTTGGCTGGAATCGTAATCCAAGGCTTTAAACTTCAACCTGTGTGTGTTTAAGCAAATAGTGAAAACTGTCGTCTAATTAAATATTTATTATTTGAGTATTTTTTTAGTTTTTGCTGTAAAGTGGTTGAAGCTTTATCTGACAGCTGACAAGAAAGAAACAAAAAGCTCAGTAATGAAGCTGATTAGTATTTTGACGGAATCAACCAGTGTTGTGAAGGCTGATTGGAAATGTACAGAAGGAATAGCTGGTGTTATTCTGACATTTGAGGTGAGATGATCGCCCTGCCTCAGTTGTAGAGTTGATCGTCTGGATCTATTTACCTTTTCAGCTTGGCTGTCTTACTTACTGTGTTGTTAGAAGCAAATTGACAAAGAAGAATTACCCTTTGAGATACATATCAGGGCTCAAGTCTCATTTTTAAGGTAATAGATGCTACTATATATGAAGAAAGAGAGTGCAATGAAAATAAAAGAAGTGCTTTCAGGTTCCAGCTTCAATGACAATATTTGAAGGTTTTTGCTTCATAAAATCTCCTTTATTACTCCACAGACTTACAATGACCCTGAACCAAAAAGTGCCCAGCAGACCAGCCAGTCCTCCCACCTGCTGCAGCCGAAGCAGCCACTGTACAACGTGCCCCCCCAGCCATCTTCGCCCTACCTGGGTCCGCCGGGTTCCTTCCCCCTGTCGGACCTCCAGGGCTATGCCGGGCCACCCCGCCACTCCCTTGCCCCGACCCTTAGCCAATCCCAGATGCTGCCCCCCAGCATGAGTGCCTCTCCTCCAACTCCCTTTCAAATCAGCCCACCTCTGCACCCCCACGCCCAGCTCTCTCTGCACCAGAGTTCTCTGCTCAACCAGCCAATCCGCATGCAGCAGTCACAGCCAATCATCTCACACCAAATGGGGCTCCAGACACCTCTGCATTCCCCTCCTCTCAGCCAACAGGTCTGTATTCACATTGTTTAAAATCTGTGAAAGATGATAAACATTTATCAGCTACTCATATTATCATCAGATTGTTTTCTGGCATAAAAATATAATCCTTTTCCAATGTTTTTTTTCAATTGTTCTGTAAAACTTTCAATTCACTCTCATTGTATCACTGGATTCAGTCTTGCTTTTAAGACACATAGATAGTGGCACAGAAAAAAAACACACTTATGATGGGGTGATCTTGAAACTCCTTTATTCAAGTATTGAGAGTTAAGCAAGAGAGAAAAGGCTACATCTGCTGATTCCAGCCGATTAAGCTAAGGAGCAACTGATGATGGCCGCTGGTAACAGCTGGTCTCATACAGTATCACGGCTCAGCAAACACCACTGGCTCGCCTCTTTAAAGAATTTCCCTTCCCTTCTATTCACCAATCTACAGGGATTCTCCCATATCCAGACTGATTACCAGAACAGTGTCGGGGGTTCACAATCTCCAGGGGCTCCAAACCCAGTGCACGGCCAGAACCCTGACTGGGACAGTGAGTACTGCAACAGGGACTGTGGACCCAACCACTGCAGGTGAGCTTATAAGTTTACCAGTATGTTTAGAAATCATCATTTAATTGTGTAACCGACATAAAGTTGTTGCGTTTTTTTTACTTCTACTCCATCTTTTTAATTTTAGATGTTGGTTGTTTTTTGTCATTCAACTTTCCATCTTAATGCTCGCAGTGGTTCCATTTGTTGTTTATTTATAATCGCATTTCAAATAGGAATACTCACCAAATTTGGTTTATTGGACTTTTTTTTGCATTTCTATATTTTGATGCACTGTAATAAAATAAATTGAAGAAGTATGCCCCATTTGAGAAGCACTGGTGTACATCAGTGTTTTTAAATGAGGGCACGCAGGAGGTAGATTGAGATGTTTTTAATGGATCCCAAAATAATTGTACTAATAAATAACATAAAAATGCAAATATAAGTCAATTAAACAGCGATTTATATTTTCATTGCAATTGTTAACTGCCATAAACCGCAAATGACAAATGCTTTCAGAGTGAGGGGGATGTTTGGTTATGGGATGACAGATGAAAATCAACAGATAAAATGTAGCAGCAATACAAGACAAAACAGTAAAGAAGGAAAAAGAAACGGAGCAAATAAAATTATGGTTACTAAGTCCAATTCAACTACAATGCTGTTCCATTCGTATTGTATTATGATTTCAAAAAAAGTTATAAATTACTTTAGTATTTCTAATAATAAATATACAGTATATAATAATAATAAATGATAAATCATTTTTGATCATTCAAAGCTGATTAGGGTGTATTTGGCTGAAAAAAAAAACATGGAAAAGGAGTACATCAATGAAAACAAGTTTGAGTTACATTGGTCTACATCATAACAAGAAGAAATCCTTTTAAGTTAGCCACAAAATGACGAGAACAAAATAAAAAAAATCCTTTTATGGATGTAAATCCATAAATTGAGAATGTCACGTGTTTGCGCGACAGTTTCTCATTTTCCAAATGATTTGCACTAAACTACTTCACTTTCACACTCAGAGACTCAGACAATATTAATCATAAACTGCAATTTCCCTGCCAAAGCAGAGCATCTCCTTGAAATTGAAATGAGCGATGCAGCAGTAGAACAATGCTATTACCGAGCTCAGAAAAAGGGTGACATCCAATTAAGATTCCCTGTGTTTCGCTTAGCACACATTGCCTTATTGAATCAAGCTATTCAAGCAGGTACAAGAGGAATGCTGCTCTTCCTCACACCTGGAACTTGGTGTTGCTATTCTGAGAGAGATGGGATCACGCCTGGGTCAAATGATTTTTGATATGATGCTCTTTGAGGTAGATTGATTCCATGCTAAAAATTCTCCTCCCTTAGCCAGACAACCTCAGCCGTGGTCGTTTTTTTTCATATTTGACATCTAAATGCCAAATGCTCGGCAAATTCTGACGTTTATGTTTTCTTTTTAAAGATTCATTAGCTGTGTTTTTACTGACAAGGTTTATGATTGTTTTGGAGCCCATGATAATGTGTTCCAGCCCAACATAAAGAAAAATTCCACTCGCTTAACTTTTTTTAGTCGCTTCATGTCCCGAGTGACATAATTTAACCCAGAACTGTGAGCTGGAATCAAGTAAAATATATATTATCAGAACTTACAATTGAGGGGTTTTTTTCCCGTCACCTTTGAGTAGGAATGAAAAGTTGTGTTCCCCATCTCTTGGCGTCCATATAGCGTCAATAGGCTTCTCCTCCATCTCTGCCACAATGTCCTACCACATTCGGACATGTGAGTTCTGAGAAATCTCGATGTTGATAAACTTACACGACACAAGCTCACTGGAATTACTCGCCAACTTTAAATATTAGCATTTCTTAACTCACACAAGGATGTGAATAATGGGAATCTGCGTGCCGTGCATTGGACTTGCAGCTAATCGTATCACATAAGAATCTTCATCTAGTTCAGCTGAAATGACAAAATATTGCTATATGTGAAATATTGATAAAGAAAACAATAATAGTGGCACATCACATCTACTCTCCGTGCCTGATTCGTGAATGCACCACTTAGAATATAGCGGAAGTAGTCAGAACTGTTATACATATCATTATATTCACAATATGCACACATATATAAATAGAACTTCTTCTTCCTCAGCAGTGGTATGGGACCTCGGGACAAGCTCTACCTCACTTGAAGTTGAAAGACCTCCAAATGTCAAACTCCAGGGAGCTTTCCATCACAGTGTCATCGATTTATCAGCTTCTTCACCATTATGTTTTCCTTCTTTTTTTGATGGATTTTGAAAATCCCAAAGACTGCTACAGTACCATCACCTATTTGCCAAGCACTTAGATCGGCCAGAAGCCTGAGTCACTTCCTCCTTACTAGGAAAAAAATAATTTTTCCTATTTGTTTTTTGGTTTTTTGCAAGGGCAGTGAGCTTTGAGCTCATGCCAAAATAATGGAAATGATGAAAAGTTAGCTCTCAGTATTAGAATCTTTGAAAGATGCTTTCTGTCTTCAGTCTGTGTTTTGTCATGGAATGCCCCAATCACT
Source organism: Lophius americanus (assembly GCA_037951165.1). Classification (NCBI taxonomy): domain Eukaryota; kingdom Metazoa; phylum Chordata; class Actinopteri; order Lophiiformes; family Lophiidae; genus Lophius; species Lophius americanus. The sequence continues at coordinate 1,382,670 of JBBDHG010000078.1, forward strand.
GCTCTAAGCAAACTCAAAGCCAGAAGGGGTGATGGGTAGAAAAACAAATGCAGGAAACTAAAACATACAGCCGACATCTCAGAAGGGATGAGTCTGCTAAAGGTCTTACTGAAGCACCCCAACTGAGTGACAGCAAAGCAACATTTAAAAAAAGATAATCACAAGCACACCAGGCGTTTCTAAATCATTGTTGCCCATAGGAAAGGACTCCGTCACTTTCTTTCTTTCTCGCAGAGTGATTGTAAATATCACCAAAATTGATCCATCTTGTGTATTTAGCTGCGGTCCCTTGCTTTCTTCTTTTCTTTTACTTTTTATTTTGGTTATGTGATTTATGGCAGATTCAGTGAGGGAACACACAATATGAGTTGTGTTGAAACTGTGTTCACTGGTCTCGTTTCTCTCCAAAGCAGAGAAAAGACTGAGAAACACACCGCTTCCTTCTTAAATGGCAGAGCTCTGCTGGAGGCAGTTTCTCTGGTCACATGACCTCAGGACGTTCCAGAATTACAGAGGTCAAAGGTTGATACCTCTCCTTTTAGCTCCTCATCCTCTAAGTCTCTCTGCCCCCACCTGTAACCTCCCCCCCACACCTCCCTTTAGCCCCTGCACCACTTGTACAGGTGAATTAAAAAAAAGTTGCTAAATGTGAAATGTTACTAAAGAAAAAAAAATAACAGTGGCTTTTAAAGTTTTTGACTAGTTTTATTAGGTGTTTTAGAATTGTGTTGAATTCATCTTTATCATTTTCTGTGAAGAAAAAATTATTCTGAATATATTTTGTTTTTTTCACTGTAGCAGGACTTTCAATGGAACAGTCATGGGGGGTAGATATTTTTAATTTTTGGTGTTAACCTGCCAAATGTACTTCTTTAATTTGTAAAGCCAGTGAGAGATCCCATTTTGTTTTGTTGAATATCATGTTTTACAATATGTTCATTATATTTAATTTGGTTGCAGGTTTCACCTCTATTTATGAATGATATGAAGTAACATTTTGGCTTTTTTTTTCATCAGGGTGCATTATTATTATTATTATTATTATTATTATTACTATTATTGAATAAACACCATGAATATTAGAATAATAAATATTTTTTCAGAAATTGTTGTTGGGGCAACACTGTTGTACCAACATTAGATTCATTTTGTGTCCTAAATACTTCTTTTGTTTTCTTTTGTCCGTAATAAAATGTTTAAAGTGGAAAAATGGACTTGAATGTGTAATGCTTTACATTGCAGAATCTTTACACGCTTGTACTACCTGCACATTTAGTATGTATATAACTGTACATACTTGCGTACCACAGAATATTCCATCCACACCGATGGACAGTTTTCAATGAAATTTGCTTACATGCTTCCTAATAACACGATCTCTGCTCAGTGGTCATGTTTTTTGCAACAACAAAAAAAAGTGAAGTGATTTTATGCAGCTGTATGCATTCTTTCAGAGAACCACATAGAATGAGGAAAAGGCTGTCTTTTACTTATGAATTTCACAGTTGGATTAAAGGAAGACTAGAAATGGAATCTATCATCCTCCCTCTCCCTCTCTCTCCCTCTCCCTCTCTCCCTTTCGCCCTCTCCCTCTCCCCCTCTCTCTGACCATGCAGTGCCCCCTACTGGTGGTTCAGAAACATTGTTTTCGGTTCCTCTACCCAAAGACAATCAGTTCATTGAAATTCACAGGCTTCATTTGCACTGTTTGAGAAGTCCAACGCTGATGTGTTTTAATGTTATTAAGACCTGACCGGCCAGAGCCTCACTATCATTACAGAAACAGATCTGCTCCCGAGCCAGGTTTAATCCCACCACCGTGTGTTTACTGGACAGCTTCCAGACGTGAGCGTTAGTGAGCTGCTTACCGTGATTTAAGAAAACATCGGTGTTACATTTGAGATAACTTAGAACGCAATAACGTTTCAAATCCAGCGAATGAGGAAAGATGTGAAAATAGGCGACCACTGCTTCAAAGATAGATGTTGTTCCGTACAAACACAGGGAAAGCTGACACCAACAACACACTGAACTGGATCTTTAGGTTTTACCCTCTGCCATTAATGTTCCTCTATCGCCATCTGCTGGTGATATTCGGCTCTGATGGTGGTCTTCTCACACATGAACGTATCATTCATTCACAACGACTTCATTAATAATAATAATAATAATAATTATAATAATACATTTCATTTATAATTATACTGTATCTGAACTGAAACCAAAAAACATAACATAACATAAAGATATCTTGGTATGTAAACACTAGATCAACTAAAATAACAAATAAACTAAACATTTTGGTAAAGCAGTTTTCACATTTGGTTTTCACCTTTTTATATAGTTATTATTTTATTTTTTATTGATGCTTTTATCTGCTTTTACTTTGTAGCACTTTGAGATTTGATCCAAATGTAAAGGGCATTTCTAAATTAAATATATTATTATTATTATTATACAAGCAAATGATGTGGTAAGATTGATGCAGTGAAGTGGATCCAGTCTCACCTCAGGAGGATCTACTTGACTCAAACTCCTTGCAGATGTAGTTTTGTTTCACAAAGAGGAATGTCTGTAAAAAAAAAGAAAAGAAAAAAAAGATGAATTACTTCTCATGTATTTAAACATTTTAATTAATGTTAGGGATAGCTGATGACATAGGGAAGCTTTGTGAAAATTACCTCTCAGATCTGTTTTCTTGTGGACTTAATATATCCCTTGAATATTAGGTTTGACTCCACTGCACCTATGCTTTGGCACATTCCATGTGCTAATGTATTAAATTACATTAAAATCCTTGTTTGATACCCTCTCGTCACACAGAAGGTTTCAAAATACCCCGTGTGTCACGCAATATCATCTCCTTGCTTGTCCAATCTCCAATAACTAATATTGTCTCCAGCAGCCCTGATAACAGTGTCCTCAGTCGCCGTCAGAGCCTTTCATTTCCTCTGCAGACGGATATGGACTCTCCTGATGGAACAGACAGGAGCAACCTCATTTGCTCAAGGATTTTTGGTCTCTTCCATTTAGAAGTGAAAGCTACAGAGAAGCTGGCTATTTTTAAACAATGTGAGAGAGAAATCTCAACTGAGAAATCTGAGAAAGACAACGCTACGGCTTTAAATAACACAAACTACCTGGCAAACGTTGAACAAAAATATTTTTATTGTTACATGTACCGCCATGGTCACTGACATACAACAATTACAACAACTTACATAAGTATTTTTAATTTCAAAAGATCAAAAATATGCTTTAAATGGGTCCTTCTGTAACATTTTATTAATCAAATACCATAAATTGGCTTACCCATACCATCAATACTTTTCCAAGAGTAATACATTATGCAAAAAATAACACATAATGGGTTCTATAAAATACATTTATCACCATCATGGCTTTTTTAGAGTTTAAGAGGGGCATTGATTTCCAATTTCATATAAACATTTTTGTCACGTTTTCTTTCAAATCTGATGTACATATATACTTTGGAGGCACAATACAATGGGTGTTAAGATGTTAAGATGTGCTTCTCTTCTCCTCCACAGCTGAATCAACTTCTGAGATCTTTTTTCAATGAAAATATTGAATGGCCTTCATGTTGGATCCAGTTTATTTTTCCCCCCTGGGGTATGAGATTACTTTGGCATGAACCCCAAGCCTTTATATATCACATTAAATATGGTTCCAAATGCAGAAATTTGTGTTTTATTCCATGAAAGAATCATTTCTTATTATAAACTACTGAATTGGCATACAGAAGTGCAACATATGTAGGTTAAGGGTTCACGCTGCCCTGAACTTGGACTGACTCCAGAGGATTAACTCCAAATAAAACATTGGCTGAAGGGAAAATATATTGGAGGAGATTTTGTGCAACTCCATCTTGCAGCTGTCTGCCATTGTGAGACCTCACTACAGCTTTAGTTAATTTATGCTGGGAAATTATCAATTGATTAAATTTTTTGATTTGTGTCTTTAACCAATGCATGAATCCCCTGCTTTCCAGTTTTTGCATTTCCACTTGATTACTTCCTGCCAAGCCCGGATTGTAAGTGCAAGGTATTTATGCTGACAATGCATAAATCAATAGCAATTGGACCAGGCATTCCCTCTACTCTCTGCAAAATCGAGAAACTCCTCGAAAATCATATCTTACTCACTCCATTTTCCTCAGAGACGTTTTTTTCTTTTGGACCTTGAGTAGCCGGGGAAGGTGCTTGCAGTAACTTTGGGATCCTTCAACAGTAGGGAGCGCAAGTGAGTCATTATACCACAATCGGTATAAAACTATTTTAGGGCTATTCTAGGATGCTATTCAATGTAAAAATGCTCAAATAATAATAATAGTAAAAGAAAAGCTGCTGTCACTACATTTGCATCATTCATTTTGGTCTTAAAATGACAATTAAAAAAAAATAAAACTGGAGTATAATCACGACTTGTCTGACACAGATTGAAGATACACGCAATAAAAACATTAACACTACCATGAAGTTTACTAAATACAACCGGATTGACACATACACACATCAGCCTACAGGAAAGCCTCACAAACAAGTTCTGGTATCCACTGTCAATTTATCAAACGTCATCACACATTTCTGACATACATAGTTTCATATGACAATAAAATGAAGCAAAAACACACAGAACATACGTAAGGAAACAAAAAACACGCTGCGTCTCACTATAGCTTGTGCTTTAGGAGAATGCTACAGACACATTTTACAAATGGAGACAATAAATAAATACAAATCAACTATTATTCAACATAAACATTAGTAACAAGTGAGAATGCTGTAAAGTGAATAGCTAGATGAACATTTCCTCTTACAACCACCACTTTGATTATGCACTGGTCACCGTTTGTATTTTTTGTGAAGTCTATTTAAACCCTAGTAGCAGACTCAAACTTGCAGGTCATTAACCTTTACATCCTAATAAGTTGTAAACTATGATAATCTATACATAATGTCGTCGGTAGAGTTGTTGGCAGGAAGCAGGAATGCTCGGACAGAACCCACATAGACACAGGGACAATGTGCAAATTCCACAAAGAAAGGCCACAGATTCGGTTTTGAACCCAGAAGCTTCTTTCTGTGAGGCAACATTGCTACCCACAGTGCCGTCCTAATTGTCAAACTGATTTAGAATAAAAACAATGAAAAATGTCTTAACGCCATGGATAGGATTTCATAAATGCAGAATATATGCATTTGCATTCTGCAATCGCCATTCCATTCCAGTCACCTGTCTGCTTAAGGTTGTTTTTTATTAATGCTGTGGCCAAATCACAAGTAAATTAATCTAAACATATGAGGAATGTTCAGAGTATTTCATTGACTCAGTGTCTCCTGTTGTTCAGTCTGTCTTGCATTACTCCACCCCACGTTCCTCAGGAACAGACAGGAAGATCTTCTGACAGACCGTTGTGATGGTTTCTGAGGAGAAACAATCAGAATAAAATAATTCATTAACCTACTATCATGGGTGAAGTGTGGATCAATAAGAAGAGTCTATTTTATGTCGGCTAAGGCATGTATGTCACTGTAAGAGGTTATAGACAGCATAAATAAAGTGGAGAAGCTGCCACACAGAACCACAGAACACCCTTCTTCAGGGATGTTCATTTATGAACTGACAGCTCCCTTCTCTCTCTTGCTGAAAGTCAATGCGGCTCAACCCACAGTCAATTTGGTGGTGGCAGGTCTTAAAGTTCGGACAGTAAATGCAGGCATAGCAGCAGCACCACCCACAGGCACAGGGAGAGATGGGACATTGCTGAAGCGTCAAAAGACCACCAAATTGTGGGTGCTTGATGACGAATGAGGATAATAAGACGTATCATTTGTGTTGGTGTGTAAATAAAAAAATAAAAAACTGGCATGCAGGCTTCACTCCGTTACGTACACTTAGACGGCTTGGATACTATACCATGTGTGGTGTTTAATATAAATATAAACTTTCACTTGTAAATAATAAGATATCTCTGCTAAATATTAAAATTTAAGTTTCAAATTTCAAAAGTGTCATAGCAGTAAACTATGTGGGCTTTCTTAATTATAGAGAATTATATTTATTATTTCTGTCTTAAATGAGACTGATTTGGAACCATCAGAAGAAGTGATAATTAATAATAATAACTTTTAAAATTACTTTGTCCCATCCAAAGGTGTAAAATTGCCGCCATGTCTGCTATACAAATTCACTCCAGCAGATATTCCCACATGAATTTCATAACAAACTGTAATGAAAGCTTCTCCAGCTATGCCTGATGAAATAGAGAAGTAAGCTGTAAAAAAAATAAATCTCTAACTCACGCAGAATCTTCTTGACCGCATGGGGTTTCTTCCACTTGTAGCCCAGTAGGTACGCGGGGATGCCTGTAAGAATAATGCTGCAACCTATCAGCGACTCAAACGGAGCTGCCCAGAACGAGACGGCGATCATGAAGACACAGCCCAAAACAAAAGCCAAAGGGATGACCAGAGGAAGCTGCAGAGGGGGAGAAAAAACATAGACATAGCTCTTGGTCATCAGAAAAACTTTTACATTAATCAACACTTATGTTTAAAAAGACAAAAAACATTGCATTTTTAGAGAACTGATGCTAGTTACATGACAGGCATTATATCAGGACCCCATAAATTCAAGATCATTAGAGATGAAGTGATATCATTTTTCGTTAGACTTAGTCATAAGTAAGATTATTTACATTTAACAATATGATAATATCATATGCTATACCTACAGTATATACTATTTTTACGTGTTTCCTTTTTTGGACATTTTTTATCCACTGCATTTATTTAACAGCTTTATTGACTGTTTATTTACTGATGGGATTCATGCCAAGAAGTTATCCAGCAGTATTTAAGGTGATTAATAAGAGATATTCTGGCATGATGAATGATTTATTTTATTTTACTTTAACCATCTGTTGTCATTTAACATCAAACCTTACCGAGCCTAAAGCTCAACATGACAATGTGCGGTATTAGTTTTTCAGCATTCGTCATCACAATGACCTGACAAGTACTTCTTTCCTTGAGCATATTGCATTAACGTAATGCACACAAAAACATGCCAGGTTAGCTCAGGAGAAAATGTCAACGTTACCTCAAACTCCAGAAGGTTCAGATTATGTTGTTCATAATTATTACTTTATACATTTATTTCGGGTAGAAAGCATGACTTACTTGTGACAGAATGTTTTCCCACAGTTTTATAGTGAGTGATTTAGCATTGTTGCCTGATCAGACGTCTGAATTTAGATCTAAGAAATAAATGCTTTTGTTTCATGAATTGTTTCCCTATTAGAGGTTCATTTTACAAAACAAATGATCTGAGAGTGCCTTTGCTCGAAGCAGAGATGAAAGTCCCTGGTCATTCAAAGTAATATTCCCATGATGAAACGAAAACAAAGGGCCACTCCCTCCTATCCTGAAATCACAGTGTGGCTCCACTTCCAAGTAACAGCAAGAGCAGCCATACAATGGTGCTTTATTTCAAAAATAATAAATAAAATGAGAAATAGTGGATGCTCTATGAAACCCGAAGACGTGTTGATGATTCGTGTGGACAAAGAACGTGGCGTAGCTTCTGCTTAAACAATGATCTTACATCTCCACTGCAGGAAGAAAAAAAGACCAGCCGTAACACATCTTTTCAGACATGAGCGTTCTACCTTAATGGGCCTTCTCAGTCCGGGCTTGGTAAAGCGCAGCCAGATCAAGCCAGCAATGGCCATGCCAACACAGAGCCATGTGAAGAAGCTGAAGAGATTGATGACAGAGAAGATGTCCTGGGAGATGGCGTACATCATGGACAGGAGGCACTGGTGCAAGGGAAAAGGAAAACACCTTGTAAAGGTCATCAACACCAAAAATACACACACGCATGTTCATTCATTCATTCATTATCCGTAACAGCCTATTCTGTTCAGGGTCTTAAATTATTTGAAAATGTGTATGCAGGGTGGGTTTGTATCTTAGGGAATATAATGACAGAAATGTTGAATTATAGTGGAAAACGCTAAATATGGGCTGAAGCACTGGCCTGTTTCTTCTCCCGGCTGAATGTCTGTCCTCTCTGACTTTCACGCGCGAGTGTTCAGTTATCAGCTATACATCACAGGTTTAAGAATAGATCTGACTACAGCGGTTGTAATGAATCGGCTAAATGTGGAGGATAGTTTGCCGTTTGACAGCGTTACCACATAACAGAAAAAAATGAATAATATTGCTAATCTTATATCTAAGCTTAAACCTAGAGTTTTGCAGAATAAGTATATAAGCATTCTATGTAAAGGAACCTTATGACTTTACAGGCTACTCAATGATCTTTTTGATACTTGGAGGCCACCGCAGATTCATGAATAGGCGCGGAAGAGCTGATGTGTAACTTAGGTTTCAATCTGGAACTTTACCCTAGATGAGTCCACATTTAACACACACTGATTAATTACAAGATTGGATAATGAGATGATGCATTAATGCTGACGTTGCTACTGGTGCCATTTTCCCAGATGCAGGGGAAAGCGATAGGTAGAGGGAGGAAGGAGGATGGAGGAGGAGGAGGATTGAGTAAAACAAGGAGACATGGAAACAGAGAACAGTCAAGAGAGGAAGTCAAAGCATCTTATACTGATTTCTTAATGTCATAAACTTTACACTAAAATGTGTCTTTCCAATTATCTAATAACAAGTCAATATGTAATTCAATTTCCCATTTCTCTTTTATTTTACTATGTGCAATGTTGAGCATTTGCAAAGTCTTATACATACTATTCAATGTTCTGTTTTTATTTTGAACCATATATTGTATTAAATAATTATTGGATTCTTCATCAGATTTTCTTCTTTCCCCGTAAATAATTAAGAAATGCTTTCGGTCTAATTCATATTCAGAGGACATTGTTTTATATGAGTTTGTTGTTTTTTTAAGGGCGTACACATAGAGATAACCAGTCACACCTACAGGTAAAAACTTGTGTTTTGACTGTTGTACCCAGAGGGAATCCACTCAAACACAGAGAGAACAGATTAACTCCACAGTGACGAGGTCAATGTCACGAGGTTTCATTTGTCACGACGTCAGTGACAAATGTGGATCTTTGAATCCAGAAGCTTCTTGCTGGGAGGGAGCTCCGCTACCGACTGCATAACCTTGGCTCCCACCCTCTTTATTTTCAAAGCTCTGAATGTACAATTCCTGTTGGTTACAGTATTTGGGAAACATTGGCATATTGTGTTTTTCTCCATCACGAGTCAAACTTTCTGTCCTGCCCTTTTAGCATAAAATATGCCCCAACTAGTGGTGAATAAAAATAGATACAAATATTTTTGTTTTTTGCTGTTGTAACAATCATACTTAAATGATTGCCATTGAGGAAAAACAGGTTCTGTTATCCTCAGTAAATAAGGTGACATCGGACAAACAGGCACGGTGCCAAGGAGGAACTACAGTAGTGTTGGCGCTATGGGAAGTAGCTACAAGTGAAATGAACTTCTCAGGGGGCTGGTGGACATCATTATTGTCTGAGACAAGCCGCTTTTACATGTATGTTTGTTTGTGTTTTTTCTTTCTATTTCCGTATTATAATTTCTCATATTTCTCTCATCTTACTGCTGCACTGTATGTCTCTTTTACTGCGATGAGCTGGAAAGAACCCCACAAAGAATCCTGTTAACCGGCGATTGAGTAGGTTCTGCCTCTCCGACTCTGAGGAGTCGTAATACTAGTTAAGCTACATTACTCCATTGGGTAGTGACAGCAGAAGTTCCCAAAGTACTCAGTAGCAACTACACAAGCTATCAATTCTCATACTCCCTGAAGGTAAACCAAGACTCTGTGATGCTGCCTGGTGCCAGCATCATGCACACACTTGTTTGAGTTCACAGAAGCCCTTCCGTATGACGGTGACACTGAGTGCTAATCCTGAGCCGATGTCAACGACATCCTCGCCGCATGTGAACCTGAGTTTACGTGATCAAATATTGCCGAAGGTGAAAAGGGAGAATTCTGAGGGAGTCTGGAGCTTTATTCTTTAGATGTTGTGGTTACCTTACAGTTTGCCCTGCCTGAGCTATATATAGAATATAAATGCAAATAGAGATCAACTTACACAAAACACATTCCAAAGAACAAGCACAAACACAGAAGGTTTTTGTGCTTGATTGGAGGACGTGGTTGTTAATTTGGTTTTGAAGTAGTAGTAGGAGTTGACACACAGTGGGATTTAACAATCAAATCTATTTGAGTGGCAAATAAACCCTCTGGCTGTAGCTTCAGGGGAGTGAGACGTCTTTTAAGGAAGAGTCCCTGATGGCTCAGCTCACTGTATCTGACCAAGTATGTCTAATGGTTATCTAAAAGTGTGGAGAAATATTAGATTAGTGGAAGATGTCACAGAGTCTTACAGTGCAGATGAGGGACGGTACTGGTGTGAAGAAGTCAGTGTGAACCAGTCCCAGAGCAGCGGGGAGCTGACCCTCTCGAGCTCCAGCGTAGAACAAGCTATAAGAGACAAACCGCTGTCGTGTTTATATAGTAATCAAATGTTTTTGTACTTCTGAATGTACCTGTGTAAAAGCCAATATTTCACTGAAAAGATACTTAACAGTCATTTAAGAAGTCATGCAGGTTTTTATAAAAAACTTTCTTTTTTAACATACTCCCGGAGGTATTTGAGATAACTGCAGGGGGTAAGGGGGGTTATCAGTGATAATTCCTGATGTATTTTTATTATAGTAGGCTACATTTTTAAATGTTTGCTGCTGTAATCAACAGACACTATCATTGTGACTATAATGAGGATGTTTGGATGTTGAATGATAATTCTGGGGTTGAAATGTAGCGGTAATCCAAGGGAAAACCCCCAAAAAGTAGTAAAAACTAAAGATAAAACAGCCGACAAAAACCTGTCAGTACTTGATTCATATTCATTCATGATGACCAAAAATATTTAGTTTACCCCAAATTCAGTGAAATGTAACATCTAAGAGAAGATTCTGTTGTTAATTAAATCAGCCAATGATGGTATTGCACTGTGTAGTGTGTCTTAATAAATGTTTTTATTCAACCAAAAATCTTCTACGCTGATCTTTGGGTGCAAATACAGACCGTGCTGAGGTGAACAAGGATCCGTTGACGGCTCCAAAACAGGACAGCCCGACAAAGACAGGGATCAGCCAGGACATCACACCAAGGTGATACTCCCCAAAACTCTGTTGAGCAATGTAACGTGTACGAAGGCGGTTCACATTTGGTGAAAGAACAACCTATCATTGCAACTAAATTCAACATGCAATTGATGGATATTTGTTGCTTTCAATAAGTCAGAGTGATAATGGCAGGAACATGATGCTCACCACAGCAACAGCTTCAGACTCCACCATGTCTTCAGGAGAGATGGTGGTGAAGTAGGCCAGGTTGGTCAGGACGTATACCACTGTCACTATAGGCATGGATATGACAATGCTCAACGGCAGGTTTCTAGGATGGGAGGAAAGGTGAGAGGTGATTTGAGGACATAATAATAACATTAATAATAATAATGATAGCAAACCTTATTTATAGTGGCGTACTCTTCATACAATTAATGTATCTCAAAGTGCTTTAAAAAAGAACTTGAACATGAAACAAGGAGATTACACAATAAAGAAACTAGAAATTTAAATAATTTCAAACAAAAAAAAAAGAAAGGAAAAGACAAACCAGTAGGAAAATAACAGTAGCCAAAGATAATAAAGAGGTTTTCAGATGTTGATTAAAGTTAGTAAGGAGTTCTTTTTCAAACATAGCTAAAAAAAAAAAAAAAGCTTATTTTTTTATTATACATGCATTTTTTCTTGCATGTATAATTTGATTTATTTAGAAACCCAGCCTTTTAATATGTTAGGGCTTGTGAAGGATTAAAAGCATCAGTGGTTCTTTAAAACATTTAGAGCTGTATAAACATCTATTAAAATAAATTATAAAACACACTGGAGATGACAAATCTCTTATTATATAAGCTATATTAATAAGGTCTCTATTCCTTGATTTGGTAAAAATCTAGCAGCACATTTCTTAACTACAGAAGCACTCAGAGAGCGCAAACCTCTGACATGGTACAAAAGTTCCCATCAGAATCAATTAGACCGCTTTATTCACTAAATTTTCATGCAGACCCCTCCATTAATTGATGAGTAATTGCCAGCTTCTAAATCTTCCAAATACTCCACCATACTTTCTTAGTATCTCTCAATTACTCTAGAACTGTTCGTGGGTGGAGGTAATAAATTGAAGTTTGTCAAATGCCTGCTGTGGAAGATGGGTTAAAAGATCACTGCAATAATCTCATCTCCTTGAAATAAAAGCATCAATATGTTTTTCGGCGTTTTTATGGGATAGGAACAGTTTTTCTTTGGCCATTTTACTTAGATCATAAATACTGATTTTGTCAACTCTTTATGTATGAGGTAAAAAAATTATCAGGGTCTTAAAGAAAGAAGACACAATCCATTTGGTTTCGTCAGGAGATTAAGAGAGCTGCTATGTATATTGTCACTTTATACAATTTATCTCCATGTAAACAGCTCAGGGAACTGAAGATCAGTCATGGATTAGGTTAATCACACTGTCGTCTGCCTGCACAAACTGCCACCATATGCAATTTACCTCTCTGGATTGATCATCTCTTCAGTTACGTAATTCAGATAATTCCTAGAAGAAAATATAGAACATTCAGTAAATCGTATTAAAACAGCCACTGTGAATAAATGTATTCTATTTGTGGTCTGTAAATGCATCAAAAGAGGTGACAAATGCCTCACCAGCCACCAAAGGCAAAGAGACCGCTGTACAGAGCCAAGACAATATTGTCCACTCCCAGTTTGCTCCCTTCAAATGACTTCTCGAGTGTCAGATACGGGACGTCGCCTGTACACAAACAGAAGGAGCAGGAGGAGGTATTAGAATTCAGAGAAAGTGGATTTTCTCGGTCTGTTGGCAGGATTAGTCAAAAATAATTGTTATCTTAGTTTAAGTCTATGTTATCGGACTCATCGGCTACATCCAGGATTTTTTGAATGGATGCTTTACCATCACAGCATAGGGGCAGTTATAAGATTTTTGCTTTTAACCTCATGGATAATCTTCCAAACTTCAAAGATGTACCACACTGCAAAATGTTATTCGGATCCCTTTAACTTTTCAGACCTGGTGATCCAGAACGATGCGCGATGACAAAAAATTATGTTATGGACTTGCATCTTAAATCAAAATCTAACATGATCTGTGCAGATTCAGTTTGGTATCAAATTTTAATTATTCTCAATTGTTACAGAGCAGAAAGAAAACTGCTGCTTTTTGGTCAGGTTTTTATATAGTTATTATTTATTTCTTATTGATGATTTTATCTGCTTTAACTTTGTAGCACTTTGAGATTTGATCCAAATGTAAAGTGCATTATAAATTAAATATTTTATTATTATTATTACTAATGAGTGTGTGCTGTCTAACTACCATTAGTTGCGACTTTGAGGTTTCAATTTTGTGCAGGTTTTCTTCGGCTGCCAACAGTGTCAGTTTCATGTCTGGTGTGCAGCATCGCTCCCCTCACCCAATTGCGAAAACAATGGAAATACTGTCATAAGTGGAACACAAGAATTTTTACCTCGTTACAACAACCAGCCCAGAGAGGAATCCAAGTATATTGTCTTGGTTCTGATCTCTTGTTTATTTTGAAGGTTTGTTATTATTGTCATTGTTCTGGATTTGGTGTTTCCTGTATTATTTTGAGCATTCGGTTCTCTTTGTTATGTCTTATCTCTCACTTCCTGTGCTGCCCCGTTCCCCTACCCTCTTGTCCTCTACACACCTGACTCTTGTCTTTGTTCTCCTCATTGATTGTTGAGTATTTCCAATTGTCTCAAGGTCTCGCCAGTGTCCTTCCCTTGGGATTCATTCACAGTTACCTGGTTCGGTTCAGACTTTTGGACTATTCTGTTTTATTTGAACCCAGCAAGAGTCACAAATTAGTCCCAAGCCCAGATAAATGGGGAAGGTTAAGTCAGGAGGGGAATCCTGTGTAAAACCTATGCCAAATCAATATACAGAACAAGAAACTGATTCCAAACCGGATCCTATAGGTCTCGGCTAAACACATACTGTCATGCTGGTTTGGCCAGCAGAGAACTGGCGGTAACTATGGATGGAAACAGATGATCCGCTGTGGCGACTCCAAAAGGGAATAGCCGAAAGCCAAAAGATAAGAAAGAACAGCTTGATCCAGACCAAAATTCCATGTGTGAATCTTCCCTCTGACCAAGCCCCTGATCAAAAAATCAGACTTCGGTCCATAAGAAAGCAAAACGTGTTCTCGGTCCAGATCAAACCGTAGAATGGTTCAATTTGTTTAGTTTGTCAAAGCACTTTTTGGATGTTTCAGAATTTTGGACCAATTAGAAGAAGCTACAGCAGAACACGCATGCCGATAAACAGAAAAGATGAAAAAACATAAGGAGGAATAAGTTAAAAATGAGCCTCAGTAGAAAATGGGGACAGATGAGGCAATTAATAGTGATATGGTTTAACAAAGATTCTGCAAGAATGAGTGAGAGAGGTATACTTTAAGGCTAAGAAACAGCGGTAGCAGTTTATAAAGCTGTGAGCTTCCCACAGAAAAATTTGTGCATCCACAAATAAGAAAGACAATCTTCTTTTCATGATGGCCTTGACATTCACACAACAAGCTCCACCTTTAAGATGTTGAATTCTTTATAGCTTCAACACTGAGTCCCGAAGAAGCAGTGTCAGATCGCATTCTTAACTATTTTATTTTACGTTTTTTTTCCTGCTAGTAGTTATAACATGGTAATAATAATAATAATAATAATAATAATAATAATAATAATAATAATAATAATAATAATAATAATAATAATAATAGCACAGCAGCGATGTCATAAATCTGTTTGTTCATGTTTCCTCATATCAACACATGATAGATGATTTACGTATGTAAAGAACAGTTCCACGGTTCACGGCACGTAAAGTCTTACCATATCAAAAGTACACAATTTAAGGAAAACAGTATTTAGTTTTTTTGTCAACAGTTTTCCAGTCTTTTTTTTTTTTTCACGAAAACTGAGCTGCTTTGATGGAGAAAAGTTATTTTCATTGCTACCTGCTCTTCGACAGGCACAATCTTTTCTAGTCATTTGGAATTTTGTCTGAATTCTTCGTCTCCAGTTCTGAAAATATGCTTTGATGTATTAAAACACATCCAATAATGTTCTCCATCCACTTGTCTGTGTTCTGTTCAACGCCACAGTGTTAGAACAGCCACCTCGCTTTAACGTCTAGTTTCCGTGGAAACGAGTAAAGTGAATAATGATAGTGGCATCAAATGAAGAATGCGTGAAACAACAACCACACTTTCATCTCGCACTGTTTCATTATGAACAATGGAGCTAATTACGTTTTCATAGCGTATATCCTGCTATTCCAGATGGAGCGGTATAACACGTGTGAATCACTTCAGTAGTAGTTGACTTGAGTGGTTGATTAACCCTCAGGAGTACAAGGTTGTTTAGGCCGTTTTTGAGTACTTTTTGTTTTGCCTGTATATATTACATTTTATAATGTATTTTATAATGTTTAACATGGAAATGTTATATATATTTTAAGGGTAGCCGGGGGCGCATTTCTACTGTTAACTAAACGTCACCCTTGTCTTACTTTCAAATATCTTATGAACATAATTTGAAACATAACTGCATTACACACTCTTCATTAATACTCCCCAAATAGTGCAAAATAGAAAATGCAAATAGTGCAATAGAAAATGTTTGTACATGCTAAATTTCCAGCAATATGAAAATAATGTACAATTACCTTTAGACCAATAGGCTAAGCTTCATCGCAACACAATCAAAATATCATAAACACATTCTCTCATAAATATTATGTTTTACTGTTCTACGTAGATCAAGTCTGCAGATATGGATTTTTTTTGTTCTATCTCTTCTCATGATGAAAAATAAAACATATGACACATTCAGTTGGGACACTTTCACACATGCATTTTTGGATCAACTTCATATTATTCTAACTAATCGACAAATTTGCATGAAATTTTACCTAGATGCAGGTTTTTGCATATTCTACAGATGATTACATTTTGGTAACATTCCACGTTAAACAGCTTTTTAAAAATGTCATTCCTTTAATGTTCATTTCGGGGGAGAGGGGGAGCCAAGGGCTGGGAGAGGGAAGGGAAATGACATCAGAATTCCTGTTTACTGGAGAGGAATAGAAGGTGACACAACATGCGTCATTAATTATAAACCCTTTATGATTCTATACGGATCAATACTAAGAGAGTTTGTTGGAGTTGTCTGTATTTTTACAAGCTGGCAATAACTCAGACTTTCATTGAGGAATCTGCATGAAACTTTGATTAATCTTTAGTGCGGTTTTTCCTTATTCTGTGTTTTATACTGGGGAGGAACAGGAAATGATGAAACAACGTCTGTTCAACGGCAGGTTCAGAAGTAGGTGTTGGCTCTAGGCAGAGGTTCTCAGCTAACTGAGTACTATTTTTGGTTCCACAACTTTAGCTACAGGAGTGTACTTAACAGCCCTTCCAGCCCCAGGGGGGATCCAAATTGTTCCACAACTTTAGTTGTGGAACTTGTTTTTATTTGCATGCTGTATAGATGCTGTATAGATGAGCGATGCAAGACAGTTATTATGCTCAGCGGGGTCCAGCTTAACACGCCGGCATACGCGCTCACACACACGGGTGCACACTTGCTAAGACTCGTTCACAAGCCCAAACAGACAAGCCTTGTCTTCAGACCTGGCAGCTGTGTTCGCAAACAGAAAGGAGGGCAGTCTGCTTGAGTAGACTCATTAGTGCTGGTCAGCAATTTGTTGATCATTAGAAAAAGAAGAAATTCACCTCGGTTTTTGCTGTTTCATATGTAATTACACACAGAGCAATGAATATGACTATAATTTGATAAAAACGAAAATTCTATTTGTTTTATTGCACTTTTTACATGATAAATTTAACATCAATGGATAAAACAAGCAGGATTTAGTTCTGTTAACGCCTGCATGCTGGGAAATACAGACTTAAGTTAGACAGCAATGAAAATTAGGGTGAGGCAGAACTGTGTTTAATGACGTCCATTTTAGGTGATGACTTTTTACTGATGCACTTTGGACCATAAAATGTTTGTTTCAATTGTTATACCATTAAAAGAATGTTCTCCCTTCCTTGTATTTAATCTTCTAATCTATCGTCAAGACTAAATGGGGGCAAGGGAATTGTGGGTAGATAAATTATTTAGTTAAGACTTTTCATTTTATTTATCAGGGAGGATACAATAATCCAAACAAATAAAAAGAGGCTTTGCACCATATTTAGTTACAGACTCATTTCCTCTGAAGTCCCTGAGCGGGAGACAGAAAATAAAGCACTCAAGCAGAGACACATTATGATAAATATGAAAATGAACCTGAATTAATGCTGATAAGCATATCTTGACCTCACATGAAAGAAGGTGGATTTTAATGAAAGCTTTCAGATTGAAAGGTAACATAATATAGTGAATTAAGCGACCGATAAAGTGAAAATGAGCAAAGCACCTTTGCATTTATGACGATGTGCTTTGGTGGTTTTTCAGTCTGTGAAACACTAACCTGTGAAAATCTGAATGAAGCCAAAGAGGATGATGATAATCAGGGCCAGCAGCTTGGAGGCTGTGAATAAGTCCTGTACCTTAGTGGCCGCTCTCACACTGATGCAATTCACAAACGTCAGGGAGACTACAGGAGACACAAACAGTAGAATCAGATGTTTACTGAGGAGATATTGTATATATATATATATATATGTGTGTGTGTGTGTGTGTACATGTATATACATGTGTACTGTATATATATTGTTTATTGAATGAGAAATGATGTATATTAGGTTAAGAATGAGGATACATTTCTGATAATAATCAAAGTCAAGCGCCTTTACTCACTTAGACAGAGGCAGGCGATGAGCTTGGCAGCAGAGGTGGGCACGTTGCAATGTGGATAGAGAGGTTTCAGGAGATACGTAGCAAAAACCAGTGACACCACATACTGTGATGATGGCCGGATGATGAGCATTTCGATCCACAGCTTTAGAAAAGCCACCAGCTCACCATACACCTCCAGGATGTAAGTGTAGTCCCCCCCTGACTTGGTGATGGTTGTGCCCAACTCAGCATAGCATAGGGCACCCATGGTGGAGATCACCCCACAGACTGACCATATGACCAGGGAGAGTCCAGCCGAGCCGGTCTCTTTGACCACTCCTGTCGGAGAGACGAAGATACCAGAGCCAATGATGGTGCCGATTATCATTCCCACACCATTGAAGAGGGTGATGCTGCGTTTCAGAACAATCTTTTCCCCTTTGGGAAGAGAGACGTCAGACGGTCTTTTAGCTGTGTGAGAAGAGGATGGAGATCCGGGTTGCCTTATTAAAATCGGACCCTCTTGTTCTTGGTCTGTTACATCTAATGGGAGAGAGAGCACAGCAGGCCAGGAGATGAGCCAGGAGGGTCAACATTCTAGATACAACACTTTAAAGTTGCCAGTGTAAACGAAAAAGAGAAAATCATCAAAAGGGATGATCAAGTT
This sequence comes from Lophius americanus, assembly GCA_037951165.1. Classification (NCBI taxonomy): domain Eukaryota; kingdom Metazoa; phylum Chordata; class Actinopteri; order Lophiiformes; family Lophiidae; genus Lophius; species Lophius americanus. The sequence continues at coordinate 1,401,348 of JBBDHG010000078.1, forward strand.
TGTTTTTTAAAACAAACTTACTTTCTTTCTCTCTTTTTTTTTTATCTATGTAGTTGCATTTTGAGAACTGGCAAAAAATGAACAGTATGAAATAATATAAAACATTTATCATTCTACATTATTGAGGGAGACAGAAGCAACACACGCATTTCTTTTTCTCATCTTTTTTGTCAGACACTGTGAACGCATAGATGGACTGTGGTGTTATATATGACGCTCGGGGTGTTAAATCTAACACTGCAACCTGAAGAATGAAATCCTACCTGTTCACACCCAGTAAAGGGCGCGTGGAAATACAAAGGAAACCCAACAAACAAAAGCATCATGCTGTGTACTTGTTGTTTAAATCTCTCTCGCTGCACATTTGTATCAGGCAATATTGCATCAGAGCGCGCGGATGAACAATGCAGCCCTGCACCATGTGGCAGCTACAGGAGAGATCACCTACCCTCCATCTTCTCCTGACTCGAAGCCTTGGCAACGCTCTCCCGGCTGCTCCGCGACTTCAGCTCCGGCTCAGCCATGTTGCCTTTATTAATCTGAATGCCCTGGTCTTGTCGTTATCCTCCTGTCCCCCTTTTCCTTCCTCCCTTTATATCCCCTTCCCTCCTCCAAAGATGATTTCCTCTGTCTCTCGCACACACTCAGCACCCACCGCTCTCTCCCACAGTAAAGCCTTCCTGTTTTGCCCTCTCTCACACACATGGACGCACTGACTACTGGAAACCCTTCCTCCGTCACTCTGACAGAAATTGATCTCGTCCTCTATCTCCCTCTCCCTCCCTCACCTCCCTCCCCTTGTGTCTCCAGGATACAGGGAGGGGCTGGACTTTTGTGATGCTGCGTGTCTGAGCCTACGCCCACTGTAGATGAACAATGTGTTAGGCCAGCAAAGGGAGGTAGAAGGAGGTTACTGGCCGACGCCATTTGTTGGCTGCACCATGTGACACTGTAATCCTCTGAATGCCGTCTAATCCAGTAGTGTATAGTGTATGAGTGTGAGTGTGAGTGTGTGAAGATGATGTGAATCAAGTGCTTCCTCTAGTGGCGTCCCCACAGAAAAACAGGTGTTTTAGAGTTATCTGTTGGACGGGCAGAATGCTTCTCCTCCGCTAGGGGGCGCACAATATTCACAACATCACTGCTCCTCATGAACTCACAGACTGTGTGCAGTGCTCCCCTGGTGACGTCACCTCAGAAAAACAGGTGTCTGGTGAGTGACCAGTCTTTTCACACAGCAAGGTGACACCACAGGGACATGCAGGAGAAACTCAGGAACCCAACATCGGGTGTATTTCAGTGAGGACAAAAGTATGTTACTGAATTGATAATGATCAAGCCAAAGGCCTTCATGCTGAAAGAAACAGACCTTTTCTAGCTATAATATCCTTATGAATACATCCCTATGAAGAAAATTATAATACATCTCCATAGTCAGTAAACATTTAAATAAAACAAATATTGCATTAATTACGTTTTTGAAATTCAATCTTTAAAAAAAATAATTAGAGTAAAAATAGAGTGTTCTACATTCCAAAATTATCAAAAGGAACCTTTCGAATGTATGTGGGTTGTGGGTACATGAAGGGTGAGCAAATCCGACAGAAGATTTTCACACCAAATGTTTTTGAGTCATACCCTCACATGGCTCTTAAAAAATAATATGCAATTGAGTTATACAATTTGATAAAAGACCAGAAAATAACAATAGCATCACCACAGATTATTTGATTACTTTGTAAAGAATGTGCTGAAAATGTTAACTGAGATCTCATGTGGGGAAAAAAACTAAAACACAACAAAACAACAACAAAAAAATACTAGAATGAGCTTAAGTCCAGCTTATAACCAAAAAAGTAGGAATTTCTTGTTTTCTTCACATAAATAGCAATACATCCAAAGGCACAACTTCATATGATGATTGGTGTGTGTACAAAATATGTGAAATATAATTAAAGGGATTTTAATTCATGCTCTAAAAATAAATCCAAATGTGACAGAGAAAAAGATAGAACCCATTCCTATATTACCATACTCCCCTCTCACTTTGTTAGAATAGAATTGAATAGAATAGAATAGAATAGAATAGAATAGAATAGAATAGAATAGAATAGAATAGAATAGAAGAGAATAGATATCTTTATTGTTCACTCTCATGAAATTCAAATTTGGCTTCACAGACATAAATTCACATAAAGACTTCATGACATAGACATATGCAGCTACAGATGGAATGTTTTTAATGAGATATCAAACAATACAGCAATTGTACACCTGAGTAACAGGTGACAACAACAACAGAGTGATCAGATCATTTCAAAAGGAAAAGGTGAACAAGGATATGACTTTACTTACTGAGAATTTTAATGTAAATGTCATTTGTCTGAATTGAGTTTATGGGTTGCACACCAGGCAAGCATAAAACACTCAGGATTTCCGCCACAAGAAAATATTTATGCTATAGCGCAAGCAGATGATGATTCAGGGACATGCTGCTAGGGTCAATTGTGCCTTCAACCTTTTGCAGAAACTAAAAAAAAAGTTTACCAGCAATAATACCAAATGGAAAGTACTATTCTAAATTTAAAAAATAAAAAAAGCGGTTATGTGGAGTTACTGGGGAGTTACGTTAATCATCACAGAAGTTAATAAACAAGTTCAAATACTTTGTTGTTGTTTTTATATGTGAGACACCATAGTTCTCTTGTCACGGCACACATTATGACTCTATAACTAGCAGGCCCTCATTTTTCCTGTGGGTGGAGCTTAATTAATTAATCTCAAGAGTTAAATTCACACCGATGAAATCAACTCTGACAATTAACTACAGCACTGAAGGCCATTTGAATCAGAATGTATTATAAAGTCACAATTGGGAGTGAAAATCTACTCGGAAATGTTAAACACTGAAATTTCAACACACCAAATTTTGCAACAGTGAAGCTAGAGACTCAATATGGTTTGTGTAATGGACTCATTACATTTAATGAGTGAAGTAAGTTCAAAAAACGATTTTTTTTTTTCGGGGATAAAAAAATACCAAAATTTGACTGGGAGATTTGAAAGCAATGTATTCAAAGGACTGTTCATAATATGACAAATTATTTAAATATCAAAATGATTGAGCATATTATTTGCCAGAACTGAAACATTCATGATATTTCATAAGGAACATTTCCACACATGGAAATTTGGCCTGGACCAAACTAGGCGGTTGTGTGAAGTTACTACCTTCACTGTGGATGTGATTTGTCAGAAATTGTGACGCGACATTGGGTCACACATCCCCATATCCACCAGTAGATGGCGATCTGGAACTTTTCCAAAATGGAATCTCACTTGTATTCGCAAAATGAAAGGAGATGTAAGGTAAACATTATAATTTGGAAAACATTTTTAAATTCTTCATCCCAAGGTCTACTAAACAGAAATCCCATGGGTTTTTTTTTCTTCTAATAAGCAACATAACTTTCTAATAAAGTGCGGAAACAACCTAGTTATAGATCCTAGGTTTTTGTTTTTTTTATGTTGAAAACATGTATGTTTGAGTATGTTAAAATGTGCATTCCGAGAATGAGCCCCGTTCTGTTTCGGCGGAAGTGACTGCTCACTTGCATTACTATTCACGCTGACAAAGTCGACTCGCGATCACCTAGCTCTGTCCAACAAACGTCTTAGCTATGTTTCGGTGCAGCGCGAGACAACACTGGAATCACCCAGGGCACTTTCTGCCAAGAGTCCGGGGACTTTCCCCTGGGAACGGTGAGAAATCTGATTCTCTGTATGTAACCCAGAGTGCAAGCCTTCCGAATGCCCGGAAGTGTAAAAGGAAACGGAACCATATAAGAACTCTGATGGCTCTAGATCATGTACAGTCATGGTTGTCTGTATACGAAAAAACGGTTCTACTATGTGTTGTTATTGTAAACTTTGTCTCTATGTCAAACAATTTGCGCTTACACACATTGTCTTATTTGAGAGTAAATATGTGTTGAATTTAAAATTTTACGACCGCGAGTGATCATGGGAAATTTTAAAGGCGTGGTAACGAAATAATAGTTTACATAATATCTGTATCTTACAAATAGATACACTTTACATAAAACCCCAAGAGAAATGTATGCGTTATTGCAACTCCACGTAGTGATAAATGTGATAGTTACTCTAAGAAATAATAAAATATAATTATAATTTCGCCTATACAGTTAACATTCATCTTCTGTGTGTAACCAATATCAGTTTGAAGATCTGTATCGTGACTCAATTTTTACAACAAACACGCTGTTGAACGTCAATGGGTTTTATGTTAATCATAAATAGCAATATTGACATTCATTTCATTGGTTCTTTGTTGACAGTAATATTTCAGTAATTGACACATCTCACACATGTTTAGACTACACATTTTGGCTTTTTATTGAATTTTTGTAAATTAAATAACCATCACTGATAGTACGCTGAATTGTTTGCATTTAGGGTTCTTTTTTTTTAAGTATACATGACAGCTCTGACTGGATAACCTGAGGAGTCTGCGTTGGTGGTCAAGCGCTAAGCCCCCAGGGCCTCCTTCTAAGTGATGCATATAATCATAAATACACTTTGGCAGGCCATTGCAGTGAAAGAGTGATATGAAATTAAGCTTAAGTTTGTGCAGGCTTTTTTGTCAAGCAGGTAAGAATGAAGGCATGCCTCATGTATTCAGGATAAGAGGCTGACAATAATTATTGTTAATAATTATAGCTAATTTGAAGCAGTGTACAAGGGTCAAATGTTGCTATTTTGAATGACTTTTGTTGTATTTTCAGGACAGGTAATGAGAAGTTTGTGAGAATTCAGATATTGTAAGTAAGCCACATCACTGTAACCACATCAATCATTATTCTCCATCGACTGAAGAGGGGACGTCAATTTCGGCTTATACTAAACACTTAATGTTATTTAGGTCTGCATCATTAAACCGAGAGAGAAAATCTTGAGAAGCACCAGTTATTGGGCTTGTGTGTTGATATAATCCTCAACCTATATGCGTATGCCACAGCAAATGCGTGGCTCATGAATGTAGACTCCGGAGTCATTTTTGATAAGACACTTCAAAAATCATCTTAATCTAAAAATTCATGTTGTGTTTTTGAGTAACAACCCCTTGATGGTCTGTCAGTAAACTAGCCTGGAAAATGATCGAAGGCACGTCACAGTGGCTGTGGCTGCTGAATCCTATACCCACATACTCTACGCCATCCTCCTGTTACCTCATAGCTCGTGGTTGCATGTGTGTGCATGTGTGAGTGTGTGTAGTCTATTTTGAGACATCAGAACTCTTATTTTCCCACAATTTAGCCTCTGCCAAGTGTTTTCACACAGCCTTTTATCCTTTTTTCTTCCACCATAATCTACAGTTCATTCCCTCCGCTCACATTGGAGCTTAATCTTAATACATCAGCAAAAGCACATAAACGTAGGCTCCTGTATGTAAGTACCAGAACTGACATTCATATTGGACCTTTACGTTTTTACTTGCACATGTTGCCACTGATCAGCATCATTAGACATGACATTTTTGTCTTTGGCTAGGCTGATGACGCTCAGGTCTATGTGCCTCCTGATGTGTCATGATGACAATGGGCTGAATGACTCACTTTTATTGTGTATTTTAGGTACAACAAATCTGGATGTCACAGAATTTCTCACAGTTCCGTCAGGATAAAACTGACAGAAGTTAAAATAATGGTTTCTAAGAGTCAGATAGAAAACTGCCCTGGAAATAAAATCGCTCAGTAAGGGAGCAAATATGATTTGGCAAAAAGGGCAAACTGGCCTTGAAGACTGAAAATGGACATAAATTTGGTTTAAAATTACATTATTTCTTTTAGACAAAATTTAAAGGCTGATATCATGAGTTTATATTTAGAAGGGTTTCACTCTGCCAGTCTTAATCAGCCAAGGAAAATTTCATCCTTTGTTTAACTTTTTTTGTATGGGTAACCTGGATCCAAATGCAATTTAGACATTGAATCAATCATTTGACTTTGTATTTATCCATGCAGAAAATGTTTAACACTCAATATATTCCCACTAAAATGAACCAAAATGAATTAGTATACAACATTTGAGTCATTCGCAGAATTTGTATCTTACCATTGAATTATTTATTGATGTCTATGATGTTTCTGTAGGACATCAGTTTGTAAACAGTGGAAAAATGAATGCATCATTATTGTGTCATAAAGTCATAGACTTTATTTCATGCCAGAAAACGAACAGAGCATCCACGTGACAAGTACATTCTTCATAAAGAAAATGATAAAACACTTCAAAGAAAGAGTAAACACATTCATTCTTCTTCAAAGCGACCAAGCTAAATATACTATACAATGTTCTGTACCTATGTCTTATAATAATCACTTACATCAACAGCCATAACATTAAAACCAGCTGCTTAATACGATGTGCTGTCAATAAGCAATTTGTGCCGCAGAAGCTCCTCTGTGGGACTGGACAACGCCTGCTAGCATTTGCTCCCTTTATGCGTCAGTGAGTTTAGGGAGCCCATTTTTACTTTTGCCGATTTAACAGTTGTCCTTCCTTAGACCACTTTGGCAGGTACTATCCACCGCATACCTGGAACACCCAACAAGATCTACAGATTTGGAGAAGCTCTGACCCAGTCTTCTAGCAATCGCAATTACACTTTTGTCAACTCAGATCTTAATAATTGTCAACTTGTCTTTAAACTTCACGAAATGATGTCCCCTCGCTGCATTACAACTCCCACCCAATGACAGGGGTCATTGTAAGGAGCTAATCACTATCATTCTGACTTCCCCTGTCAGTGGTTATTATGTTATGGCTGAATTTGCTGCAATAAAAAAATCTTAAATTACTCTCTTATGACATTACACTAAACATTTTCTGCTGAAGTTTTGTACTGAAAAAAAAAGTTCTATTTGTATGTGCTTTACGGAAAAACTTCTGACTACACACAGTAAATAATATAATGGCTTTTGAGTTTTATTTCTAGGCTAACAGTACAGGAAAACAGCAGAATCACTTGCTTGATTGTAGTTGTCTGATAATGTATTGATACAAATCAGTGCTGCTTTTGGCTGCTTTTAGTTGTTTCTACATTTTCAGCATATCTACAATAAATATCCAGTCCTCATAATGAGGTCAATGTTTTTCCAAAGTGCAGGTTAGGCACTCAGATGATAAAAGTTTAGACCTTAACTATTCATGATCTATGTTCTGTATATAATGACAGTTGAAGCCATCAACAAAAATACACTAATAGAAGCTAAGCTTTGAAGGAGACAACAAAGCACAATACCACAGAGAGAACACGAGGAACCGCAGGTTAACTTACCACTACGCCTGTTTTCTTCATTACTGAAGAATGAGTGCTGGATAGTGACGGGTGGACACATCACTGGTCAATCACGTGTTTCTATTTTGCGGCATCACTGACACTGTATCCATTTCACAATGTAGTTTTATTTAAATAAATTAGCACTAAAAAATATGAAACCATGCAAAACGATTGTTGTGCTATTAAATCAGAAAAAAGAAACGTGCTATTACAATGCAATACAAAATGAAGATCGGCACGGATCCTAATCACACAATAAAATATTGCAGTGCCTAAAGTCTCTCGCCCCAAAGGTTAAATTTGTTTTTACTGTTGACAGGTTTACCCAAGCAGTCTACTTTTTATAGCAAAAACAATCATATGCATGCAATGAGGAAAAAAGTTGGATATCAAAGGAAAAAAGATGAAATGATAATCGCCTCTTCCTCCTGATTTAATTGTGTTGAGCAGTCGCAGTTTCGCTCTGTCAGTTGTTGTTCATGATCCACCAGGAAGCTGTTAAACGAAACAATAATTCAGCATCAATTTCTATGATCTTTGCTTGAACCACACAATTGTACATTACCAGCATAAAAGAATATACAGCTGGTAAACATGTATTTCTGTTCCCGAGATTAGAGTTTATTGTCTGATACAGTATTTCCTGCTGGCTGATGACTTATATCTTCCACTTGGTGCGGGTTCGGCAATGAGAAGCTTTAGCAGAGCTCTCATTTTCCTCGAATTAACTGTTAAAATCTGTAAATGTGTTTATCTACAGATTTGCTGTAAAATGCAAGTGTCCATGATTATAACATTAATCCTGTACAATTCGCTGTACATTTAGTTGTGCAACTTTATTTTTCCATTATATATATCCTTTAATTATACACTATCTTAAAAATCAAACTGAGTTCATGTGAGTTGGGAGAGATGATTGCTGACTGCTCTGGTTTCTACCTGGTAGGAGCATGGTGGAGACCATCTCTGGCTCTTCCAGCGACTCGATAATGCAGCGCTGGAGAGTCTTACTGATGGACGACTGCAGGTAGCTGCGAGAAATACAGACAAATGGATGAGACTTCATGTCCCCTGCAGCGAGGCAGTAACAATTCAAAGACAGCCTGTGAGCAGCTTGGTGTGCTGTGAAAATTGTGGTGCAGCAATGAAATTCTAAAAACATGCAAGTTTTCCTGCATGAAGCCACTCCGATCTTACCCCATCCAGGAGAGGCGGTCCTGCCAAAATTCATACACGATGAAACATGATCTTTCTTGCAGGTTCTGGACTGAAATGCTACACAGATACAGAGTGAGGGAGACAGGGAGAAAAAGGGAGGCAGTGATGGTTAATCATCGAAAAATTTAGGAAAACTGAAGTAATTTGGAAGTGGCTGCATGAAATCAGGGAGAATCTGAAGAAAGCAATTGCAGTGAGCCCGACAGAAAAACATACTGTAGGTTGTTCTGTTGGCTGCACGTGGCATCATTGTAGATTTTAAGAGCCTTCTGAAATTTCTCTACATCGCCTTCCTTGACAGACATTTGTCTTTGGACCAAAAGTATGTTCTAGAGATGGAGTAAAAAAGACAAAGTTAGGCTCATTTTGGATATTAGAAATGTTTTCAAGAGTGACTTCCAGCTATTCAAAATATATACTGTATCAATTAACTAAGCAAAAAAGAAAAAATACATTAAACTTCTCAACTATTTGCAATAATCTTACGCAATCCTTCAGCACATAGTGAACATACCGATTTATAAGTTCCCGCCAATGTGTCCTCTTTGAGAGGTTCCAGGTGTGGACTCTGAAAATGGGGCATACATATTTCAATAAATAAATAAAATAAAAATGTGCTCTGCTCAGCTTCAAGCAGAACAAGGATCAGCAGCGAAACTGGATCATCAAAATCCAGAAAAAGTACAGCCGCTAGCTACAGTCTGTCACAAAGCACTGCAAAAGATAAGCATCATTGCCCGCTTCCAACAGCCTCACTGCAGACCTGAGAGTGGCTGCTGTACTTTATTCTTGACTGCCCATAATAAGAAATTGTAATTAGTAGTGGTTTTGGTTGGATAGCTTATTATCCCTGCAGTAATGAAATCTAACCTTTGAAAAACTTCTTCTGAATACAATCATAAAAATAAATAAATGCCCTAGAGTCACAGAGAACCTATTTGATCCTCATAAGACAGGCAGGTAAAATATTTTAAAACCTGAAGAAATATTACATATCTGTGGTCGATAGCAGCACCAGTATGTTTTTGTGCCATCAACTCCAGCCTGAGTGAAGACCAGCATGTATTCACAATATGATACTATACCTCATGCATGATATTCAAGGTCTGTGGATTAATGTGGCTTTGGCCTCAACACCCGTATCCACTTTGTTTAAACTATAGGCCTATGCTGTTCACCCTGACCGCAAGGGTTTATACCCTAAAAGTCCCCGTTCTCCCGCGTTGTACAAGCAATTCCCCTGATTGATCTCCTCAAATTATATCTGAACTTATGTCCAGAGTCTTTTTTGTAAAACATAAAAAAAGCTCCTCTAAGTGAGTGAAATATGAACTATTCGTATTAAATTTGATAAATATAAAATATATCTCTTTGAGTCGATTCATATGCACCAAGTTTGGACTAAATCGGACCAACGGTTTAGAAATTACGGCGTTAAAGCTGTTGGACATAAGGCCCCCGCTGGTGTCGCAAATATGTAACTGACCTTCCCAAAATCACTCCAGTCCTTCCTTGCATTAACACAATAGATTCCGATGAGTTTCTTTTAACGTGTAAGTTGCTTTGAACATTCTTTTCTTTTTGAAGTGAGCCATTTAAGACACTCTACCCTGTATTATCAAATTGTGTCAAAAATGACAAGCATGAAAAATACAATTGGACTAAGTTCGATAAATAATAAACAGATATCACACGAACCTCACACTCCAGTTTGTCTATAAGCTGCTGTAGTTGGCTGATCTGAGAACCCCAGTGGTTGTCTGGCTCCACACTGACCCCTGACCCCAGAGAGAAAACACAACACAAGATGTCTGAACAATAACAGAATATTAAAGTTATTAATGTTTTAGAGGACTCACTGAGAGCTTCCTCCTGTACCCAGTTGTTTGTAACATGCCTTATTTCCCTGATCAGATTGGTGTCCAGAATCTTAAAGGTAATGATCCTGAAACGCACCTGTGGTGAGCATGCCAGAGTAGGGGTCAGTAGGAGAGAGACATATGTTCTTCTGGATGCGTCTGCCGGAGCGTTTTGCCGCCCTCTGCAGAGGCAGGTCCTCAGGCTTCTTAGGTATCCTCCTTCCTGTGCAGCCCTGGTCATGAACAGCTTCCATAGCGCAGTCCAATGATGACTGAAGGGACTGCAGCTGCGTGGAGGTCTCCCTGAGCAAGAAGCGTGTCACAAACTGACCCAGCACTGATGAACCTTGATACTCCTGGATGCATAAGGAAGGGTATAATGATGAGAAAGACTCAGTCCTGATGGGGGGAAACAAAATCTTTCATTCATCATTAATTAATTATTTTTAGCTAAAGAAATGTATTTTTGCAGATGACATGATGACATGTCTCCCTAATCTTCAGTTTATCGTATGAACTGTAATACATGAAGCTGCAAGGCGGTACAGCAGTGTTGGTTACGTTCATCTTTTTGATTACGACAACTGGTGATTCAGTTAGACTCCTCATGTGCTGAAAACTTTGTATCGAGGTTGGATATTGGAATTATGTTCTATAAAAAGGAAAAAATATCTTCTTTAGAAAATCAGAATAAGTCGAGGGCACCTTTTTTGTCATTATGAAAATTTCAGACCAATAGCTTTACAAATGTAACACAAACCAAAACATTCATGCATTACATTAATTTCAAACTCACATTTGTGATCTATAGGCTAACACTGCCACTAAAAGTCACAATCCAGTGTCCTTCTAGTGCCCGTCCCAAGCCGGGATAAAAGGGGAGGATAGCGTCAGGAAGGGAATCGGACGTAAAACCTGTGACAAATCAATATGCAGGACATGAAACTGATTTCAAACCCGATGGGTCGGAGCTCGGGGTTAACAAATACCATCACTGGCACCGTTAGTCAGCAGGGTAGCGGCCCTATATATGAAAACAGATGGTCCACTGTGGCAACCCCGAAAGGGAAAAGCCGAAATAGGAGGAAGAAGATTTTTGATATATACACTTTAATTCTCCAGTCCAAAAAGAAGAGTTGCGACGCCACACACAACGCCTTCTTTTAAGCACGAAGGATGTATTTTAGTTAATTTAATTTAATTGTCCGATGTTATGACAACATTATAATCTGGATTTTATACATGTATATGTCAACCTCATCCGATGCTCACCTATAAGATTGAATTGAAAATCATCCAAATGCCACTCAAGAAGGCATAAAATACATGTGTTCTTTGTAGCAAACAAATATTTTTGACTGACTAGTGGGGACATGCAAAATGCATGACCCTAAGAATGGCGAGGGTGATGTAGAGACGAGGATAGTAAAAGAGAAAAAACAGAAAGGAATAGCTTGTCAGAGAGGATGGATTTACATTGAGAGGGGAAACAACAGATTTGTGTGCTTGTGTGAATAATAGTCTGGTTAAAAATAGGGAAAGAGATTGAAAGAGAAGGAGATTAGCACAAATGAAAAACGAGTGTGTGTTTTTGGTGCAGTTAGATCTGACATTATTTCTTCGACAGCTGCCGGGGATGTCAGCCTTAATTATTGTCATCTATGCTCTCGTAGTCCCGCTGCTCTCTCTCTCCAGAGAAAATAATCAACACAAAGAACAGACTCATGCATCCGCATCCACAGCCTTCCCATGTCGCTTCTCTTTTCAAACAGTAATAAATATTCCCCGGTTGGCTGAACATGGAGATTTTAGTGAGATCGATAAGGAGCGACCTGACATTTGATACTTCTACGATGTTAATCAGTTTCTGGGGTTTGCTTAAAACAACATGACTAAATCCCTGAATATCATGGAGGGTGTTTATCCCCTATCATGGAATATTCTACATAGGCTTCTAGTGGACCAGGCTCCATAAAAATTCTCTAATTAGTATATTTCACACTTCGAAACTGAAGATTTTAAGAGATACCGTATCTTACTATGTGGATTAACCATGCATAAATTAGTGAACAGTTTGCGTAGTTCAGTCAACAGTTATTCAGGGGGAGCATTGAGAGCGCAGCTGCTGGCGAACCCCCACCCGATGAGTCAGATTATTGCAGCGATGTGTTCTGAACTAGACAATTTATTTTAATACACTTGCAACAGATAAAATTCCAACAATCTGGAAGCGTGCACAAACTGTCCAATTACATAAATTCAGTGTTTTTAGGGGGTCTGTTATGAAAACACAATAATTTCACACATGGAGAAATTGGGTTTTATGTCACCTAACTGCACGATGTTTTCTTAACAAAATAATTTAAAGCCTGCGACAAACATCAAAACTGTGGCGCTCTTTTCATCGACATTTGATTCAATAAACCATGGAATTCTGATGTATAGACTCTGCTTTATTTGATTAGATGATCAGTGTTTTTGTGTGTTTTTTGGTTTTCACTCGGAAAAAATAAACCCTCAATGTACTGATGTGCACGGATTGCACATCCCTTTGCTCGATTTAATAAACTGGTGCGCTCGGTTAGTTAATCTTTGGCGCTGTTTCTTAAAACCTGTACATGGATTTATTCATGTCTCTTTTTTGTCATGTAATGTAGGGAGCTCTGTAGAAAATAAGGTGGAACACATGAGCCATTAATCCAAAGATATGCAAACATGATGAAAACATGCCATTGTACTGGATGCTGGCTTTATAAAAAGGAAAAGAAAAAGAAAAATACATTAAATGAAAAGTCATTAATTTAATAGTACACGAGTAAGCAGAATACACGAGTTAGCAGAATATCTCGTATGATAGTAAAAAGTGTAGATCTTGTTCCAGAAATTACATTGATTCATTTATTTACGCAAGTGTTTATTTAAATTACGTCATTTCATAAATGATCTTGCAGTATTCCAAACTAATGTTGTTAATGACTCCATCTTCGCTCTTTCCAAAAGTGAGAACTTGCTGCTTTTATCTGTTTTACATCTTAACGTTGGTTCAGAATGAAACAGCTCCACTAATACTGGATTTAATACTGATACTGACGATAATTTGTCATCAAACTTTGTAAAGATATTCATGGTTTCCTGAGGACTCACGCCGTTTGCATCCCAGACCATTTCTACAGATAAACCTAGCAGTTAACATTTTTCACTTAAGCAGTCAAATATCTTGACATCTACATTAAGAATTGGCCCCAAATGCATATAGATATCAAATATGCCAAGGTGATGAATACTCCCTGTTTTTTATCTTGTTGGTGTTGTTTTTCGAAAAATCTGTTGAAAAGGCTGTTGGCCTATCATGAGATTTGGTTCGGAAGTTCACAATCCATTAATCTCTCATTGGTGCTACATAACCTAAGACATAAAAGCAATTCAATTAGTCTTTAATACTTTAATATTTTTCACACAACATTATTAATATATTAATAATACAGTGATCAATGCTGACGATACTCCCGCCCTCCTCCTTACCGACGGAACTACAAATATCCTGTTTTTCCCACCAACACTTCGCATCTCGAGTCAAGGTCACACACTTCAAAAGACGTGGTCTATGAAAGCATGGCCCAATTATGTCATCGGCTCTTCCCATCCCTGTCCTTGGCGCCACAAAGCACTGATCCTGTTGCCTATTAACACTGACCGCTGGAGTTGACTGATTGACAAATAGTCAGAGTTGCTGTTGTAAAACTAACGTTGTGATAGCAAACGGTGTAGAACACAGCAGAATTGAAAGTTCTACAGAGCTGCAGTAAAGGCTGTAGTAACACTAGCAGTGATAATAATAACCGCCTTGTTGCACTGCTGTCAGGGATCCGGTTTTTAAATACAGGACGCTGTCCCTGAAGTGAGACGTAGCTATGAATGCTCTTATTTAAAGGAATGGCTCATCACGTCAGAATGGTTGAGCTCTTGCATGAAATGTATCGTCAGTGAAGACAGGCAGACTAAATATAGAAGGACAAGCCAGGAACGCTGTGCAGATTTCTTTCCTTCTGTGTTGCTGCAATAACAGAGTGAACTCAAAGTACTCAGAGAGGATTTCAGACTGGCAGACGCGTGTCTGAAAGATGGATATTTACAAATGTACTGGAAGCTGCTGAAAAGGATAACTGTGTTGCCATTAGAAGTGTTAAAGTTGAACCCACCTCTTTTGTTTTATCCATGGCCTTCAGAATGGCCACGTTCAGCTTCTCCAGAGCAGACAGGACGCTGACATATTCTCCCAGATGTGGAGTGAAGTACGCTGGAGTGAAAAGAAGCTTGGTTAAGCACTTCAGAGGTATTTTGTGTCTGATCAGCAAACCGGTGGTGGTGAGTGGTGTTTAGTACAGGAAGGACATACATATATACAATATGACAACCATGGCATTAATTCAAAATAAAGTAGTTTGGCTGCTGATAGCTGAGTCACTAAGACAGCGGCGTGCTTGTGTTTGATTGATGGCCATTATATGGCTTGAGACAAAAACAAAGGCTGTAACTATTACATGGCTGACTTTCTGTGACACTCATAGGTGATGCTAGGAGACAATTTGAGAGCTATCCTAATTCCGGAGTCACAAAATTACCTGAGAGTTTGTCTATGTCCAGGTTGCTGAAAAGGAATGAGCAAGACAAAAATAAACACGTTAGATTATTATTATAGGCATTGATCGATAAACTTTCTTTTCTTTTCCTTTCTTAGGCATACAGTCTGCCGCGCCACCATTTTGGACTAATTAGCGCAGTTTCATAAAATTTTGCGGAACTAGGATTACTATTCTTGCCTTTCATCGTCATTAAAAAAATGAAAGTCCAACCCTCAAATTCAACAAGTTCCATAACTTTAATAACCTTTAACACTTTTCTATTTTCTGCTACTCAACACAAACTAAAATGATGAACGTTAACACCTACCAAATATGTTTTTTTAACTTTGTCATGAGCATTTAAGTGTGTTAACATTATCCTTTAGCTCAAGGCCAAGCGTAAATGTAGGCAAAAGGAGGCACTGACGTCCTTACTGATCTCTGAGGCGCCTTGTGTCCAAGCCAAGAAGCATATTTATACAACCATTTCATTTCCTCTGCTTTCTTCCTGTAGATCTCCCACAGTTAGTGAGTTTGGTTTATGAATATGTTTTTATGACTGTGCCTGTTTTTTGGACTTATTTGGCTGTTAAATCCATGCTCTGAACTCTCGGTCTCCTCTGAGGTCTGCACTTTACATGACAAGTTGAGCTTTCATGTACAGTTTGCACATATTAGGAACAAACTAAAGGTGAGAGGACATTTTTCACTGTGATTGGTCGATTCCCTTCACAGATACTAGACACATTTTGTTTGATCAGGGCTGCATCCACAAAAACTGAACGCTCTTTTCAGTATTTTTACAATTAATAACCAAACATTTTTAATTCCATTAAACATAAATAAGTTGTCAAATTTCAAAACAGGTTCATTTTTTTTATGGACAAGTATGTTAAGACATGCAGTGACTTTCCATTCTATTTAACTGTGACTAGGTGCCACAAGGATAATTTAGATAGTTCAGTTTTATTTGTGTTCATCTGTGTCTAAACACAGGGCCTTCAGCAGAACAAGAGGAGATACAGATGGCAGCAAAGTTGGATGATGAGCTTACTCTGTTCTGTTTCTGTCGATGGAGTAATACAGCTCTTGCATCTGCTCCACAGTTAGAATGCCATCCGTGAAATATGATTGGAACTCGTCTAAAGACAGCTTCCCATCATCTGAAAGAACACAAACCAGTGAAAAATAATACTCAGCTGAAGAGTTTGTCCAGTATCAGTATAATATACAAAACAAAATTAAATTAACCATATTGTTAAAACCAGATTTCATCAATCTGAATAGTCCTAACTTATGTCTTTCTCACTTTTAAAAATATCTTTCCATGGAGTAAAACTGATTGGACTTTTCAGTCAAAGTGAATTTAACGTTACAGTAATTTCCCCTTTTCCAACACAATTAATCCAGCAAATTATTATTTATAAATGCTGTTATAACGATGCAACTCTAACGTCCATCCATCCATCCATCCATCCATCCATCCATCCATCCATCCATCCATCCATCCATCCATCCATCCATCCATCCATCCATCTATCTGTCCGTCAGTGAGTGAGTGAGTGAGTGAGTGAGTGAGTGAGTGAGTGAGTGAGTGAGTGAGTGAGTGAGTGAGTGAGTGAGTGAGTGAGTGAGTGAGTGAGTGAGTGAGAGAGTGAGTGAGAGAGTGAGTGCGAGAGTAATTGCTGTCACATAAATGCTCTATACTTGATAAATAATTAATAATTGTTTCATAATAATGTTCTAATTTCCAGTAACACATTCATAAATAATTTGATGTATTGTTCACATTTAAAATATGATTTGAAGTTCAGTGAACTGATTTGTTAAGGTTAAAATGAAATATGAAACAAAATTTTATTTCCATTGCATAGGGGACACTTTAGTGGGACGGACACTGTTTAGTTCCCTTTATCTGCCAGCCTAGGTAAAATGATGCGTGTCACTAGGCCCAAACGCCATTCTTTCTATTTTGAAAGTCACCCATTAAAGGTAAAATTTACAGTTAAGGAAGGATTCAGGTTTTCAGGTCTTAACCTCTTTATGACAAGCAGCCAATAGGTAACTTTACATGTAAATATCTTTAATTTGTTATTGTTTTTGCTATGCGCTATTTTGTATTCTATTTCCTTTTCATGTTGCGTATTGATTTATTTTGCTCTGTTCACTCATAAATAGTTCTTCCGGCGTTAAAGGACATTACATGGCGTGATCTGATGTGATTAAGACCTGGATAAGATGTGGATGTTGAAGACCTGAAATGCCAAGAAGTAAAGGCCTGTTTAAAGGAACCAACCTGTGTCTGTGTTGTTGTGAAGAGAGCAACAGATTGACTTTGTGAGTTCATGAGTTTGTGTTTTTGTGTGTTTTTTGGTTACTTTGTTCGCTTACTTACTCACTTGTGAGTGAGTGAGTAAGTGTTTGACACTTCTGCAGGAACATTACAGTGTTTAGATGGATTATAAATCTAATGTGAGGCCGCTTACTAGCTTAAGTAGAACAATCCTTGTCTCTCTCCCTCCCTATCTCAACAAACAAATCAAATATATGTGCTCATTTAATTTCATCTGACAATATATGTGACATTCAAATTTGACTTTGACTACCATACGGCCTGGCTATCCATCCTTCCAACCAACTATTCTCCACTCTGGGAAGGAATTCTCTTTTTTGTCTCAAGGAGACATTGCTCCACTTTCTGATTTTTGATATAATGACAGCAGCTCATACTCATCTTGAATTGGACACTTGCAACAGATAAAATTCCAACAATCTGGAAGCGTGCACAAACTGTCCAATTACAAAAAGGCAGTGTTTTTAGGGGGTCTGTTATGAAAACACAATAATTTCACACATGGAGAAATTGGGTTTTTTGTCACCTAACTGCACGATGTTTTCTTAACAACATAATTTAAAGCCTGCGACAAACATCAAAGCTGTGGCGCTCTTTTCATCGACATTTGATTCAGTCAACCATGGAATTCTGATGTATAGACTCTGCTTTATTTGATTAGATGATCAGAATCTTTAGTGGTTCCTCCACTCAGATAAAATTCTATATACATATATTTATAGCGTCCTTCTACCTACAAGGACCTACAGCGTTACCTTTTCCCTCTACAACGTAAATCCAGCACCCACAATGTCAGGTCTCAGGACATTTTAGCATCAGTAATACATTCTGTTGGCACTGAATCTGGCAGAAGTAGGTTCTTCAACAAGTACAAAGCTCATATTTGCTTATATTTAATCGCACCCTTTTTTCCCCTCAAATTCTGATCATGATAACTTGTGACTATAAAATAACCATATGTCTATCTATGTTAATTTCTTGTACACAGGTGTCTCTTGTAATGCTCAAAGATTTCAAAGAGACCAAGGCATTAAACTATCCAAAACTAATTGTTAAGTTGATCAATCATTAATTATTTTCAGTCGAAATTGATTAATGATCTGTTCATGTGATCAAGCACATTTGCTGCTTCCAGGTTCTTGAATGTGACACTTTGCAGCTTTTTTTTGTTATATAAAGTATTGATTTGAAAACCTAATAGCCTTTAAGTTTCTCCTATATGGGTATATGGATGATTTACACAAAAGATGAAAAGATGTGTTGGTCTCTGACACCTCTTCAGGGAAATTAAAATGTTGTTTGAATAAATAATTCAGTACTTCCGGCAGAAGCGAGGCAGCTTTAATTGTCTCACTAGCGACTGAATGAAACTGCACCTGCAAAATCTTTTCCTTGACTGGAGCTTGTTTCTTTTAAGGGAAACTCATTCTTGAGGGAATGCTGAATCTTGTATTGCTAAGACCAAAGTTGCACCACTATTTCAAGAAACTCAGGAGTTCAGGTGAAAACTAGAATTGGGAGGGTAGAATTTCAAATTCAAGGTATTTTACAATATTATACCGTATCTCTGAATAAAACCGAATTCACCTTCAGTTCAAACATGAGGTTAGATAATCAAGGGATCTAAAATTTTGAGTAATTTTGCCCAAAAAAGGCAAGTGATAAATCAATGTTTGGTACTCGTAAACCACTGATGATGTTATTTCACCTCGAAGCATCACTGGGGATTCACCTATAGGCCAGCAGCGAGCTGACTTATATTACCAGAGACCTGACAGTGGGTCTTATAATGTAGAGAGAAAGTGAAAATTCACATTGTGTGCCTTAGATTTCCAACATTGAACTTGTTAAAATTGAATTTGTATCTTATGGATCACTGATCAGCCTTAAATCTCCTTACATCAGAAATCCTATATTATGACCTCTGGTATTATATTTTTGTTATAAAATAAATGCTGATGCTTTTTGAAAGATCTAATTGTTCATTTCAACAGCAAGGAGGCAAACAGTATAGTGAGTCGGCAGCCAGCTCCCTCCATTTGGTAAACGCACAGAGCTCACGCGGAATCAGCCCACTCACTCCTGATATGTAGGAATTGCTTTCCTCTCCATTGCAGAACACAGACTGTGAAGACAAGAACTCAAGTGGAGCTTGGCTGCATACTGACGATAGCTTCTGTGTGTATGAGAGGGGGTTCTCTCTACATAGCATGAAAAACACAAGCTTTCAGAGAGCTCTGGAGATGGTAGGTGGAAAGGGGATCAGACTTAGAACTTCACATTTCCTTACTGTGATTGACCCATTAACTCTCTCAATTAAAATGTGACCCTTATGTTTTTAGTTCTTTTTTTTCTTCACAGCAGATGCAAAGAAAAAACATTTCTCTTGTATCTAAATGTCTCCACACACAGCGCTGCTCATGGTAAAACATTTTGCATCTTTAATCTTGCACTTACATAAAATGTTCTCCATCCTAATGAGATAAAATTAGTTCGAAGAATATACTATACATGCATTAACCACTTACCAATTTTGCATTTCCAATGCCATTAAATGCACAATGCCACAAGATGCAGTGCATGAGTAAAAACATTTCCTTGTTTGTCCGCACAGTTTTTCACAGATAGCTGTTTTTAGAAGACACATTCACAGACGAGATTTCCTTTTAGGATGGAGGGAATTTAAATTAAATTGAAATATAAAATTGAAATTGCAACACATAAACCTAATTAATCTGATGTGAGATAAGTTTACAAGTGAAGCACATTAATCCACATAAGCGGCTGGTCTCCAATTAATTTTTACTATTTGGAATTAAATATATTCTCCATTTGGGAAAACAGCGAAGGCAGTATTAGGTCTGACGGAAGATTGCTGGTACAACAAAACTGTGTACATATACTGTGTCACATAGTCTCACTGAGGATATAAAGTATTATTGGATATTGGATATTGAATTTCCCCTTTGGGGATTAATAAAGTATCTCTCTCTCTATCTAACACTGCAGGCAAAACAGCTGCTCTGAGTGAGTTCATCAGTTGAACTCCAGCTGCCTCATAAAACCAAAATGCTGCCGCTGCAGAAAATGTTCCTTTCTAACAGTATCTCAGAAGAATGGAAATTAAACAGAAGTATCACCAGATCAGAAACATTCCAGGAGAGTCACAACAGGAAAACTATCAGAACAGAGCCACTTTAGTAACTGGATACATAGTTTGCTTACTCACCATTTTTGTCTGCCCGGCGGAATATCTGCAACAAGAAGAGGATATAAGATCCGTTATATAGCTTTGGGTTTTGGGTTAAGAGAAAAATTACAGAAATGAGAAAGGCACGCGGAATTCTTTTTTAAAATAATTTATCATATAATAATTATCAAATATTGAAAGCAAAATATGTGCTATCAATTCATTTTATTAATCTGAGATGAAATACAACCAAAATGCTGAGATTTATGCCAAGTGAAGCTAGTGATGCTGGGAAAACCGTTAAGTCCACCTCAATTTTAATTTTAGCTTTTCCCTAGAATATTTGCTTGTGGACAGGATAAGATTCAAGCAATTACGCAATTAGTCTTTTTTACGTTCAAAAAGACTTCTTTGGAAATTAAACTTGTTAATTATTATGCTGAGCTTGGAAATTAAAGCTATTCTGAGAAGAATCAAGCTGCTATAAGAATTTTCCCCTGATATGTTCAAACCTGCAGCTGCCCTTTTATATCTATTATTTGATGCTATGAACATGGTGGAGACCATAAGCGGCTTGCTGATGAACTGCATCCTCAGAGTGAAGTCTTGCACTCAGATCTAGTATCCATCCCCTTCGAGCACGTCCCAGTGAGAAGATTTGGAAACGCTCTGCTCACATCCCATTTTTAACAACCTCCCTCCCCCAGTCAAGTGGTACCTACTGAGTCTCACAGAAAATAGGGGAATGAAAAGGGAAATAAAATTGTAGTAGACCAATGTGTTGGCAAACCACATTTCCTACAAATCCAAACAGCCATTAGTTGCATCGAAAGGAGGCAACTAAATCACCTTGGTTCATTCGGTTAATTTGTCTCTCTGTTTGTTCGTTAGCAAGAATTAAGAAAAACTGCATGATGGACGTGCATGAAAATGTATCCAAAGGTAGGTTTTGTTATATCCAAGAGATGGTTGAATTTTTCTGATGTAACGTGAGTCACAACATTTTAATATAAAAAATTAAAATAATAATTGGTTAAAGGGGTAATGGGGAGGTGGGGGGGGGGTTATTAAATGTCTCATGTATTTATGTATCTATAGGTGAATTAAATTTGAAAATAATCAATGAAAACAAACCCCTGTTGATGAAATACTAAAAATGCAGGAGCGAGATGTGGGCAAACCTGTGTTATGAACATATTATATCAACATTAATAAGCACCCTTCTGTTAATCCTCAATGTTCTATATGTTTAGGGGGTCCGTATAAAATTAACACCAAAACCCATTTGAACAGCTGTGATACACCTGTGTGAAGATGATAGCACAGCTGGGCGGGACAATGTCCCTGGCAGGATCTTTGGATACAGATGACTGCATGAAACTTGTAGGCAGTGCCATTCTTGTCAAATCACCCTAACCATAAGAAGTGCTGATGTAAGCATCCTGTCTAAGACCGGTCAGAAGAAGCCAACAGGATGCTTCTCCAAACAATCAGGGAAACAAATTAAGGACAATAATGATGGGCTCTGGAGAAGCTTGACATCTACAGGCTTTTATTCCTCCTGCATGCTGTTAAACGGTGGGTGAGGAGAGTGAATGGAGCTGCTGCCATCCCACAGTGAACGGGGGTGGGAGCTATATGAATGCAGCTCAGTTGTGATATCAATCTCAGCCAGTCACTGGGGCCCGTAATTGGTAATGTGTGACATGCTTCTCATCCGCCTGTGAAGAAAATGATCAGCTGAAAAACACTTCAGAGCAATCTTAAAGCCACTGCACAACTGTGAGCATTTCAAACCAAGCACCAGTCCTTCAAAGCATCTGATTATAGCTCAAGAGAGACAAAGACAAGTCAAAGTCAAAGACAAGCTGCAGTGAGTGTGTGAAGAGAAAGAAAAGAGCAAAGGACCAAATAATGGATAGAAGTTGTCTTACAGTTAGCTCAATCTTAGTTTATGCAAGATTTAAAGAATAAATTAGCATCAGTTAGCCACTTTAAAGGGTTCAGTGAAGAAATGCCAGGAGAGAAAGGATGCTAACATGCTTCAAACCAACTGCATACTTGCAGCATTCTAATTTGCAGTCTAACGTTTCCCTCACTGGGAAATTATCTTACTCAAGCAAACTAGACATTGTTTTTCACAGCTAAGGAAAAGCTGTGAAAAACAAGCCTTTGAAAGTCAAAGGCTTCGAAATGTTGCATTGCTTCAAAAAAAAAGGGCCACAAAGGCTTAAAAACATACATGAGTTGTTTTAATATGATATGTATGCACAAGCCTTTTTAGAAGGAGTGACACAGGCAGTGCTTTTTATTCTATAGAAAGAGGAGAAAGAGCCAGGCAGACAATTTAAAAAACGTTCTGTGCATGTACATGAAAAAGGAACAAGCAGTGATTTATTTAATGATGTAACAGCTCTCTATTTTAATGTGTGGAAAACTGTAAGGCGAAACCAGGACTTGGACAAAAACAATGGATAATTACAAATGCAATCAATGTCCTTGTATTATCATTCGGAGAAAAAAACAACTACTTAATTGCTTTGCAGGACAAATCAGGACATGCATTAACAGGCTGATTACATGCATTCACCTTTCTTACATAATAGGCCTTCTGTACATCAAGCACATGTGAATGTGAGAGGCTGACAGGTATTACCTCTACATGAACAGAATGAAGGACAGTGTGTGAAGTGGAGGTGAGTAAAACATGTCTTAATATTGGTCAGAACATGCATGAGGATAAAGGATGTATGAGTTGGAGGGGGTATATTTTTTTGTGCATTCATATTTACTGAAGGCTCAACGCATAGTGTACTTACATCCTGTACGAGAGAGATGCCTTGGTTTTGGTTGTGGCCAAGCTCCTGCTGCTTTCTCATGTGTTCGTGCTTGGCAGACTGGAGACACATGGTGATCATCTCTGCACACGCCAGCATCCTGCAGCTCTCTGCCTTCGTGCCAAATCAAAGGGAACCTGTCCGTTTGTTTTGATTTCGGGGAGCGGTTGTTCTCGTCAGGGTGGATGGAGAATGATGATGTCGGTCCTCAGATTCTGTCAGGAAGGAGATGGGCTCTCTGGCTGACGCGCGCAGCATCTACGTCAGCAGAAGCAGGCCCCGCCCCCACACGAGCAGCAGCAACGCTTGACCAGAGTCTGAGGAATGCGACACCTGCTGGTGATATGATGTCAGGCTGTGTTGATCTTAAGGATGCTGTTAATTTTACAATGCTATATTTTAGAACAAGTCCTGAAGATCAATTTGTAGTTTTTCTGCTTCAGTTTCTTGTGGAAAGCTTAATATTCAGGCAACACCTGACGATTTATAATGCATGGAATGAATTTTAATTTTCAGCCATAAGTTAACGAAAAAAAATCTTGTTGATGTGCTTCTTTTATAACTTTTTCTGTGATAATAGTGAGATTTGGTGAGCTGTGAAATTAAACCTAAAGATGTTTTTATCTTTATTTTATCAAGTACTCGTTTAATTAGCATATTCATAAGATATGTTGTTTTTATTTATTGTAACTTGTCCCTCCTACCGTGCCATGCCTTGTATACGTTCCCTCTTACATTTTAACTGTATTTAGTTGTCTGTGACATTGAATGTGGACTGGGAAAGCTACAAATGAATTGCCCCTTTGTGATAAATAAAGTTGTCTGAACTGAACTGGACCAAATTAAAACTACTCACTCCACTGACCTCAACAACGATCCCTCCGTTCTACCCACTCATACCGGCTCCTCCTTCCGCGGACTAAGCTCAGCATAATGGGTGATCGGGCCTTCTGTTTTGCTGCCCCTCGTCTGTGGAATGCTCCACAGACGACTGACACAAAAAAGGACTTAAAACTTTCCTTTTTAGCAGAACCTATAACCTGAATTAACATTGCTGCTTTTTGGTCATGTTTTTATAGTTATTATTTTATTTTTTATTGATGCTTTTATATGCTTTAACTTTGTAGCACTTTTAGATTTTATCCAAATGTAAAGTGCATTATAAATTAAATGTATTATCATTATTATTATTAAATTAACTTATTTCCTACGGCATATGACAACACATCCAGACACACAAACACACCCACATGCGCACGCACACTGGGTGGCCCTCACTTTCACAGCTGAGGGGTGGGAGCTGAGCTGATTGCATAATACTTTTCAACATCTGACCAATAATTGCTGTCACTTGTAGAACTTCTGTTTATTTGCTGTTTTGAAGTTCGTCCTCAGTGCAGGTCAACAGGTGAGCTTACCAACTTCTCATCTGATTTGCTTTAATTATTATTGTTACAATATCTATTTCTATATTGCTATTTTGAATCATTATTATTGATATTATATATATTTCTTTCTGTTATGGTAGTGGTAATTTGACTGCTAAAGTGAATACTTGGTGTAGCAGTGTAATACAGACAGCTACACATATAAAAAAGTTATTGTACATCAGACATAATAATAATAATAATAATACATTTAATTTATAATGCAGACATAAAAGTAATGTAAATACAACATAAATATGGCATCAATTGTTAGATTCATTTATAATTTAAACGTGCATTTCTGCAGTGGAGAAAATACCACATTAGTTAATGTTTATTTATGTACACACTGTTCATCTCTGAACTTTTATTGATGGTCAATGAACAGAATATGGGTGGTGAAAATTGGGAATTACATCCTATAATTAAATGAGGAATATGTGTGTTGCTTTTATTTCGAGTGATCCATAATTATAGGTAATTAAGAGCCATTATTTAACCAAATAAAATACACTTTGGATTTACTTGTATTCCAAAGACATATGTCTTTGGAATACCGTTAATAAAGCGATTTATAACCACAAGAGAGAGAAAGCCACAGATCCTAAGAACTGTCTTATCTGGTAACCACAGGAGATTCTCAGGAAATGATACTGCTGGTCTCTGTTGGTAAACTTAGTTACACATGCAAGCGCTCCTCGGCTGATTACAATCTGCATCAGCAGTTGCTTTGTATTTAACATTAATTCCAACAAACCATTTTCCTCTGAGTCTGAGAAGCTTTAAGCAGCAGGTGAAAAGGCAGTTATTTCAAATAAATAAATAATTAGATGCATTCCCGCTGTGTTTGATCGAGGATTATTTTATATATGCTGTAGTAATCATCTGATGACGTAGTTTAGTGCAACACGCGCCTGCAGGCTAAAGATAATCAGCAGCAACTTGCCGCACCCGAAAGGAGGCACTGCTCAGGGTCAAAACTGAATCACTATGGATATGTTAGACCATTTGAACAGATCAAACTTAAGAAATTATAGTTTGATGAAAGTTGAATCATTCACCTGTCATCCTCTTTTTTGATTTTGTTCTCCTGACCATGTAAGGAATGAGAATATTCTCAGAAACCCACATCCTGACTGAAGTGTAATCCATGCTCTTCTTCTAATATTTAATGAGACTCTTCCCTCCTAACTTAGAGTAAGAACAGCTGCAGTACAATGGCCGCCTTCCTTCATCATTGTCCCTTCCTGAAATCCGTGCCTAAGCCAGCTTTGCGGAGGACAGGGTTGAGGCTGTTTTCTCAGGCCAACCAATGCCCCATCATCACTCGACAGATCAGTGTGAGCAGCCCAGCTTCTCTGGAGGCCAAGCTGAGCATCTCACCGATCGAACCCAAGACCAACAAAGGTCCTACAGTGAACCAGAGGAGGTTTGCACAAACAGCTGCCCAGGCGGCTTTGGCTGTATCCAAGGGCTGCCCTTTTGTCGACTCCCAGATTGGCATGGTCCGAGCCAGCCCTGAAGTACAGGAGGATGTACAAGAAGGTACAAACGGTGAATAAGCTGTAGAGAAAAAACATCTCACACTGACTGATCTGCACTCTTCTTTCACAGGTGTGATGACTTCACTTTTGAAAGGTTTCAAGAATTCAATCCTCTCAGCATCAGCACAAACCACCACGGACACCCATCTCCTCAAAGACAGCATGAGTTAGCTTCTCAGTATAAATGAGTTACTAATATTAGCAATTTAAGATGACAGATTGTATCCCACAGTCTTAGTTGTTGGTTAAGTGCATTAACTGTCCATTGCTCCTGCAGTTGGGCCCAGCTATGACTACGACCTCTTCTTCAGCCAGAAGATAGCTGAGAAAAAGAAGGACCACACGTACAGAGTTTTCAAAACCGTGAACAGGAGTGCTGAGGCTTTCCCTTTTGCTGAGGATTACTCTGTCTTTGGGCGGAAAGGCTTGTCCGATGTGTCTGTCTGGTGCAGCAACGACTATCTGGGGATGAGTCGGCACCCACAGGTACTCGGTGCAATGAGGTAATAGGATAATATCTGTTTTATCTAGCAAGTCCGTATCAAATTTCTACAACATGAAGTTGTATCCAATCATAGCCCTATTTGTATGTTGATGTCACATATCAACATATGTGCCCAGCATGTTAGACATGTATGTTTATTTTACTTCTCATTTTCCTTTTTTTTAATATATTATTCATTTGTTAATTATTGGCTTTTTTTTTACTATTAATTTGATTATTTAGTCGGAATTTGACATAACACTTGCGAGAAAGTGATTGGAGATTTTTCTGGTATTGCTTCGGAGGCATTTTATGATTTTGTTCTGCATGATCACAGAGATGCCCTGGATAAGCATGGTGCTGGAGCAGGTGGGACAAGGAACATCTCAGGCACCAGTAACTTCCATGTGGCACTGGAAAGGGAACTGGCCCAGTTACACCAGAAGGATGCAGCTTTGGTCTTCTCCTCCTGCTTTGTTGCAAATGACTCCACCCTCTTCACTTTGGCCAAAATGCTTCCAGGTAAACACTGACCTCTGACCTCTTGGGTTGGAGTCACAGATAGAGATGATGACATCAAAATGTCCAGTATGTAGATGCCCGATTTGCACATTTTTGTAGACTCCCTGTGATTATTTGGCATTGTAGAGGACAAGTGATCAGTACTACAGGGCTGAAACTCATATAGACTTTCATGGTGTTCTCACTGTGGTACAGGATGCGAGATATACTCTGATGCAGGAAACCACGCATCAATGATTCAAGGCATCAGAAACAGTGGAGCCAAGCGCTTCATCTTCCGCCACAATGACAGCCAACACCTGGAAGAGCTGCTAAAGCGCTCTGACCCCAAGACCCCCAAAATAGTGGCTTTTGAGACTGTGCATTCCATGGATGGTGAGTTATATAAATTACAATTTTTGTTTCTGTATTTACACAATTAATCAGATATTTGGTGAATGTTAAAAAGACTTATTATTATATCGTTATTGTTATTATATTTTGTTATGTGCAGTACTTACCAGAATACTATATATTTGTATAGTTTTAGCAATAAATTGGAAATATATAAAAAGGAATGTATAATTGGCATGTAAGCCATGAAAAACCAAGAATTCCATCTATTTACTGATATAGTGAGTTATGAAATTTCACATTTAATGGCTATGCGCTGCGGATAGCTGTCCACTAATCCTCAAGGGTGGGTTAACCGCAGAGAGCCAATTTCACTACTTTGTTCTGCTTGTATGATTGTATGTGACAAATAAAAGCTGCTTCTTCTTATTTCTGCATTGAATACATTTTAATCACAATACTGCAAAATATAAAAGAGATTTACTGCTATTCTTCTATATAATACAGATCTAATTATAACACATTATCCTTGGGGAGTTTTCAGGTAATATATGTCCTCTGGAGGAGCTGTGCGATGTAGCTCACCGTCACGGAGCACTGACGTTTGTCGATGAAGTTCACGCTGTGGGCCTGTATGGAGCCCATGGAGCTGGAATAGGAGAGCGAGACAACATTATGGAAAAGATTGACATTGTTTCCGGAACCTTAGGTGAGTATGTTTGGAAAAAAACTATTTATTTACCTTTTAATTTTATTGTGACAAACGCCAAGAAATAAAGCATCACATTTACTTAAATCAGTTAAGTCAACAACCTGCACAAAAGTAAAATGGGAAACCGAAAAGAACATTTGGACACAATGCTTTTAAGTGAATGTAATCAAAACATCCTAATTAAAGGCAAGATCACAGAGTAATGATGAATTTAATCAACAGGTTAACATTTATTTTTTATAAATAGTTATGTTAACTTTACTCAATAAAATTATCTATTTCTAGAATTGAATATATTTTTAATGCAATGAAACTCCCTTATTTTAATTGTCAAAAATGAACCTTTTTGTTATGAAATGTAAAAGATATTAATGTTTCATTTCACAGAGTATGGGTATTCTGACTTAGGGCAAGGCAAACGATTTAAACTATCATAAATGAATTGCCTTTCTCCTTGGCTAAACTCCCATTCTCAGTCTTTTGATCCAACTGACACTGTCATAATGCCAACAGAGCAGTAACAGCTCTCCACCAGCACTGTACTTCTATAGTGAGGGTTAGATGGGGGCAGCAGGGGGGTGAGCTCTCATCTCAGGATCACAACTCTATGTTGAATCTTCTCCCTCGCTGCTGCTGCTGATAACGCCACTGTCAGGTTGTCCATGCTGTTTGTGGATGATGTGGATGTATATGTTTGAAAAACTATTTATAATAGAATCAATTACAATCTAAAATCTCATAAATACAATTAATAACTTTATATGCATTACATCTTGGGTAGTATGTTTTTAACAAGGCATTTTATATGAATTCTAATTTACTTGCATATCATTTTATATAATGCAATATTTTGTAAGTTAAATATGAATCTACATAGTAGCTTCAGCTGTGGAATAAATTGAAAGAAGTTAGATTCTTTGAAATGAAATAGTATAGAACAATTCCAACAGGCAATCAAACTTTATTTACATAGCAACTTTCAGACAATTACAATTTACAATTTACATACAAGTGATTCACACGTGTTTGGTGAAACAATGAAACTTAAAATTATATGTTAATGTGTTAAATGTGTACTTGAGTTTATTATTTAAGCACTGCCCATCACTGATTAACCTTTTCTTCTGTCACACACACTCTGTCATCTGTTGCTGCTGCAGGCAAAGCCTTTGGCTGTGTTGGAGGCTACATCGCCAGCAGTGCTGCCCTGGTGGACACAGTGCGCTCCTATGCAGCCGGTTTCATTTTCACCACTTCCCTTCCACCGATGGTCCTGTCTGGAGCTCTGGAGTCTGTCCGTGTCCTGAAGAGCCCTGAGGGTCAGGCACTCCGCAGAGCCCACCAGAGGAACGTCAAACACATGAGACAGCTGCTCATGGACAAGGGCCTGCCTGTGGTCAACTGTCCCAGCCACATCATCCCCATTCAGGTATGGTTGGCTCAACAGTGCTGTCTGCCTCCCCTACCAAACCATCGACCATACACTGCTCCTCATGGGACTCAAGAAATAATAATAATAACAACCTGAGCCTTTGTACCTGTTAATGTCATAACGCCTCATCTACAGTATATTCCACCATAACTCAACAAGAACAACACAGAACATTTGGAGTGATGTTGACTATACATTTGTTTTCCATTATATACATTTTTGTAAATAAACATTGCCTATGTTACTTATTTTGGATTTAAATGATGTAAACCTAGGTCTTTCTATAATACTGTTTATTTTGTGATTCAGTTATAAATGTTTTTAATGCACGATTCACATTCTAAACTCATCAAGCTGTAATTACTTTTCAAAAAGCATCATATTATTATAATGTAATAATAAAATTCCAGGGACACAAATTTATCTGCCTTACATAATCTGTTTTTTAGGTGGGCAACGCAGAACTAAACACCAAGGTGTGTGACACCCTGCTGGAGAAACACAATATCTATGTCCAGGCCATCAACTACCCAACAGTTCCTCGTGGTGAGGAGTTGCTGCGTCTGGCTCCGTCTCCTCATCACGACCCCGCCATGATGAAGTACTTTGTGGGTGAGTGCGGAAACCTCGCTTAAATTGTCAAGACTTGTTCAAGTCACCGTCCAATCATGCTAAGTGGGGAGCATGGCTGGTGAAATTGATTTATGTTCTCACTTCCCTGAGTCTCTTATATATACTCGGAAGCATATTCCAAAACTATACTAGAACTAAATGCTTACTATTTCTGTGTAATAAAATACACAATGATGTTTAAATGTTCCTTCTCATAATGTCATTCACAGATCAGCTGGTGGAGGTGTGGCAACAAGCAGGGCTCAGGCTCAACAGCCCGGCCTCGGCTTCCTGTACCTTCTGTGACCGTCCACTCCACTTTGACCTCATGAGTGAGTGGGAGAAATCCTACTTTGGCAACATGGAACCACAATACATTACTGTGTCTGCCTGATACCAAAGTATGTGTCGGGTCTCAACACCAGTGTAAAAGCAATGATATATTCAATATCATGTTATATTATTAAGTCTTACTTGGAATTTTTAGAGATCCTTTAATGACAGTGCTTTGAACATAGTATTTATTTGTGTTTTCTTGGATAAACGCCTTCCAAATTATACTTGCTTTCATGAAAATGATTAAATAAAGTTTGTTCATTCTTAATTATAACATTAGAAAAACCTGCACACTGGGCACTTTATAAGATCTCATGTAGGTGGGATTATTATGATCAATTTAATGTTGCATGATTCCCTACGTATAGTCATCACGATCATGATCATCTATTCTCTCATTCTACAATAGTTCGATAATAGAGCTGTCAGTCATGAATGTATGAACTACTCATTTTAATTGGTTCATAAAATAAGATATAATAAAACATTGTTGTGTTCAAAATCTTTACCATTCACAAAGTCCTCTTTTCGATTTAATATATCGCTTTGCTTGATCATGTATTCTACTGCTGTTCATACTGCAAATTTAAGTTATAACTGGAAAACGGAATCATATCAGTCACAACAGTCCTCCAAAATATGAAATTTATAATACAGGATCTGACATGGCTACATTCCACTAGATTTCAGGCTGCCGTGTGATTTCACACTAGTTAACAATGCAGGGGCTCGCTACTTCTCGTTTGACCCTTGCCCTCAATCTGCGGAGTTCTGCGTTCTCACTGTCCACAATAAGGCCATATTCAATCAGTGTCACGGCTTTGCTGAGCTGCTGTTGCCCATAATGCAGCAGCGACTCTCGCAGGAAGCACTCAGCCAAATGTTGCCTGCCCAGGCCGACCTCCACACATTGGATTGCCCGTTCCTTGTTGAGCTCCAACGCCCGACTGAAGTCCTCCAGAGCTGCCCCTTCTCTGGCACAAAGTACCAGGCTGCGGCCTCGACGACACAGGTCTTCCACCCAGACTTTGGGGTCATCTGAGCAGCTGGAGTTGGATTCGCCATGTCCCTGGATAACTCTGTCTAGGTCAGCAATGGCTCGTTCCTGTAAACCCAACTGAGCAAGGCAGGCAGCCCGTCGGCGTAGATACTGGAGTCTGTGATTGCCCGCTGCTTGTATTGCCACTGTCAGAAGTGAGACGGCCTGATCCCACTGGCCATTTGATGAAATACTGCTGGCCTCCTGTGCAGCTGCCTGTTACAAACACATGATGAAACAGAGATTCATATGCTTTTTTTTTTTTACACATTAACTCTTAATTCATGTTTGGTTAAATCCTTATGAAATATTCCTTTTGTTTTTGTTCAGAGAGAACCTCATAAATCGACTGTGTAGAAGACTGTGGTTATATACATTTTTGTTTTGTTTTATAATATGTCTCAGCTGGAACTTTGTTAATACAATAAAAAGTGAAGTTAACATCAGACAGATAGGAGATTAAATCAAAAATTTCAAAATCAAAATTTCCTATAGGTAAATAAGAAGTTAACTTGAGAGAAAAAAACAACCAAAGGTTTCAAAGAGCTCCTAAGAAAATAGAACAATTAACACACTGCGTTTTCTTTTCAGTGGCAGACTGATTTAGTGGTAGAGTTAATTTTACAATCCAATAAAATAATGTTCATTAATGATTAAACTCATTTGCTGAGTTAAAATAAACAACGCTAATTTAGATTCATAGCCATACCTTAGCCACGCGTTTCCGCTGGTTGAATGGAATCAGGGTCAGCAAGAAGTCCAGACTGGATGGGTCTTTCTCAGTCAAATTGCTGAGCCTGCGCACTGCACTGTGGTAGTTCTGCTGCCAGGCCTCAACCACACCCAGTCGGGCCTGGGCCACTGCATCTCTTGGCTCCTGACCAAACACCTTGCACAGGTGAGCGCCTGCTGCCTTAACTTCACCTTGAGCAGATGAGCAATAACACCAGTATGGAGGATTACTATTAGCATGGAGGACTAGATACTAGACAATTTCTAGTGACATCACGGATCCCAATGAGTATTCATGCAGAGAAGTTCCCCTCTTACCTCTGGATAATAGAATATCCACATACAGGAGATGCCATCTGGGGTCCCTGCAGTCAGTCTTCATCAGAGCTCCGCTAATTATAAAAGACTCTCTGAGCTGCTCCTCGAAGCAGGGGACAGCATTAGCAATCATGATGTCTGACAGACTAGTCCGACAGAACTGATGCAGCCAATCACACACCAGCTTCCGTGCCTTGCCCTTCAGTGAGAGGATGTCTTTTGAGACAATGTCCGTGTTAATCAGAAGCGCAGCCAGGATATCATTAGTGCACTCCTGAAAGGAAAGGGGAACATAAGGCCCCCCGTAGCACCAGCTGCTCCCTGAATAAACGAATGATGTATGCAAAAATATGCTGACAAAAAGCCCCATAAAATTACTATTGATTTACTAATAGTGTATTTCCATTAATGTTGTATAAAATAAACTGGTATACTGGTATGTTAATCAAAGAGTTACCTTCTAAGGCCTTGCAGGCACCACTGTGTAAAGGTGCCCAGAGTAGCATTACATGTAGAAAGGCTGAAGAGATGCAACTTGCAGTTTTGAAAGTGTTCAAACCTAAGAATACCTTTTGCTGGTTCAGCACGAGATACGTGAAGCCTCGTCCACAGAGGGCCTGAACATGTTTCGGATGTTCCTTCAGAATGGCACTAAAATCAAAGATGGCTGTCTTTCGTTGACCCAGCAGAGCATAACACCTTGCTCTCTCAAGCAACAAATCCGTTGCCTCACCACCTTGAAATATAAAGCATTTGATTGGTTTCACTTTATCACTATATCCCAATTGATCTGTTTATTCATTCCTAAACTAACACATACAAAGACAATTGATCAGTAGCCTCTTCTTCGTGATGAGGCCAGTCTGCCTGCTGTTTGTTCAGTGTGTATTCAGACACAATGGTTCAAACTTTTTTAGTTTTATCTCGATAACCTTCACCTCATTTAGATTGGAGTAGAACACAATAGTAACTAAATTAACAATGTAACTCGAAACATTAAGAAGCATCAATAATTCATAAATAGGTAATCACCAGAGGCCATGATTGCGATGGAGAGATATGCCACAGCCTCCCGGATGGGGCTCTCCTCTTGGGTGCCCTCCAAGATGCGTTTTGAAGCAGAGTGACAGTGTACCTGGAGCAGCATCCGATCCTTCAGTTGTGCTACTGCCAAGAGGGGACGCAAGCAACTTGTATCTCCACACTGAATGAGCTTTTTCAGCAGCTACCAGGAGAATAAAGCACATTAAATATTTTTTTAATTTTACAATCTCTTCTATTACATTAAGGAACTTACAGATATAGCATAGTGCTGTGTTTTTGTTTATGCAGCAGCGTAGCTTTACATTAATGGCATAAATCCCACAAGTCTGTGGCCTGCAGTGAATGTATAACATGAGGGGCGTTGATCAACACAGCATGCAGTATTACAGTCCTTGGATGTTCATAATTGAAAAAAAATTTTTTTTAAATGGACATCTGAGTGAAATCAAAATAAGCAAAACTGTTCACCACTTCAAAAATTAAAAGTCACTTTTGAGGCGTGATTTTGGAACCACAGGGCTGTAAGTAGCATTAAATGAAAACATTGGATAATATAATGATTATAATGATAGTAATTATGTTACTACTAGAGAAAAAAATAAACTGAGGAGTTTGGGACCTACTTCCCTTAACTTACAAACCTGATTGGTGTCATACAGAAAGCCTCTGTGCAACTGCAGCAGGGCAAGGCGAGCCAAGATTGGTGCCCGAGGACTGCTGGGCCCAATGGAAAGCAGTAACCGGTAGGCCTCCTCCACCCGGCCAAGCTGGTATAAGGCATCTGCTGCAAGGATCTGAGACCCATCAGCACTGGGCTGGAGCTCCATGAGCAGCATTGCCAAAAACTGGACACCATTTGGGGTCCTAACTCGAAGAGCAGGAAAAGAAAATGTGAATGAGGACCACCATTTCAATAGGGATCATTGTAGAAATCTGTAAGTGACTGACATGATCCATAACCAAAGAACTAAATAAAACAATTCTGGTTTGGATATGTGAGACACCATAGTCCTCTTGTCACTGCAGATATTATAACTCCTTGATATTCTTACACAGCAAAACCAGCAGCGTGAATTGAGCATCCAAAGAGTTATAGTCAAACTTGAATGTGGCTATATGACTCCACACCACAAAGAGTTAAAACTACACTTTTGAAAGTGTTAACTATTGTACACTAAGACAAAGCGGCTTTAACTCGCTCAATATTTGAAATGTTAGACCTGTCAACAAAGGCTAGCGATAAGTTTTGCAACTTTGTGTGTAGTGTCAAAAGTCAATATTTGAATCTGGTGTTAACATTTGTTATTTAAAAAAGACTCTAGGACTCAATTAGTTAAACAAATTTAAGCCCATACACTTTTCAACATCTCATTAATATAATAATAGTAAAGATCAAACAAAACAAGAAAATGCCATTGAGGATGTCTCTATTGCAATTACACCGTCTTTCCAACAAGCTTCTTATTCCCTATGTACAGAGTGCTTTTCAAACTGTACAGTGTGACATAAGGGATATGTAGCTGAGTGGAGAGGGCATCTGTTCACTCAGAGAACATTGGTTACAGCCCAAGTTACTCGCTAGTAGTTATCTTAGCAGTCCAGCTCTCAACTCCCTTACTCAGGGTGACTCCTTTACTTCGCAGGCCCTCTCATTCCTGTGGGTGGAGCTCAATGACGTTTCTCAAGAGCTGAATTCACACTGATAAAATCAACTCTGACAATTAAGTCCAGCACGGAACACCATTTGAATCAAAATGTATTAAAATACCACATTTGAAATTTGAACTCCAAATTTTGCTGTGTAGGAAAACTGGAGTTAGTAACTCTATAAATATTAAATAGCTATTTTTTAAGTACTCCTGCAAAATAATAAAATGACAGCATGACAGTGAGTCAGCATGTACAAGACCAGGACCTTAAAAATGTACAAACTTAATGGAGTTGAGTGCTCATATTATTTATAATATTATGACATGTCAAAAATGTTTTCTAAAAGAAGTTTAATGGGAAAACTGCATGAAGGACGAATGTCATACCCTGATCTTTGATTGTCTCTTTTGGAATGACCTTGCTGGAGCTGTTTGGAGTCACTAATGGAATCGGAGCAGGACTCATGCCTTCCAGCCCCTTCCAGCATGACTCGCCCCTGCTCCAACAAAACAGTGAACAGCAGCCCACGGTAGTTCCATGGCACATAGCAGCGGACAGTCAGTGCTGCTTCCTGAGGCTGCAACGTGCAAGCTGTCACATAGTCAAGCGCGGTGAGGTAGTCTAAGCCATCCATCATGCGCAGGAGCCCTCTGCCACACAGCGCCCGCACACAGCTGGATGGGTGGGGGGCACTGTTTTCAAGCACAGCCTGGAAATCTTCCATTGCTCCCTTGTGGTCATCAGAGAGAAGTCGTGCATACCCACGGAGTACCTGCACTGTGTTCTGATAGCTCTGCTGACCCTGGGCTGCGACCAGCTGGCTACAGATAGAGAGGGCCTCCTTGTGTTCCCCTCTGAGGAGAAGACAGTCAGCCAGTCGTACCCGCAACTCTCTGCCTCCCCCGTCAGGCTCTAAATGGCACAAAGTTCGTAACTTAGTGATCACTGGGTCCAGAAGTTCGACTCCCTCAGTGGAACGCAGTTCTGGGCGGATCAGGACACTTTCTCTGTATCCAGACAGGCCTCGTTCTGCCTGCTGACGGAGTTGATTACGAGCAGGCATCCCTGTACCCTGATCAGTGAACAGCCTTTGGAAATGAAGGCGAGCAGTTGCTGGGTGGATCTCAAATGCTTCTCCCAGATCGTTGCAAGCCTCTACAGTCCGTCCGCCTGCTGACAAGAAAGCGGATGCTCGACCGACTAAGAGCCCAGCTCTCTTTTCAGTAGAATCTGTACTCACTTCAGATGTTTCCTGACAAAGACTATGACTTAAGAGAGCAGAATACACCTCTGCACTGTCCTCAAACCTGCCTGTGAAAAACAAATACGCTGCTTGAAGTTCCAGAACTTCTCTATTACCAGGAGAGAAAGCCAACAAGAACTCAATCATTGCAGAAGTCTCTTCATCGGGCTCAGTATTGTCTGATGCTGCCCCCTTGCACTCGCTGTCAGACATCAGAAAGGGATGCATGCGCTGCACATGCTCTGTAAAGGCTCGAGCAATTTTGTGAAGATGCTGGGCTTGTCTGTTTGTAACCAGTGTGACAGTTTCAGCCTTGTTGCTCTGGTAAGCTGTGAGGTACATCTTCAGCCCCTTGCTACTGTGAGGCTCTGAAAATAAGCAGGCCAAAGCACGAGTTATCTCCACCAGGATAGTCGCACCCTGTGGGTAGGCGTTTCCTTTCCCATCAAGCAGAGCACTGCAGCGAGCATAAATCTCCTCGCATCCATGCCCACCACTCAGAAGAAGAGACTCCATCTTGAAAATTGTAGCTGACAGATTGTTGGGGCAGAGTGTGGACAGAAACACTGCTGCAAGACCTTTATTCATAATCTCAGCGGGTCGCTTCTCCCCACGACTGTCAAGCCAACCTTCTAGGGTAGACGTCACCCCATCGAGGTTACACTTTATTTTCCGCATGTGGGACACGGTGGAGGCAGCGTGAGCCCTGAAGGCAGACAAGTATAGAGCAGTAGCCGTTTCATGCTCTCCAGCTTCAAGGAACTTGTCTCCGTCCTTGCACAAGTTTGAAACCACAGCAGTCATGATCAGGCAGCAGAGGCCCGCTCTTCACCTATAGATCAAAAACAGGAAATGAGCAATTTTTTAAAAACTTTATCAGATTATATTTCAGATGATCAGTAGTAGGCATATTATATCTAAGTGTCACAGAAGCATCGCTCACAACAGACATTATGACCTATCATAAGAAAAGCATAGATGGTACTAACATTAGTGATGCTGTGCTCTATCCAAGAGTAAGTAGCTAAGTCATGAGAGGGAGTCACAATATAAGTTTTTAACAGCGGACATGTCATCAAATCATACAAGGAAAAGCGCAAACAAATTAAATAATATTCAGTGGCCTGGAATTGTGTATGTAGGCTCCTTTGAATGGCATACTGGAACACTTAATGGATCTGAGTTTTCACCAGACTTATCAACTCCACCCTGTTCTGCTATGAGAAGTCAGTAGCCGCCTTAATTCAGTGGCCACAGCCTTCAAAGGATGTGATTGCCTCAGTCCAGATCACAGGCAGGGGTGGGAGCCTTTCCCAGCTGACATTCAGCAAGAGGCAAGTAGTGGGCAGTTTAGAGAGACCTGTATTACATGTTTTGGGACCTGGAGGGATAGAAACCACACAAACCCGAGGAGAAAATGCAAAGTCAACATAGAAACCCAAGGTCCCCAAACGGACTTGAAGCAGCAGGGTGGATTTTAAACCCGATCATTCTTGCAACGCCATCTTGCTCCCCATACAATGTTAAAAACAGTAGGAAAAAAACCCTAAATCAATCCATTTAATACACTCCATTCCAAAATCCAGTGCATTATTCCTTGCTACAAGGCGAAGCTTCTACCAAGTTCTATCAAAATCCTGGTTTACTTGAAATAAACAAAAGTGGGGGAAAAAAGCTTTATATTTCTCTGTTATTATCTTGAGAGGCAGCATATTATTTCCTACAAGACAATACCTTTAGTGCACAATTATCTTGATTATCTTGTTCCTAGTAAATAATAACATGTTTACACAATGTAATTATGATGTTCCTAAAATATAACTATCGTGTTCGTAAATTATTATCTTGTTTCCACAAGATAATAACTTGTTTGCATTATAAAGTAATAGTTTTGGTGCATTACCTGGTTCCAAAGTGAAAAGTTTAATACATAGTCCCTGCCGGAACTGTTGCCAAGTGAAAGAACTCACCTATTCTGTCGGTGAGTTTATCTTCTGGGACTTGACAGAACAGAAGTCCTAGGCCCCATTTTTGTAATTGAAAAGCTCTGGTCTCAGTTTCCGGGTCAACAAGAAGGTCATTCAACAAAATGTTTTGAAATTCTGTATCAGGAGGGAAGAAGCAGATACAGCACGAGGATATACGCAAACCAACCGCAACGAGCGTCATATACCGGTGAACTTATCCTGTCTGTGTCTCAGCTGTTGTCGGGACAGCCCCAGTGCGCGAGCGGCTGTTGTCAGACGCACGAGCGGGTTGCCGGTGGAAACCACTAACGCCGGTGCTCCCAATAAGAGCATCAC
Source organism: Lophius americanus (assembly GCA_037951165.1). Classification (NCBI taxonomy): domain Eukaryota; kingdom Metazoa; phylum Chordata; class Actinopteri; order Lophiiformes; family Lophiidae; genus Lophius; species Lophius americanus. The sequence goes on from JBBDHG010000078.1 coordinate 1,440,521, forward strand.
AGATACGTCACGGTTTTTGAAGTTCATGTGTAGTCTATCGCATAAATCAATCAGTGCCTTTTTGATAAATCAATATGTCATATCAAACGTGAGCAAGTCAAAACCTTAGAAGTTATGGTTCGATTAAAACACCTACTAAATTGCAGCATTCAGGTACAGTTGTTAAAACGGAATCCATTTGAAGTAAATGATATATGACAAAATCTTAACATATTGTCATTATATATCAAATGCCTTGTATAGATCTGTGCTTTTTTTCAGTTTCAGGCAATATGAACAATAGAAGATAGCTGTTCCCTTCGGTGAAGCGAAATTTGCAATTCATGAGAGTGGTTTAATCCACCTCAAAAGGCCCTCCTGAGCTCGCTTCCAACATTTTCTTTGTATGGAATCTTAATAGAATGCGAACCAACTATTGCTGTCGAAAACAATGAGTTAATACTCCCATCTTGTGGCCAAGAATTTTATTCACATATATTTACATAATCACTCACACACTATATGATGACTAACATAATGTTTCCATACATTTTTAGCATTTGTAGGAAAATCGGTTTCCATTACATAGTCCACTCATCAAGCTTTGACGTGTTTGAGCAGCCGAACTGTGATGCGCCAACGCACACATCATTGAAAAGTTAAAGCTTTTCTGATGAAAAGTCAGAACACACAGAGTGCATTGTATAGCAGTTTTGCAGCAAAGGGGGATACAACGCAATAAAAGGCAGGTGGTTTTAATGTTAAGGCTAATGGGCGTATGTTTCCAGGTTTATATTCAAAAACCATGGACCTAGATTCATACGAAACATTAATTTATAATACAATAATAGAGAGTCTAACCTTTACTGTCAGTGACTGAACTGTCACATAAAAACTCACAAAGTGAGATACTTTCACTTCACAACAGGAAAACATTTGTTTGGATGGATTTTGTGTGGTTAGGAAATACCCAGCCTCCTGCACATTGACATCATTTAATGGCAGGGGAACTGAATATCTGTCACCCTGCGGGGATTTCAGAATTCTCTTCCAGTTTCTCTTGATGTGGATTCCCAGAAAAATCCCTGTCTGAAATTTTACATAGACATTTTACTAAAGATGAACAAGATGTCAGCAATGGTCAAACTATGTGCTATTAACTACAGTGTCGCTCAAACATAAAAAAGAGAAAAAAGGAAAAAGTACAAAGTAAGCAGTTCAGAGTCTCCTCTGAAATGTATCGAAAAGGTGGAATTTCTTGAGAATTAAAGCAATGAAGCTTTTTCTTCACCACTTCCTATGAATTATTTACTCATATAAACCTTGATTGAGTTCCAGACTGCTACATTTTCAAGTTGCTGTAAACCTAAAACTTTTTAAGTTTGGCCTGTATGATACTCCACATATCCTCTTACCTCCACTTATGCTCTTTTTAACCATTAATAGAACAGAGAAACAGGAAATTATTCAATTGTTATTGGGATCATAAGCATATTCTCACACATAAGTCTATTTACTATTAGCCAGCCAATAATATGCACCTGCATGACTCAGTCTTATTAGTGAAGTCTGTGCTTGCAACATGGACAGTTAGTAACGTTCTCCGTATAGTCTTATACATTCACACCTTAGGCCGATGCACTGACGTCCTTCATTGTATAAGAGTTTGGTACTTGTGTCCCCCACATGCATCCTCAAGTTTCCTGCATTGCCCCATGATTTTACCGTCTGTAAAGCCTTCAGGTAGGCACTGCAGCTTCTCCAAGCTTTCCTGAAGTTGCTGAGCACAGCCGGATAAATCCATGTAGTGCAAGGCAGAAAATACATCATTCAGACTCGCAGAGGACTGCTGGCTCCACACCCTAAGCATCTGGTACTGCCTCTCCATGTAGCCCACCCCAAGACCGGACTCCATCTCCACAAGCTCCAGCTGCTGATCAGCCACCGAGAGCAGTCGCAAGAACTCCTTCCACCTACGTAACGGCACCTCCTTGATGATGGCATAAAGTATGATGGCCAGCCAGCGCTTTGATTGCTCATCTTGGTTGTCAGCTGGAAGGAGAGAAGTGCAGATGGTGGATGTGTGAACTGCCATGGAAAAGGTCATCTGTAAATCTGTCCAGTGCTATTTGTCCAGCCTAAACTTAATACTGCCTGACAGAATTACGTTTAGAAGGTCTATGCTTTCAAACGTTTTCTCCTTGGGCCTGAATACACAGTTCTGTCCTGTTGAATGTTAAGTGTTTTTTTTTGTTGCTTTCTGTGAAATCACATTCAAGATAAACAAAAGGTCATCAAGATAAGAAGTAAGGCATTTGAGTAGGAAGAAAAAAGGTCAGCAGGTCTCAAATAATAGGACTGGTGAAAGTTTCTATATTTCTTAATGTCAAAAAAATCCCACAGAAAGACTAAAACAGCTGGATCTACTATGATCCCACAAACAGTTATTGTCCATTTAGAAAAAGCCTGATATAGTGCATTTCTGTGTAGCACAGAACTTCATCATTGTCCAGACAACACATACGAGACCCACAATGTTAACACTGGGTGACAAATTCTCCATTTGAATTGCTAATTCATTCATTATCACCTCATTAATTTTGAGGGATGTTTACCTCGTTAACCACAGACCTTCTCTTCTCTCGAATATACTAAGAATGCAGCAGCTAATCAGTTACAGTATATGAATTTCTATATGACCATAGTCTACAGTCAGGCTTTAGAGTGCATCTTCACGCAGAGAAAGCATTGTATTAAATGTATTATTATTATTATTATTGGTCAAAGTGACAAAGACCTTATCTGATTGCATCAGATGCCATATTGTCCATGTACGTGCGTTGCTTAATCATCGTGCTGTATTGGACGCCATTGACCACCTGATCAACACAAAGAGTGGCAGTGCTGTGTACTACAGTGCCTGAGTACACAGCACTGCTATACAGTTTAGATCTTCTTCTTCTTCTTGCTATGTTTTCAAGATTTTTTTAATGCATGTATCCGGTCCCATGGCCTTTACCACGTATTTGTAAATTAAACATCAAAATGTGCAGCTTGATTGGGACTAATCTACTCCTCTGTTTGTAATTATAATAATAATAGTAATAATAGTCATAATAATAATAATAATAATAATAATAATAATAATAATAATAATAATAATAATAATAATAATAATAATAATAATTGAAGGAATTGTAATTGGGATGTCTTAAGGTCACTTTTGTTGTAATTTGATGAGACTGACATGATTTGCTTTTACCATGGGTAAAAGATCAGTGAATGGTATGTAGGTAAATAAAAAACCACTACACATAGCATACACTGTAACAACAAGGGGTAAAACTAACATCCCTTTACCTTATGGACAGGAATAGAGAAACGCGACGCTGACACCATTACAACCACAAGGGGATTTTCAGCTCAACTGTAAATACCATCAGTAACAGAGTGGAACCACAAATGACTGGAAATGCTGTTGTACTTAAAGGCTTCCCAAAACCTGTATTTATTATTATTTGTCCATGCTGAAATCCAGAGGTTTGGCTAGTGACAGAGGACCATTTCAGGCAGTTAGTGAGTGAGGCATTTATCTGCTGTGTATTGATTTAGAAAAAACTATTTAAGCCTTAAGAATTGTGAGAATGAAAGATTAAAAATGTGTTGTGTCTTCTGAGTCTTCATGAACCAATATTTCTCTAGTTTTTTTAAATTGCCTATGATCTTAATACGAGTGGTGTTTTTTATTTTTACTTCAAAGGATGTAGAAAGATGGGTTCATTATCTAATTGTGTTTAATCCTTCCCCTTGTTGAATTTCAGACAGACGAGGATAATAAGACCCCCTTTTTGCCAGTTTCCACCTCCACACTGTCGACCACATATATTGTCAGCGATAAACAGATTACTCAGCAGGCAGACATTGACAGAATGTCACTGTATGTGTGAAAATGCTGCAGATAGACTTCCAAGGGGAAACCATGGCATCTGTTTGAAATCTTCTTCATATGACATGGAGCGTGATTATTAGTGGTGCTACAGTTAAACCAGAAAACCAGCCATGCCCAAGTCTTTGTGATAGCATCCACTCTGCTTTGGTTTTGAGAGTAGTTTTAAATATTGCTGCTGTAATGTTCATGCTGGAATGTGTAGTTTGCCTTTTTCTTACTTTATAATGCGTTCCATATTTGAATATATTGTTCAAAGCATTTTACCAACACTGTCAAATCATGGAGCAATACCTTTTTATTTATTTTTTTAATTTCATGCAATACTACAATATATATCCCCAAAAAGTCGGGGATATTAAGGAATCGTCCTCACCGCTGCTTTGTGTTAATGACGTGATATTGTTCTTTGGTGTACTGACAAATGATCAATTCATTATTCCTATTCATGCCCTCAAAATGTTGCAGAGGAAAGATGAAATACTGAAACAGGATATGGATTACGGCTAGGAACGAGAAACTAAATCTCACCAAGGATTTTGGCCTCTGGCAGTAGAGAGATGCTGTGGGCTGAATGTTCTGGTATAGCCGGGCTCTGACTGAGATTCATCATCGGGGTTTCTTCAGAAATGTTCAATATCTTGGCGGTACAAAAAAAGAAAGTGAAGGTAAAAATGTACAACTCTTACAGTGTCCGAGAGGTACAGTAACAAAATGTGTGCCTGCCTAAAAAAACAGCATATCTCTCATATCATTTCTGTTTGACTGACTTTCATTTCAGTCTAATAAGAAGATGACTCTCAACACACAGCGCTGCTCCTGACTCCTTATCTCTACCTCTATCTTTCTCTAAACGGAACATAAGATTCATGAGAGCGAACACATACCAGGGTGGTTGAACCTTTGCCTTCATTACTCTTTTGCTCTGTCAGGAGGAAATCAGATACTGTCAGTGAGCTTCCCGCTTGAGCATAAATCACATTTTTGTTCAATACTAGAAATGTCAATAGCAATAAATGGCTCGAACTTTTACTTTATAGGCACACTTTTAATTGTGAAAGTAAACATAACATTAACTATGCTTTTTGTCTCTGTCATAACACCTACTTTGTATTTACGTAAAAAACATCTCACAATTCTCAGCATGTGAAGGATTTCATTACTTTTGTTCTACTGTATATTGAGTGATTTAGTGTCGTCAAAGGCTTTGATAAAGAGATATGCATATCCTTTACTTCAGTAAAAGTAACAACACTAACCATAAAGTGTTTAAAAATTCAATTGAGTATACTTTAGAATGAATGCTCCTTTGCATTATTGCATCACTATGTATCATGGTATTGTATTATCCCAGATGCTGTGATATTCAAATGTTGTTTTTGACATCCTGATATTAATTTACAACTTGGTTATGTGCTTTCTACGTAAAATATCCAAATGAACATAATTAGAGATGTCAAATGAATGTTGTAACAAGAGCACTGTTTTTCCTCTGTAGTGAGGAAAATAGCATTAATTATTAATATTTATAACTCCCTCCACTGGTTACCATTGAGTATGGGGTCCTCGATGGCTGGCTCCGGCTCTTTGCTCAAAATCCTGCAGGTACACCTGCCAAGGTATTTCCTGATTAAGGGCAACAGGAGCAAAAAGGGCCCCAGTAAAATCACCACAACCGGTAAAATAAACAACCAGGATGTCCGGGTCCCTGTTGTGGACACAAAGAAATGTTGACATCATTCCACCACTCCTGAATCTAATGTTCTGAAAAACTTAGATGGTAAAAACATGAATAGCCTCCTAAGGTGATCGGAGTATTTCAGCGCTGACCACACATGGTGCAGCACAACGGAAAATAAATCTTTTGTCTGCAGCGGTGAATGAAATGAGGCCTATGAGTTATTTCATTTGGTAAGTATTTGCAGTGTATATTTAGGACTAACAGTTCACTGAAATTCTGGAAACTGGATTCATAACTGGATTTGAAGTGATTTTTGAAGCTCTGGTTGTCATGTCAGCTGTATCTGCTGTTGTCATACATTGAAGTGTAGCCACAGATGGAGGCGCAGGTGGATCTGGAGAAGGTGACATTGTTGATGCTTCACATTTCATCTTGCATACTGGGTTACTCAAACACCTGAAATAAGGAAATACAAATATAGAAATATTATATTTCTCCGTACTTTTTCAAATACAACAAGTTTATAAAATATCTCTTCCAAATGTTGTTAGAGTGTTAGCAATGATAATGTTAAAATCATTTGAAAGCTAAGTAAGAGGGTTTAACTACCGCAAAAACTTAATTAAGATAATGAATCGTGTTTGTCCTAATGGTTGTGTGTTTCTTTGATGCTCACCATGACGTCTCCTACTTATGTTTCTTTACTGCACAGATCACCTTATTGCTGGTGACCATGACAAAATACCCAAATGTCATGAGGCTTTTAGGATTTATAGTCATAATGAACTGTTGAATTGTTTTTGCTTTCTGTGTATTGTGCAGTGAAATATTTTGTCCTAAAATGTAATTTATGTGTCACCCTATCTAGCTAACTGACATATGTGTTCCTCTGTAAATACGTATATTTTGGATAGATGCTTAGACTCCACCTGATTTAATATATGCTCCATCGATGGGATGGTATACAAATTGGATTACTGTTACATACTGAGTTGTGGAATTAACTTTATTCCCTATTAACTCTTCAATGTCCTCACCAAGAAAAAAAAATGTTGTCATGGAAATTATTCCATGACAAAAATTTTTTAAATGTATCGTAATAACCGCAAATATTTATCAATAATTTAGTGTTTCTCATTGAAAAAGATCAATTTTAATTAGATCTGGTCACCATGACAACCTCACCCTTTTGGGAAAAGCATGTATTAACAAACATTTTTACCCCAACTTTTTTTTTGGATTGAGGGAGTTACATAATTCTGCTCAGGAAGTCATCAAATGAAATAATGTGGCAAAAACATATTCCTACATTTGAAATTTTCAGCAGCGATAAAATGTCTTGAATGAAATGATTCTGGCTATTCTGACACATAAAGAAATCCAGTCGATTGTTTTTTAGCACAATGAACCTTAACCATGTAGTAGAAATGACTGTAACATGTTCATTCGAGTGAATCACATTATTAATTAAAAATACTGACTCTAAATGTGCTCGACCAGACAAGTGAGCAGGACAATTAAGGGTTAATGCAGTTTAACTTTTGGTTCATTCGCTACCAGGTTATCATTTGGTCGTGAAAGTATTTTTGTGGTATATTCATGTCACCCCCAAATGTTCTATATTGTTGCTGGATATATTCTTCAGCTCCATGTGTACATTGTCATACATGTAATGCTGTCTCAAATATGTGTTTTCCAGTTGACAGGCTGAGTGATTGGCGTGTGATTGATTGCTGGCAGAGGGTAATCCATTCTCTGGTTAAGATCTGAAGGGTCTTTGATACTAGAGGAAGCTCTGAAACATTGCAAATAAGTGGAACTTATTCCCCCGTAAGCACATGGCTCAAAAAAATAGATTTGTGAATATTATTTTGTATCAAAAACATAGAGCAGCATCAAAGAAAAGGGATTTTTAAAGCAAAATGTTTAAGTGAGTGAGTTTTAAAGAGGGCAAAGAGGAAAGTTATGTGCAGAGTAACAAGTCCTTTATCTGCCTCTATGATCAGCTCAGGTAAAACGAAGCCTCTGCAAAACCACAGGAAATAAGTGTCAAAAAAAAAAACATGCCTCCTGACTCAAATCCTGCCATGCAAGATTAGAAAGCCATTTAAAAGGTTAGAAGAGCTTGTATGAAAATGAAATGCCTTATTTAACTACTGAGACAATCAACTGACCTAATTATTGCAGATTCATTTTCCAACAGTTGACTAATAGATTCGTTGAATGAAGTCATTTCATTAATTAGAAGATATTCTTCAACAGAAATATTGTAAAAGCCAACACTGTACGAAACTGACATCAGATCTACAACTGAACTACTGTAAATGTTTATATAGTACATACAATTATCCCAAATGGATGTCATTTTCAGAGAAAGTGTTACAAAGAAGTCTGTTAAAAAAAAACACAACTAAGATAAGTGGAACGATATAGAGACAGTGATGTTAGAATAGCTGTTACATAAAAAGTATTAAATTGAATTCTAAATGTTTCCGGGTTTCCAAGTATCATAATCCCACCTTTGACACTGCTCACAATTGTCATAGTCGTCATCCCCTAAAAGAACATAAGAGGAGGATTCTGAGAAAACAATAACCACTAAGGCTTTCAACTCGCAATATTATATTGAATAAAACAGCATATTTAAATACTTATCTAGGACTGTAGATCCCTTTACATCACTTACCTTTACAAAATGGGCACAGGCACTCCTGGCAATCCCTTATGCCTTGGACTGGGTTTGCATTGTAGTATCCGTCTTTACAGTCACAGACCGTATCTTTAGTAAAGGAGCAGGGCTTTATTTCTTTCTCAGAATCTGTGGGAAAAACAATGGTTATGGTTTGTGTGAGCTTATCAATGTTACCAGGAATCCCAGACGTAACATGGTATCTTGTCAGTGAATAGTGACATGGAATGAAGATTTTACAAAAGTGACAAATGCATTTCATCACAGTGTTACCATATCCAAATTGACTGCTACTTATAGTCCCCTATATAGATTTAATGGTTCCCCTTGAATGCCAATACAGAAAGAAATGATGTCATCATCAGCATAATTATCTGCTTCAAACAGATTTGCATTTTTTAAAGCAAACAGAAAACGTCAATATTACTTACAGCCACAAGGGTTACACCTTTCACAGCTTGTTGCACTGTTGTTTTGTTTTGTGTAAGTGTTAATTTTACATCTTTCACAGCTGAGCTGTTGATCCTCGCAATTACCAACTTTATAATATCCTGGGAGAACAATGGACGAAAGCAGAAATTGAATCAGTTTTTTTATATCACTGTAACTGCGCAACACAGCGCAATATGCACACAGTTGATAGTTTTTACTTACCACTTGGGCAATTTAAAGAACATAATTGATTTTCGTGGCATTGTCCATTGGAAAGGCAAAGAAGAATCAGTGGGAAAACCTGCAAATAAAAGTCCTGTGCATGAAAATGGGGCAGGAAAGTTTGCCGGATCGAATATTATTATTATTATTATTATTATTATTATTATTATTATTATTATTATTATAATAATTATTATAAATATTATTATTATAATTATTATAAATATTATTATTATTATTATCATTATCATTATTATTATTATTATTATTATTATTATTATTTTATCTTTATTTTTTTTATGGACGGAAAATTTCATCAGAATGTTCCCCGCAATCGGTTGCTTGCGATACTGTCTTACACACCGGGATCAAGATGATGGAAAATCACAGAATGTCCCTCTTCTGTCCTCGGTGTTGGGGACGATGGCGTGCCCAACTGATTGTGGGATCACCAGACTTCTCCAGTTGACTCCGTTTCTACTTGTTTTTCTTTATGTATCTTATCTTTCTTCCCATTTCATCCTTGTGTCCTTATATGGTAATGTCATTTTTCATACACCCATTTCTGTACCCATAAAGATGCTCTCTGTGCGTAGTGCCTACAAGCGCTCCCTGCATAGACTTCTCCTATGCAGTTTGTGAATATAGACTCTCAGACTCTCTAGTCGTTGTTAGTGTGATCCTTTATTGATTACTCTGACAAAAATAATAATAATTATTACTGTTATTATTAAGAGGCGACACAGGAAGACTGGATTTTTTTACGTTTTAAATCTTAAGAATATCTGAAGTTTTTGTATGTCCTTTAAATTCAACGTACGTAGCAATTCAAATATTTGCAAGCAGCATATGGAATGCTGGAAAATAACATCCCAGTTGCAATTTCCTTTTCACTTTCAGAACAGAATCCACAGTGGAAGAAAGATATGTGTCAAAATAAGACCCCAGTGTTGACAACAACTTGGAGGCAAAGGTGTTCTAATTGTGCCTGGTGATACAATATAACAAATTCAGATGGTTCCATCTTTTACTTTTCCATGTGCCAACAATATGTAAGCATGTCCCTTTCTTGGTACGAGCCAAATAAACGAGTTAAATGTGAGTATTTAACTGTTATGTGATAATTAAAAATGTGTCACTCTCTCATTGTTTGGAATATGCTCCTTGGACTTTCGATGACCTCACTGTTCAAGCTCCACCAATTCAACCTTAATAGGACTTGAAATTCAAATTAGAGAACACTGATATTTCCTCTTTGACAGCGGTCTGACCCTTAAGCATGTGACCTTTCAGATCGTCGAGGGAGATTTGTCTTAATGTGCGTATATTAAGAAAGGGCTAAATGAGACAGATATTAAGCCTTCTGTAAATGACCCTAACACTCAAAAATACTGCTGGGTAGGTAAACTGTAATGTCTCTCAAGGTGTCCATGACCTCACTCACTTAAATAACTGGACCCCCAATCTGTCACTTTGAGGATACCTCTTCCTTGAGAAATTAAATGTCTTCAGACTATAAAATGAGTTCAGTTGCTTTTTATCTCAATTAAATATAGAGTTATCAAAAGTAACAGGGCGCTGCTGGCACATGAACGAGCCTGAGGTTGAGACAATGAAGAAATCTACGAAATGTGTTTACTGGCAGGATTAACATGTGGCATAAGGCTTACCGATTGAAAGGATATAAATTAATAAGATTTATGTTCTAAGATATAACAGGTCACACGTTTAGCACTTGTAAGACCATATATTTAAGTTAAGGTAAGGAGTAAAACATATGGTCTTATCGTGGGAATCATTTTTGACAATTTGTTTTAAAGCCCGGTTTGTTATTCTCTTGATGACGGCAGGTCTTGTAGACCTGCAACAATACATCTATAACTGTTAATAATGTATCATTATTATTAGAATAATTCATTACCAAAATAATTTCTAGGTAAATACAGGTTATCATCGCACAGATTCAAACACTAAAAAACAGATAGATAAACAATCATTGAAATCACAGGATTAGATGATGAGATACATGGACATTGAAGTGGCAAATTATTATTACTTGAAGAAAAAGCCAGAATAGACCGGTTGGTCCTCAGAGGCAACCCTTAATATATGGCCTTCAGATGTTTGAGATCAGAACTAAGCCACAAAAATTTGAAAAGGTATCAAAAGCCTTCAACAGGTGTCAAAGTGACACCTCCATCTTAACCAGCTAATGTTAGTTCTCCATCTCAGCTTAATGTGACATAAGGAAGTAGATGCAGCAATGCTGATTGTACAAAGTTTAAAATAGACACTGCATGTTTTTACTATGTATGAATTTCACCATTCTCACCAGTCTTCTACTCAAGAGCAACTCAGGAGATGAAATATTTTTGCACAAAGCATCTGTAACTTGTAGTTCTAGAAGACAAGGCCTCTCAAACAGATCATAACTTTGCCAAACAAATTAGTAATTTAGAGATCTTTTACACAGAGATTGAAAACAATGATAGAGCAGTAGCAAGCCTCATTCAACGAGCAAGGGAGGTGTAATGCAGTGGTGTAAGGGCCTGGTGTAACCGCTTGTGTATCAAACAACACTTTGTAGACAGCGGTAACATGGCACCAAAAACAGCATGATGGCTGAACTTGGCCTGTGCTTGGACGGTCAAGAGTACCTGCAACCTCTTACTTTCCCCCTGATGAAGAGATTATTGTTTGATTTGCACAGCGGAATAAACGCACATCAACCCCACATTGAGTTGGTTGGGTAAAAAGAGCCAATTAGGGAGGTGGGGAAGTAAATTAACACAAAGCCTGTTGTTAAAATAAGACCTAAACTGGCCCCAAACCTTGGGGGCCCACAGACATGAGAATTGCTCATTCATAAAAAAATTAGTGTTCAGAGGCAGGAGAACACTCGTGTCTGGCCACGTCTTATTTAACTTTATGTAGGAGCCATAGAAGGATAATACCTAAAAGACTATCCACATCCCAAAAACTCATCATATAACTAATCATTACGTGGACCAATAATTTATCATGCGTAATCTTAAGGGGAAGCCCAAGCAAATATATTTAAACTCATATACTACAGATTCGTCATATTTCTCTTATATCTGGTTGCATAACAGAATCAAGGATATCAGTGCTTTATGACACAAATTGCATGTTTCTCTGCTCACCTTCATGACACATGAGTGATGATTGAGAGAATGCACTCATAGAAACGTGTAATAACTAAAGTTATAATAATAATAACATGTATAACTGTGATATTGATCCAAATGAAATATCTGAAATGCAACTTACCCAAACAAAGTCCATATTGGATGACGTGACTGTGAGGAAATTACTCATTTAAACTATTGCTAGTTTCATTCATTGGAAATATTAAAAGTCCAGTTGGAACAGTTTTCGCCTCAAAAGGACAAAGGCACTGCTAAAATTTTGGGACAGGATGATGCATTCTGTGTAAATTTCCTTTAAAGTTGAGTTGAATAGGCCATTGAAGGAAGTCTGTCTCTGTGGGTGCGTATAGTGTGTTTGTGGCTCAGACTAACAGTTCTTTCAGGTCTTTTAAAAGATGTTATGCCGGAAACTGGAAACATTGTGAGATGCTCCTCCTCCCCCGAAAATACACCCGCACACACACACCTTCTAAAGACCAGGCCAGTGTAAGAGTCTTTCCATTTGGTTATTTCCAATAATTTCACTCTGATAATATTCTGATAAGGCCTGTTTAGATGCGTGCAACTAAATTGTGAAGCATATAGAGTAATGTTGGTGAGTAAGGGGAAATGATACCTAATTGACGTATAAGGCACATTAGGTACTGCGGCTATGTTCTATTTATAACATACATTTACTTAAGATGATTGTGGTGAATCAGTCAAGTGGTGAGCCAGTGGTGAGTCAGTCAACTCAGTACCTGATCCCAAAGGAGAAAGTTCATAAGAAACAACTAGAAAGCTCTCCACATGGCAGCTCAGGCTAGACATTATGCCTGAAAGTCTCTAAAAGTAATACTACCATTATGGTTTCAGCATCGTAATATCACATCACAAGAAAATAACACAAAACTATCATTATTGTGATAATTATAAAAGAAAAACCACATTAAAATAATAGCAGTTGTTCTCAGGATCTAGTACACACCAGATGTGAGGTACATTTTAAAGGAATGTCATCATGTATATTGTCCAAAATTGTAGGCATTATCCATTAAGTTAGAAGCAAAAATGTATTTGTCCCTATCCCACAATGGAAAATTGCATCATATACTATAAATTCTTTATCAGGATGATGCTCTGGATCAACACCAAAATCTATTGGATTGTTCTGTCGATTATTAGGCCATATCCTACCACCCTGAAAATTTATTTTTTAATTTTCTACAGCGGCAACTGTTCAATAAATTCCCTCTAATTCCGTGGTGCTTCACCAATTTTACAACAACCACAAGGTCATACTGCAGTTCTTAATTCGGACAAAGGTGCCTTTGGATCATTTAACCACTAGGGATGAAACCGATACTACTCGTTCTGACAAATCAACAACCTTTGCACTGACATTTACTGCTCATTTTATTGGTATACAACTCTCTCAAAGCAGATTTTTTTTAGAACAAAATAGCAGAATACATTGTGCTTAAGGTTATGCCTTGGGTTTAGGGAAAAGGATAAAATGAAGGTTCTTTATTGTATCCCACGGGAGAAATGTGTCTTTGATTGAGAGAGCAGCCGCATTAAAAGACATTACAAGACACCACGGTAAAAAAGAAATGAAAAAATGAAATGAAAAATGAATTAATTTAAACTCATTTGCAAATGCTACTCTGACATAGAAGACAGTCATACACTCATACACTTGCAGATTGAGAGCTGCACATGCAGGCAGTTGGATCTGAAGTTATTTTTGAGTTTCAATGCTCTTCTTTGTGCCCCGGAGAAGTTTTCTTTTAATATGTTTAATTAAATGCCCTAATGAGTGTATAAAATGTTTATGGACATTGTAATGTGAAAGTGAGCACTGAGGTCGAATAATGGTTGCATGTCACTGCCACTGGGTTGTAGATCTTAAAACCCACGAAATTTTGAATTTCCTTTTTTCTTTTCATTTACACTTTTCTAAGTTTGTCATTCAAGCAACACTCAACACAAATTCATTCTGTATGCTTGTTATTACAATCTGTAAGATGACGCACTTACACAGGAACAGAAGAAATTGTATCAGTACCTGGTCATTATCAAAATTACTAAAGTAGCGATGGAAGCATTCATTTCTTGCACTGATGCTTGGTTGACAGCAGTGTGGTGACGATCCATCGCCTGATTTGGTTGTGGCCAAGAAGGCAAAAATGGAATTTGGGTGACATGACATTACTGTCAGTGCTGCTGAGTCAGTTGGTGCATCAACTCTGTTATCAATCTGTCAATTTATTAATAATAAATTATTTGAGATTGTGCACCTTTTTTAGTACACAGTAATATAATTTATTAAATGAAATGCCAAATTCCATTTAACGCCAGATAAAAAATGCATTTCTGATGTTTTTCCATGATTTGAGAACTTCATCTACCCTTTTGTGATTTCTTGACTAAATCCAACCTAAATACACGCTGAGAGGATGTTATTATTTTCCCCACAAACGTGAATTAAGTAGGTCATGGTGTAAAAACCCGTAGCAACATGAGCAGAATGTCTCCCTCTGTGTTGTCTGCGCTGTACGGAGCCTGCAGCAGCACCCAGAAGTGAACAAAGCGACCCGGAAGCGGTGGTTCGACAGGAGGCAGGCAGAAAGAACATCAACCTTTTATATGATAGCTGTACTCGCAAGACAATATCTGCAATCGGGACACAAGGTATTTGTGCATGTTTTTCCGTCTATACGCTGCAGTGCAATGTTAGCGATTGCGCCCTAAGCGCGTGCATTATGCACAAAATACAAGTGCTGTCATTCGATTCGTCCAAAAGTTGCAGAATGTGAAAAAAAGCAGCCCTAAAAGTGGGTTTGGGAGAAGATGGCACGCTGTGCTCATGGATAAGGGCATTGTGCGCAGGTTCTATTTTGACCTTAACGCAGCGGTGCGGAGCTTTGGATCGGTGGGATGTGTGGCTCGAGTCTGCATCTGCTCCGTTTCCGTGCGGTTTTGCAGGGCATGGTTGTTGTAGGAAGTGTCAGTTTTTTTAAGAGGTGGGGAGGCCGGGCTATTCAAACCTGCATTTCGCCGTAAACAATCATTCATGCCTTTGACATGATAAACACACCTTTGTGTCCGCGGCGGCCGCTTCTCTCCCTCCATCACCGCCCTCACGACTACATGCTCAAGCTCCTAAATTTTTGGGGTCTGCAGAATATGGCGTCCCGCCTTATAAAAATAAGGCTGCCATTTTTGTTTCTCTTTTGTCTGGAAATGTTTAAAGAAAACTGTCTGAGAATGTCTGAGGCGCACCGGGAGGCTCGGTGCGTAAAAGTCTCCATCGGCGAGGCTTCAGAGAGACACGAGACACGTTCGAAAAGTCCAAAAAACGGAAAGTTTGCATTACCATTTTCTGGAAATGTTCAGCGGCGTCCGTTTATTTTCAGGAATTCAGTATCAGACAAAAGAAAGAGAGAGGCAAAATGTCCAAGCTAGGCGGCTAAGGCTCAGTTAGACTGCTGTGTTTCTAAAGATCTGCTCACTTCATGCTCCCACTGAAGGCCTCATTTATTAGCAGAAACGGAACGGTGGTAAATGACATCCCTATCCAATGTCACAACTTGTTGTTTTAATTAGATTACTACATTTATATTTGATACCTACATAGCTGTGAATAAGTAGTAGAACCCCCTCCTGTTTTTTTTCTTTTGTTTTTGTGTGTTTTGTGCCAGATCATCTTATAATAATTTTAATCAAAACAAAGTCATCCTGAGTAAACGCAATACTAGACTCCAGAGAACACCTGACCTCTATTAATTATATACATTTTTTATTTACTCTATCCAAATAGGTTATCTAATAACAACTTTGTGAAAAACTATTTTCCCCTCTTAAATCCATTTAAGTATCAAACTGCAAAAATCACCAGTTACAGCTAGTCTAGACACACCAAAACCCGATCACTACCACACTTTCTTCAATCCAATCATCACCTATCACAAATCTCCAAAACATGAATTTGGATCTAGATCTCACACTGTGCCACAATTAAAATTCTTGTGGAGATGAAGTTCCATGTGACTGAAATACATTATTCTGGGAAGGGTGAGGAAGCTATTTCTCATGCTCTGGAAGTCCAAAGATCCCATTATCTACACATGTGGAGGACATTAAACAATACTGAACCTTCCAGAAAGTGGCTGACGTTCTGAAATTACTCCAAGGCTCATTCAGCAACTCCCAATTAATTGCAAATAAAACATTATCATCCAAATAAAAGTCAGTATTCATTAAGCCACTATTTGAAAAACACTGGGCAAAAATGACATATCTGAATGTTGCCATGTCACACCTTGATGAACCTCAAGACTTTAGAGGGAATCTGATCTGTTTGGAAGACAGTAGTCTCATTACATCTGATGTGAAGCAAACACGCCATTGCACCAGAAGAACATTATACCCACGCTCAAGCGTGAAGATGGCAGTGCAGTGTAATGTTGAGATGCTTGGCTGTTTCAAGATCACAATTGAGATGCTGTGGTAGGACCTGAAAATAGCAGATTGTGGCTGCATAAAAGCACTTCTGCAAAGATGATTGGGTAAAAAATTCCACCACAGTGATGTCAGATTAGTGATCTGCTGATATATTTGTTTGTGGTTGCTAAAGGTGGCACGATAGTATAACAATATCAATATTTGGGGCAAATCCTATTTCACATTTGTGATTTGGAGTTTGGATAACCTTTTTACGTTCTCAAATAAAAAGTCACTTAAAATTGTATTTGGGAGTACAAATTTCTTTGAGTACTGACACAATTCAGTATGAAATACAGGGGAAAAACATTTCCAGTAAGAAATTTCCCCCGGTTAAAATATAATTTTTTTTCCACCTGGAAGATGTTGAATCACCTTAAGCGTGTTTATTCGTGAACTGACTTTAAATGTTGTATTTGTTAAAGTTATTTGATGTGCATGTTTAAGCCGTTGCCGATCCTCTGTGTGTTGCCTCAAGCATGCATCGTTTTACGCTTTGCTTTCTGCGTTAACCCGCCTTTCTTTTACTTGTCATTAGAATGAAATTTTATATTTGTCACTCGTGACATAGGAATAATTATAGAGTAAAAATATTTGCTTAACAAATATGCTCCTAGCTAAACCACCTGTACAGGGAGACTCGCTTACATGATGGGTCAGATATCAGTTTTAAATATTTTTGTCTCGAAATTTCATTTTAATTGCCAGAGCTAATTTGATACGTTTTTGAATAAAATAATTCATCGGTGTATAAGTGGAAAGTTCCTATTAATGCTGTATGAAAAGCTAGTTTAAAGTGAGCAAATTGGAACCTAACTTCATGTCCAACTTACTGTCAATTTGGGTAAAATTAAAGTGCAAACCTACTCCTCAAAAGATGAAACCTGCTGGTAGCCTGTAGCTCGGTTGTAATCCACTCTTTCAGAATAACATGCTCCGCTACTGCAGGAACATTAAACACGTTCCTGTTTGAAAGAGAAGCTTTGCATCGTTACCTCTTCCTGACTGAATGTGTGTTGAAGGTAACGGCTCAGTAAGTACAACTTGATGTTTGAATTTGACCCCAATAAATGTTATTTCTTCTCAGGATGGCGGAGCCACGATTTAACAACCCGTATTTCTGGCCACCTCCATCCATGCCAGGCCAGGTAAGACCACTTGTAACGTTTAATTGCTGTGACATTTCAGCTATTAATTGCCATTTGTTTCCATCTCTGAATGTCTTTTCGGCCATTCAGCGCCAGTCGAGAATCTTTTGGACTTTGGTTATTGTATATTTAACAAAAATTGGTGTAGCACTGTATAATTCTTGAGTTTTCTGTCATGGGGTGTGTTTTTCGGGGGAATGAATGACTTTCACGCACGTTGGCTGTTTTCTGTTGAGCATGACCCGTTAAACCTTTCAGCTGGATAACCTGGTGCTCATTAACAAGATCAAGGAGCAGCTGATGGCTGAAAAGATCCGACCCATGCACCTGCCACCTACCTCTTCCCCTTCCCAGCAATCTCTGCTGATGCCCACCTCATCACCAGATGGTAGTGCTCAACACAGTATGTCGTTGCAAAAGCCCCAGCCACAACAGGTGCCAGGCCACCACCCGCAGCCACAGGGCTCCGGACAACCGGACATCGCTCTGCACGCTCGCCCCGCGTCCAGCTCTGGTCCAGGTACAACCCTCATTCAATCGTTTTTGGTCACGGTACTGAACTCTGTAGACCACATGGTTGACTTCACATTGGGTCTTATTCTTCAACATGATTTTACTAAGTTTAGAGCCTATGTAAAGATATGACTTCACTCATTCAAATGCCATCATCTGAACACTTCTAGATGGAAATATGGACGACAAGTCAGCACTGAAGGCCAAAGGACTGTGGGAAGACTGGCACATGAGGCAGCTCAGCGAGCAAACTGGCCGGATCAACCATCGCTCAGGTGCTGCAGTAAGCTGGTGTCTGTGGTCTGTTGACACAGGGACGTATCTTCAAGAATCAGCCTCTCTTTTGTTTCATCAGTGTGGTCTGGCGTGTTAAACTGCTACAAATAGGCTTACATGTGTGTTTATTTTGCAAGTAGGAAGGCAGCCTGGGAAACAACTGACATAGTTTTCGCATCATTAGTAAGCTGATTGAGACATGTGTACACATCAAATAAGACATTTTATTAAATACTTCCTGAGGCTTGAAGTAGGCAAACAGCGAGGTTCTTTATTACACAGCCATAGCACTTCAATTAACAGCGTCGCAATAATACTGAGAGATACAGTTGTTGCTTTCAGGCATGGTTGATGTTTCAGACAAGCAGAAAGAAGTCTGTGGTGATATGACAGACGCTGGGCGTGGAAATATGACCTCAAACCAATTTTACCTTCATTTCAAGCTTTCACCTCCTGTATGATGATGAACATTTATTTGTTCCCAATTCCATTTTATTTTATCAGCAAACCTATCGTACCATGTCTGTAATGTAAATGTAAAGCTAGGATATTTTATCTTCTTGCTTGGGTTTCATTACCACTGTAGCCAAAACAGGCCTAAACATGGACATTGCTCTTTCTAGGTTAAAGCTCACTTTGGTTGATAAGTGGGAATTTGTTGATTCAGAGTTAGCATAACTACCGTTAGCTGAACAGGGCAGACGCACGTGATTGAACATGAACATGTAATATGTTTAAAGGACAGTTCATGAGCACACAAATTTGGGAAATTATTAATCAAAATGTGCCACATTAGTTTAGCAGCGGGTTGTAAATGTCTGTTTCAATGCATTTTCCTTCAAATGCCCAGTCCTAACTCTTAGGTTTGGAGCTTTTAAACTACCATAGCAGCAGTTTTGACTTATTCACTACAAATTAAATATTATCTCCATCGCAACTAACTTTTGTGCACTGCTGCTGTGTTTCAGGAGTTATCCTTCCAGCTGCTACAGGCAGCCTTTGGTTTTCATTTGCCATAGAATTTGCCATTTTTAATTCAAATATAATACTATAATAATAATGAAGATTTGCAAGTTTTATAACCTTAAGTGAGTTTTTCATCCCGATGTCAAGTAATCAGAAATCTTTTGTGGTTTTCTAGAATTTGGTGTTAAAACTGTTCTGGATTTGACATCTTCAGGTCTGGCTCCTTCATCGCGACCTGACAGCCACAGCACCTCAGAGGCTCTCACACCCACCACGCCAACCTCCAGCAGCCACAACCGCCTGGGCGGGGCGCCCTCTCTGAACATCATCTCTGGCCTGGCTAGTGGTCCTGGCATGGAGCACATGAAAGCTGGAGGCCTGGCTGGACTCTTGGGGCCTCCACCCAAGACACCCCGGGGTCGGAAGAAGATCAAAGCTGAAAACCCCTCTGGTCCTCTGCTGGTTGTGCCGTACCCAATCCTCGCTGACCAAGGCTGTGTTACGATCGCACCCAAAGAGGGCAAAACCTACAGGTTGGACACAAGAACCTGCTGCTATCATTTCCAAGTCTTTACATAGAGAAGATATTTCTCTGTACTTCTGGCCAAAGCCAATTCACAGATGACACAAGGCAGGTTTTAAATAAGTTGTAGATTACTGAAATGTTTCACACAAGGCTAACCTTCCACCCTATCAGAAGAATGATTCTCTCAGTTTCCTGCCACTCAATGTTTGCCTCATTATCACATGAACATTTCTTCTCCTGATTTCAGTTTTGAAATGACCTGACGTTTCCATTTTCTGTCTTCAAGATGCAAAGTGTGCCCGCTCACCTTTTTAACTAAGTCAGAGATGCAGATTCACTCCAAGTCCCACACGGAGGCCAAACCACACAAGTGTCCCCACTGCTCCAAAACGTTTGCCAATGCCTCCTACCTGTCCCAGCACTTGCGCATCCACCTGGGGATCAAACCCTACCACTGCTCCTACTGTGAGAACTCGTTTCGTCAGCTTTCGCACCTGCAGCAGCACACCAGGTAAGACGCAAAGCAGTTACATTCTTCAGTGTCAGGGGCATTAAAAGCCACTGCTCATATTTTACTCTTTTGGATATGTTTAAGGTCTTGCAGATAATTTATAGGGTCATATTCTTTTGCACCTCTGGCATGTCATCTGATTAAATCTCTTCTGTTCATCTGCAGTCACCTCTCAATTGATTCAAAAAGCAAATTCAGAAAAATCTAAATGCAAAAATCTGCATTTTCTGTCACAGAATTCACACTGGTGATAGGCCTTATAAATGTGCTCACCCTGGATGTGAAAAGGCTTTTACCCAGCTGTCCAACCTACAGGTCAGTATGTGGTCACACGTCTAAATTGTGGAACTTTAGAAAAACTGTTGTCATGAATTGGACCATGGCTTAACTCTGATCGTAAATGTTCATATTTGCAACTTTTGTCTGTGTTTTCTATCCTTATAGTCTCACCAGAGGCAGCACAATAAAGACAAGCCCTATAAATGTCCTAACTGCTACCGTGCCTACTCAGACTCGGCATCATTGCAGATCCACTTGTCAGCGCACGCCATCAAAAATGCAAAGGCCTACTGCTGTAGCATGTGTGGCCGCGCATACACCTCAGTGAGTGAACCCCGTTTATTTGCTACTTTTTCAACAGCGTACTTTCACATTGGCGGTTAAATGGCTGAGAAGATGATGGCTTTTGATGATACTCCACCTAACATTTCAGGTTATTTTAATTCAGAATGGAACATGCTCTTGCTAAAACACAAAAAACAAGTTAATCCCTTTTTAAAATAAATAATTAACAGTTCCTATCATTTTGACATCCAACAAACCCACATTAACATGTTAAAATATTTCCATCCACCTCACATCGCCAAGTATCTCTCATAGCTCAAAGACAACTCTAGAGCACAAACGACTGATTACTCAATCGATCACTGTTTTAATTATCCTGATGCTTATTTTGTCAAACTTATTATAGGTGAATATTTGCCATTTTGTCAAAGACAGTGGTTCTCATATATATACTTTTTATAATGTATCTCTTTGACAAACACTTTTGGTTGGCTAAAGTGCCATTAGACGAACAAAACAGCGCTATGCCATCAGTGATTTATCAAACAATAAACTTGTTACTGACTAATACATACATGCTAGATTTCAAATATTCACAGTCCATTGGTAAAGTTGTCATGCACCAAGAATTAAACTTCATTATAAAGTGAACTGAGTAGCTAATGAAACTTTTCTGATTCCATTTCCTTTATTCTTCTCTCTCGCTGTTTTCAGCTGCATTGTTTAAATGCAAATACAAGTCTAACGCAATATCTTACATTCGACTTATGTGTGCATTTTTTATAAATCTTGTTAAGTGTAAGAGTTTGTAAGATTATTTCTAGCAATTATGTACGACTGATATTTACAAATTAACTTTTAAAAAATAAATCTCAAACATCCCCTGCTGTAGCCCTGGGGGGACGTAAATCGCCGTTTGAGAAATATTGACCTAAGATCCTAAACTATATATCCTTGGTTTTAGTATTACACATTTTAATATCATTTTAATTTTGGAAAAATTGTAAATTGTATTTTTATGATGTGTTATAAAGTAAACAGTCAAGCAAACATTTAGCAGATCAGTATTGTGAAAAGATTTCTCTCGTCAGGTCAACCCAGATGAAAGCATATATTGATGGATCAGCTGCAGCAGATTTTATTCTCCTCCAAATTACCAGTTATATCTGCAATTATGTACAGTTTCTTTATGATCTCGTCAAACTTAGACACGCTAACGGCAAAGAATAAATAGGTCTGCACTTACTGTTGTCTGTTCAGTTGAGACCCTGTTTGTGACGCCAAATTCTGAAGGAATTTCTTTGGTCACGAAAACCTGTGTGAAGGAGTAGCCTCAGCTGCTCACACTGAAGTATCTTACACAGCTTGATCAGGGAGAGTTGGCACATTGCAAACAGAATTGCACTTCAAACGGGGTTCTGGTTCGACATTTTTATTAACAACACGCTTTGAGGAACCATTTAGTTTATAGTCAGTTGGAGGTTCTGATGTTGAAATGACAGAATTCCCCCCAAAATACACAAGTTTGTCATTTTGCATTATCAGCCATGTGTTTTAATGTTTATTTAACATAGTACAGCCACTTTAAGAGAATCTTAATAACTGAGTGCTTCTTAACAGATGCTAGATCCACTGACTTCACACAATATCAGAATGTTTGCAAGACATTCTAGGTATAAATAAAAGCGTCAAGTGTCCGAAAAAGAAAACGTCAGTGAGAAGTTATTGACACTGATCACTGAAAATGACAATGAAAATGATATTTTTGGACTGTTGTCTTACAACTTTTTTCGTTTTCGCAATCATCTTTAAGGTGACTGTGGCTCAGGATATAAGAGCAGTCGTCCGGGTATCAGAAAGTTGGTAGTAAAATCCCCAGATGGGCCCTGTACATGAGACATGTTGTGGTGTCCTTACTGAGACCCAATCAGACCCACTGCCCCACTCTTCTTCTTCTCTCATAGTTTTTCTGTGTATGACTCACTATTATTTATAATAATCATTTTGGAACCTTTGTCGTTTTTCATTGTGTCTTTCCAGGAGACCTACCTTATGAAGCACATGTCCAAACACACAGTGGTGGAGCACCTAGTGAGCCACCAGTCGCCTCAGCGGACGGAGTCCCCCAGCATCCCCATACGTATCTCCCTCATCTGAGCTCCCCGACTTGTCAGCAGCAACAGCTGAGATCCGGAGTCTAGCAGCTAGCGGTTATGAGGCCCTGCACCCACATCCATCTACATAAGGCTTACCTTAGCATTATGACAGCTGACATAAGCATTCAGCAAACTAGATGCCTCCATCCATCTTAACACAGGCCGTCTGTGAAAAATGAGCACAGCATTATTTTGTGAATGTACGATTTCCGCTAGATGTTGTCTGGAGGATTGAGTAGCAAAGAATGTCTTGCGTCAGATTTAATAAGCACTTTCGTAAGCGTCATGTAAACTGCCGGATGCATTGACCATCAGAAATGTTTTTAGTTTTTTCTCTATTCCATTAAATGGGTTTCCAAAATGTGCCAGGTGATATTTGCCCCTACAAAGAATTGAGAAATTAGAAAGAAAAATATTTGCTGGGTGTATGGTTGCATCCAAAGATAATCTTAAAGCACTTTTAGGCCTTGTGGGTTTTGCTCAAATTGTTTCACTCTTGTCGGATGGAAAAATAAATGCCAAAGGGTGTTACTTGTGGCAGCTAAGAGTACTGACTGTGTAGAATTGAAAGAGTTACTTTCTTTGTTTTTTACTCACATTTACAGGGTCATCTAAATTTAAAGGAAAAGCAATCGGTAGATGACAATTCTGATGATTGTATTGAGTTGTTTTACTGACTTATTGAGGCAAAAACACGTAAGGGAAGAAAGATGAATGTTTTTTTTATTTACAATATATTTCACTCCATATTTGATGCTCCCCTTTTATGGCACCTTTATGATCATATCACATGATCAAAGCGTCCCCTCTCTTTACATTATGTTCTTCCATCCCATTAACTAGTGCCATATATGAACCTCATTGGGGTTCACGGAAAAAACGAATCTTGTACTAGTGAGTGTCTGCTTTCTCTTCTCAGCTAAGTTTCGACTCGTGTTTTCTAAGTATTAGATTGAATAAATTGCACATGAATTGGTGCCGGCTCTATTCTACTTAGCCCTTCTCGTAAATTTTGCTCAAGTTGTGAAAATTCAAACCGAAACATTGGACCAAAATGTGAAGTTACTGTACAGCTCCTCTGACCCAGTTAAGTATTTTTTTTTTTTGATCGTTTAATAAGCTTTACCCATTTGGAATAAACTGCAGTACAAATCATATTCCATAGGTCTATATTATGAGTTTATGTGGAGACGATGCTTCTCCTTTTGAGTTTTTCTTTTCTCCATGGTGTTCTTTTTATTGTATACAGTATTGTTTGTGGTAATTTTACTGTAACTTTGTCCTCCGGATGGTACTAATAGGGTACCCTGCATTCTTCAGGGCGCTTCAGAAAAGGTGCTACAGCTAGATGGTATGTTTGAGATGGAACTGAGAATAATGTAAAATACATATACAGTATAAAGTATGTTTTCAAAAGAATAAAAACCTATTACTCAAGCCATTGGCCTGAAAACATTTACACAAACAACAGACCCTGCCTCTTCAAGTTCACTCTCGTTTGAGATCATGGGAAAATGTTCATGTTTAAACATGTTACACATTTATAGTACCTACTTTAACATTTGCATACATATGTTCTGTTTGTAAGTTTATGTATGAACTTATTGTAATTATTTTAGTCTACCCATATGTTATCGATATTCATGTTTTATATCAGTTATTTACATGTAAGCCTTAACTGTCTTATCATCCCATTCAGATGACTCTGTATTGTTCTGCAGTATTCAGTTGTGTTAACATTTTATTTCCTTCCGCATGGACTTCCTGAGCTGTATTCTGTATGATAACTGTTTAATCCACGTTCTCTATGAAAAGATATTGCGTAGATTTATTACACTTTTTCCTGTCTTGCATTGTGGTTTCATATACAGTTTCTAGACAACTAATTATGCACAGCCAAGATTGAGACGTTAAACCAAGGTTATCAATGTTTAAAAAAGGAAAAAAGCTTTGTATCTTTACCTTGTTTAATAAAACAGACTGTTATAAATTCATCACAGAGTGGTTTCACAACTCTTCCAACAACACATCTTTTCTTGATGGGGGTGGGAGCGGGAAAAAAATCAAACTGAGTTTTTTTATTTATTCACTTTTATTTATGAAAATATTTCAATGTTGGAAAATGTGTTTAAACAAATATAACAAAAGTTTCTGATCCAAAGCAGGCATTGTTATTCAGTATATTCTTTTAGCAGCAAGATTCATCTTCAGGCACATCGACAACAAATATACGTGGCAAACTTTTATTGACACAAAGTGTGAAAAGGTTAATGTGTGTTTTTATGCCTGCATTAAACACAGAGTCCTGATTGAACATCCTCATAGGAAACCACTGAAGTTTACCAGTGTGAAAAAAAAAATGCCAGGGATGCTTGAAATGTTTGATGTTCTCAAACTACAGGGGAAAAAAAGAATATTTTAAATACTTCAGTGATTATAATAATCCAGCCATAATATAAAACCAGTCAGGAGTTCTATTGTTATGGCTGTATATTACAGCCATCTGTTGTATACATCTACACTGATTAGTAGATAACAAGTAAAAGGAGTGAAAAATCTTATAGAATCAATTTATTATGCTTATGCCTGTATTTAACATTGGCATGACTTTACAAAGTTGGTGATTTGACACTAAATCATAAAGCTACGATAGAGTTGATTTTCATCCAACACTGCCAAAAATAAACCTTGGGTAAAGAACACACATTCAGTGTTTTCTCCACCGTGATAGCGACATTTTACAAAAATGTAAACAAGTAAACCTTTATTTTTATTTAAATTATAAAGTGCTCAGTTTAACACATATCATTCAGAGATCCTCCATGAAATGGCTTTTCGACATCCACCTGGTCTTACATAGAGACAAAATACCATTCACACTCACATTCACACCTACGGGCAATCAGGAGTCACCTCTATACTGCATGTCTCTGGACAGTGGGAGGAAGCCGGAGCACCCGGAGAGAACCCACACATTGGGAGGACACGTAAACCTCCACACAGCAAGGCCCTAAAGCCAGTGGTGGATTTGTTTAGCATGGAAAAGATTTCTATTGCACTTTTTCCTCCCAGTTATGTCCTAAAAAGTTTTGACACTTAGAAAAGAAATACCTCCCAAATCTTCACATTCACTCTGAATATGGATGAAGAAATGTTTCTTGCAAGGCTGAACTAGAGTGGAAGGTTGCAGTCATCATTACTGCCTTTTAACAAGCACTGTTTGTATTCTGAATTTATTTTTCTCATTTTCCTCCTCTCATTTTCCTGGAAGGGTGCAGATGCTGTAGTACTGTCCAATACGTTGACCCTCATCCTCAACGGTGGCTTGCAGCTTCCCCTCTCACATCTGGTCATTCTTATTAGAGCCATGTATTGGGTGTGCAGAGGAAGTAATTGGGGGTTACGATTGAGGTAGCCCTTCTCTTGTTGTTGTTGTTGGTGTGTGGAGACTGATGTCCAAGGATTGTCCAGCGCCTCAGGTTTGCAGTCTTCACATTTTGCATTCAGGAGATCCACTTTCTCACACGAACCCAAAATCAGGCTGGTGACACACATTAAGAAATGGGAAGTAAGAAAATCAAGTAGGTCAGCTAAAATACACATTTTATCTATAAGCACGTTTAACAAAAAAAAACAACCTTAGCTAAGCGAAAATGCATGATAAAAATTGGACGAGGTATATGACATTCTTTTGATGAATCTTGAGTAGTGTATAATATTTTGGATATATGGTGCTGAGGAAAAGTAATAGACCTCCTCCTGTTAGGTAACCTCAGATAAATGCAGGTTTTAAATTACACATTAAGGTTACCTGATACTTTAATAAACATGGAAAAATTCCACCTTTAGTCAATGACATCACTAATGACATCACAATTTTGGCGCACACTTTGAAGAGCTGCTTTAGCTTAGCCACATAATAGGGTAGGTTGGTTAAGAGATATAACAGAAAAGGAATATGGGTGGACTTTATTACAACTATATCCCCCGCTGTCATTTTTATATAATGGGGGGGGAATCAAACTGTCTCTCCAAAAGAAAAAGCAGCAGATAATTACATAATTATAACTGTATAATTAATGTTTAAAGTAAAGAATGAACATGATTCTTGAAGATACTTGTGTTGGACAGTGGAGGCCATCCTCATGCGCTTGTTGGACATTTCATCTGCCTTATCTTCAACAGCTCCCTCTTCTCTTTTAGGAGCTTCTCATTTTCCTCCGTCATTGCTTTGATCCTCTCTCTGTCCTGGAGGCCGAAAGGGAGATACGACAATATTTTCTGTTTAAAACATTTCATATTTAAAGGAAAATTTGGACTCAAAAGCATTTTGCATCATGTCTGACACCTTCTGTGAGAGAGTGGAAGCCAGGTTCAGGCCCTTCTCCAGTTTTTGAATCATGTCATCCTTCTGTGCCACTTTCTTGAGTAAGAGCTGCTTGGTCTTATGCAGCTTTGTCTTGTCCCGACACTTCTTTTCATTGTACTTTCTGATTAGAGGTTCAGATGATGTTAACCACAAAGAACTACCTCCACATTAATAATGGCTGATATATTCTTACCTTCATTAACTGGTCATTTGCTATCATTGATTCAGTGTATAGTATTGGGTCACCTGATATGTGTGTCCAGTTGCTGCAAAACATGCTGCAGCTCCTCCCCCTTTCTCTTACACTCCTGCTGACAGGTCAACAAGTCCTCCTGCAGTCTGTGATTTGACTTCTGGCCCTCTCTCACCTGCGGCACACATGAAATACACACATTTAAATGAAATTAGAGCTTTATGTAACACATTTGGAAAGTTCGGTAAGTTTAAATGTAATAATAATAAACAATAGATCTGTTTAATGTGAAGAGCTGAATTTATTTAAATTAAAATAGCTGCTTAATTTTGAAAAGAAAAATAAAATAAACATGACTACAGTAAAAAAAAACATCATGCCTTGCTTGAGTTTGTTGTGGATTTTTATACAATTTCAAGCATGAACTGTACCAATAATATCTGAATTCTTTTAACTGCTGTTACTTACTTCCTCGCGGGCATTGCTGAGTTCATTCTCCAGGATGGACAGACGAGCGTCCAGCTTCTGGGCACGATGGTTTAGGTCTGTATTGTTCTTGGTCAGGGCAGTCTCATTCAGCTTAAGGGATTGCATCTGCTGCTGCAGCTCGATCTCTCGCTGTTGTAACAGCTTCCTAATATTGGAAAACACGGATGGGAGGAGAGAGATGAAAAAACAGAGTGGATTAAAATGGTGCTATTACTCCAAATGGTACTCAAATTTGAGTTGCCTCAGAAGCATTGTGGTTTGTTTTTGTCACCTGCTTATCTGCTCCTCTTGCTGCTTGGCTCTCAAGGTTGACAAGGTTTCAGAAAGATCTAAGTTGGCCCTCTCTAGACGCATGCTCTCGTTGGTTCGGGCCTCCTCAACACGCAGCTGTTGCAGGACGCTGTTTAGCTGTTGCTGCAGCTCCCCCATCTGCCATCATAACAGAGTCACAGGCTTCAGTTACAGGCACAAACACAAAACATTAGCAACCAGGGGATCCAAAGATTTTCTGTCCGAAACACTCAATAACTAGAAAAATTACCTAGAGAGCGCATACCTCCGCCAAAGCACAATATCCATTGTTGAGGGAAAAGTCATGTAGATTCCTGAGTTATTGCCAGTCTCTAAATCTACAAACAACTCAATCAAACTTTCAGAGTATGTCTCAAATACTCAGTCAAGGCCAGTCGTCTCCTGCGCCTTCCACTGAAGCATCTCAGTCAAGCCCACTGAGCCCCCAGCTCCACCCCCAAAGGAACATCTAAGGAATCAAAGGTCGGCAATAATGGACAATTTCCAGAGACCACCTCACCACATTTTGACGTCACAATCAATACAGCTTATTTTTATTTTACTTTTAATGTTGCAAAACCCGTAACACCACCTAAATGTAATCATCTTTAGGAAATGCCGAAACCTACCCCTGCCTTGGAAGAATTTCCTGCAAACTCGTCCATTAGTTTTTCCGTAATCTTACTCACAGACAAACAGACAAGGAAACAACCTCCTTCAGTGGCAGAGGGCGCATTGCTCTTTCCGAGGTTTCTACAGAAACTACTTTTCGTACCTAATATTAGGGGTAGGAAAAGCTTCACTAAATATAAAAGGAAATATTTGGTTAAAAAAATCTGAAAAAAAGAGTATGTATTTAACGGCATGTGTGCAGACATATAGTGTGACCGGTAATATTTTCAATAAGGATTTCTTTGAATGTAAACTAATAAACAGGCCTTCACAACAAAGATGGAAAGTTCATTATCTTTTTAAAACAAACTACGGTGCCACGCGGATAGAAACAGAGGCATTTGTACCAGCACTGACCTTCTTGTTGGCAGCATTGACTTTCACTCTCTCTTGTTGCACATCCTCCTGTAATTTGATGGTGTTGCTGCGGATTGTGGCGTTGCGGGCCAGTTCCATTTCCAGGTCCCGGATCTTCTGCTGCTGTTGTGCACATTCTATCTCCTGGGAGCGGAGGCTCTTTTCTACATGGGACAACTTATTGTGGACCTGGTTTAGGTCTGCTCGAAGCTGAAGGAAGAATGTGAAGTGACAGAGCATGAACAGAAGAAGCGCCTGGAGCACCTGTCTTACACTTTCATTTGCATGAGGGTATACCTATTCTCAGTGAGGTTACTGTGGGTTTGAGGGTGATGTAAATGATTATTAAGTGATTAATTGTTGAATGAGGCATTAAAATAAATAAATAATTTCATTAGGCCATAGAACTGGATACCAGGAATAACGATTGATTTTGGGAGAGGTCGTGTATATTTCCACCACTAGTGGACTAGTTTATCCTTAAAAGTTTAAGGGGCCATATTTTCTCAACAATTGGTCCAATTTAGCCAGTGAACACGGATCGAATCGAGGAAATCTATCTAGTATATATTGTGTTTTACTCCACTTGTATATTTTGTGAAAAGCACGGTTTTTCAGACATAAATTCACATTTAATTTGCGTAGTTCCAATAAGGGGGATTACTTGTACAATGCAGGGGATTGGGGACTTTTCGGGGATATACCCTTACGGTCAGGTATGACGGCATGGGCCTGGTGATACTGACCTTGAAGTTTTCCTGTTCGAGCAGCAATTTGTGTTTGCTCAGGTCGCAGCTCATCTCTTTCTCGTGGCGCAGCTCTCTCTCTGCAGAGGTGAACAGACTCTGGGCCCTGTGCATGCCCTGTTTCATGTGTTTAGCTTCCTCTGATGTCTGGCTCAAAACTAAGTCCTGGGACTGTAGAAGCAGATAAAAGAACCAGCTAATTGATGTTGCTGTCATGAATCATCAAGGCCATGGATCAAAGGCAGACCTCTGATCAAGGTCAGCCCACTGCTCCTCGAGGATGAGTCAAATTCAGAGAACAAAATTCCCTTAATTGTCATTAGTGACAAGAAGGTAAATATTATTATTGTCAAGACTTAGAAGTCTTTGAAGTCTATACAGTAGCCCAGTCTGTAGATATGCCACAGGCTATGTTGCATGCAGAAATGCATAATTATTAGTACCAGTTGAAAGTGTGTTGTAACTCATCCGCAAGTATTTTAGGCATAGTTTGACTGGTGCTGCGTGTACCAGATCATTGAGGTCGCTCCTTAGTCCTTAACATATACCGCTGCTTCAATAAGATAAAAACCAAAGCAATAAAAAGCAAAGTAAATGATGAGCTGAGACTCACTCAATACGAAGTGAACAGTGATTACTAAACATTTTTCAAATGAACTGACTAAACGGTGACAGATTCTTTTAAGGTGATACAAACCTTGATGTATTCCTGGGCTACATTGACCTGAGCACGAAGGGCCAGCTGGTTCTGAGAGGCTGCCTGCCGCTCCCTCCCCAGCTTCGTAACCAGCTGAGCGATTATCTGCCTAATACATGCAAGCTGCAAACACAACGCACACACACAATAAACTATAAACATAATTCTGGGAGAGTAAATTCACTTCAAGCTTGCCTCCCACTATGAGCATCAAAATAACATTCACAATAATTTTACAAATAAAATGTCCCCACAATGGACATCCAGTCCCGTTACCTGATTGATGCAGCCCTCATTACTCCAGTCCACTTGGTTGAGCCTTGAATCTATGCCCACGGTGTTCACCTCAGGCGTCTGGCTGCTAATGAGCTCTTCCTTTGTCAAGAGCTGTTCTTGAAGCCACTTGAGTTGGTCTTTGAGGTGTAGTATTTCCTGAGCCAGTCTCTTCTCATGTTCAATGGAGCTCATCTTGGCCTGGAGCTCGGCAGTCTGCTGCTGCTCAGACGTCAACTCAGGCCTGCTGAAAAGGCACATTTATGCACAACAAACACGCTCTGGTGCTCCAGTCCTATCTAAGGATTATTGGCTAAGATAGAGCCACCTCTAGCAGTGCTATCTCTCATCTCTTCAGACTGATTGATTACACGCCTCTAAAACACTATACTGCCTGAGCCGATACAATTCATGTTGTTAGCTCTGAGATAATAGCTACCTGAAGGAACTGTGTGCTGTCCTGAGGTTGCTGAATTCAATTTTCTGCCTCTCAGCCTGCTCCTGTTGCTGGTCCAACAGTGGCCTGTTTTCCGTTAAGTGCTCCTCGGTCCGGTTGAAATCCTTGTACTGTTCTACCTCTCTCTGCATTCGTCTTTGATCACACTCCATCTGGAACAATTGTCAGACAGAAAGATAAAGACGGAGAATGTATACGTGCTGTGGATTTGAAGGAGTCAGCCGTGGGATACAGAGACCTAATCACAAACCTTTTCCTCGAGAATTGCTTTTCCCCCCTTGACTTGGGTGAGGCTCTTGATGAGTGTTTTCCCCTGTTGGCATTCTGTCCGAAGACTGCCGGCCTCAAGTTTCAACTTTTTTAGCTCTAGCTCACCCACCTTCAGTGCCTTTAACATAGAAAATCAGGAAATCAGTGTGTCCTGGTGGCTTGTAACTCAAACTTTTTAAATAATGTTGTTTAAAAAAAAAAATACAATAGTAACTTTTTTTTGCTTCAGTACTAAATTTGGAAGCTGTAGAGTGGATTTAACATATGTGCATAGCAGTCTTTTCTGACAAAAGAAGAATAGGATATGTGTGTTTTCTTTACCTCTTTATCTCTTTTGAGGGCAGCCTGGGCAACATCGAGGTCTACCTCAAGCTGTTTCCTCCAGTCCTTCTCCTCCATCAGACGAGCCTCGAGCAGAGCCATTCTCTCCTGGCTGCTGTCACTTTGGTGCTTCAAACACGGACACAGGAGAGCACAAAGACTTTATAGGAGTGAGTCGTGTGTTTGCAGTCTGTAGTATGTTGGGTATACCAAGGCAATTGATGTTCAATCATTTCCTCATCATATTTAATCTGGGCTAATGGCATGGAAATATGAGACAACAGTATCTGAATAATGTCCCTGAAGATCTGACGGTTTTATTGTATTTGTGCAAGTGAGATCTTTAACCTATTAATGTCCTGCTCAACTGTTTGGTTAAGCACATTTTGAGTCTCCATTTGTTATTGTAAAATGTGTGCCCCTTGATTGAACCTGTTTATAATGTGACCCAGTAGCAGCATGTATATGCTAAAGAGCAAGGAGCTAAGGATGGAGCCCTGGGGGACACCGTGGGTCAAAGGGGCCACCGAGGAGGAGAGATTAACCAGGGCTACCGAGAAAGTCCTATTCGATAAGACATATCTTTTGGCATATTAAAGTGTATGAAGCTCTACTTAAAGTAATTATGTAACTTGATTCAACAAAAAAAGTCTAATAAGGGTCAAATTATTGTCTAAAAACATGCTTTACCAAAAGATGAATCTACTTAAAGTGACTATTTTCAATTAAATACTACATTCTATCATGAAATACTTTTATAAGTCTGATTTTCTTTTATAAAACACACTTGACCAAACGATTTGACATTTTGTAGTAAATCTAATTTCCCAAAGGAATAAAACATTCAAAGAAATTATTTTTGCATAGTTTATTTGTGATGACATTAAAGGCTTAATAGGTTCATAATGGAGATACTGCAACAGTAAGCTCAAATGTCTGGCTTCACGTGTGAATGGCAATCCCCATTACCTACTGTATGGGTCTTTCTTTTGCCTATGGTGCATTGTGTGTCCTAACACCTTTATATCTATGGAACTGTCACTATTTTTGTCAGCAGTTGGAGCTCTTCCACTTCAAAAACTCCAGTCGCCTAGCCGTCACAATTTGACCCATGTCAAAGTCACCAAAATCCTAATGTTTGCCCCTTTTTCCTGATTCCAACACATCAACTTCAGGTCAGAATGTCAACTTGCTGTCTAATTTATCCCACTCACTGACATGTGCTATTAGAACACGATCATTAATAGTCAAAATGAGTTTTCTCTTACCAGCTGCGAGAAGGATTGTTTGTCCTCTTTATTGTTACTCGATATCTTTTCTTCAGCATCCTGCTGCTTCTTCAGCTCTGCTTCCAGGCCGTTGATCTGAATTGATCAGTTCAGATTATTACTCATTTCTTAGAAAAGTAACTGTTTTCAAGACAACTCTTGGACTAAATTCCTTTTGTCAAGGACTAACATTGGTAAAGGTCCAAATCTTTTCAGTTCAAAAGTCTTTGAACCACTATAATGTCCCACCAATTTCTTATCCTATAAGAAATTCAAGAAGGGTTTTCAGGAAGAATTTATTGCTCCTCATTACCCTTCTGAAGAGTCCCTCCAGATCTCCCTCATAGCGGTTCCTCTCCACCTTGCTGGAGTCCTCCGCCTTCCCCAGCAGTGCCTCAAGCTCCTCATTCCTTTCCTCCACCTCTTCCTTGGCCTCTTCTAGCTTCTGGAGTTGCCGTTGCAATTTCCTCACCTGTACAAGCCCATCTTCAATCATCGTGTGAGTCCTGCCAGAGAATGGTGATGATTAAGCCAATAAGGGTGGTTTGCAATTTTAATTAGTCAAATTTCCATGATACATTGCTATTTTCAAATGAACCATGATGCAGGTTTTGAGAAATTTACCGCAGCTCCTCTGGGTCCTCTTTGGAAACAGAGCTTTGGTCTGCATCGTTTCTTACCATCTAGACATACACAAGAATGAACAATGACAAGCTGCAGCAACATTTAATTTTTACTTTATGGTAATCTGATAAAATACCAACCTTAAGCAGTAGATGTTCATTCTCCGACTCTAAACTCTGGACTCTCTCCTTCAGAGTTTGGTTCTCAACGTTAAGTCTGTCATTTTTTCCTTGAGCTTGCTGCAGTATCCTCTTATCTGTAAAGGTTAAACAATGAGAACACTTATATTAGATTCAAAATATTATTTGCACTTGCTTTGCCTTTTGTAACCTCATTATAATATTGCAAGATTATATAGTATGTTACAATCAAGGGGTGGCGGTCCCTACATCCTCAATCATTTTCCTACTTAGTCTTAGATATTCGGCAAATAACATGAAGCATTTTCATCGATTCAAAGGACTTTCTGTCTGGTTATTAGCTCTATTAGCAGCTATTATAGTGACTCAAATGTCTTAAATAGAACGATGAAGAAAAAAAGAACTCAAGAAGTCAATGAGTTTATGGCATTAAACCTAATAATGAGGTTGGTAATATGACTATAAAGATAAATACAAATAATTAGTGATTTCCAAACAAAACTTAACCTTACTGAGAAGTCCTTAGATTTTTAGATTCATAGGATAAACCCAACATTACGCCTGATGTTCACGTCACACACAATGTAAGTATATAGACACCAAAGTCTCTCTCATCACACGGTCTCAATTTGTCCTCTTCCTTACTCAGGCCCTCTACCGCCAGGATCTTTGCATGAAGCTAAGGTTCTGATATAATAAGCATATATTTAAAGCAGGGACTTGCGGGCAGGGGAGGCAGAGCCTGATCTCAGTTTGCGCAGTCCCTCACAAACTGGGCAGAAGGCAGGCCTTTTTGCTTTTTTGTCTGGGTTTTCTTTGGTTTGTCATCCATGTAATGTCTGTAGACGCTTTGATTATATTTCCTCATTTTCCATAGAATAAGTAATGTATTTTACTTATTTTTATAACATATGTAGTCTTGCTGATCTGATATAAAACCCATAAAGAAAAAGCAGGTGATTGGTATTGGTATTGGTATTGGTGGTGTTGGTATTCTTCCATGCAGAGACAAAACCAGAGGGTCAGGTTCACTACAGCAGTCCATTTCTTTGTTTTGCTTTGACTGTGAAATGAAAGATTCTATACCTAAGCCACCCCAGGAAATTTTGATGAATTCATAAGTATAAGATTAAAAATATTTTGAAAAAAATTAATGTAATAATAATAATGATAAACTTTATTTCTTTTTTTCTGACAAAAAATACTATATGTAATTTTTTTTCTAACTTCTATACAGTTTTTATTTTTTCTTCAAAAAATAAGGTGATCTTATGATTTTGTCTCGGACTGTATGAATTGTATAACTGCGATGGCAAAGTAAGAGCACAGAAAGCTGCAGAGCAGATGCGCTATTTCTCTGAGAAAAATGTAACGTTGTTCTTTGGCCAAACATGTACCTTACCTCTTGTCTGTGTAGAGAATTTCTGATATAAGATATGAAACACAACCACTCAGTGCGCACGCTGGCACTTCAATGGTGAATTTAAGCTACTTCATTGGGTTTATTTATTTTGTAAATCCTACACTGAAAGGGTCAGTGCCTCAGCCTGCCACGAACCACACCACACGTCACTGATTTAAAGCTTAAATATAAGTGTTCTACCAAACAACATTTTTTTTCAAATGTTATCAATGTCTTCCTCAATGGGTTATAATAGCTCATACGGGTTCACATTCAAAATATACTGATAAGAAAATGAAAATGCAAACCAAAATGTTACCCAGACAACGAGTGATATCAACATTAACTGCAGGTGGACATTAAGACATTACATGTCAGAGGCTCCAGAAGGGTAGACTAAGGACGGGCGGTACCTGTGTTCATCTGGGCATTCACGGGTATTATATGCCATTTAATGTTTGTTTCAAAAAACCACTTGATTAAAAAAAAACTCTGCTCCTTGAGGGGAAGGGTCTCTTTTTCTATTTTGGGGTATATTTCACACTATACTGTGTTCTAAAACAAAATGTAGCACAAAACAAAGGCAAACATTTTTGAATCATAATGTTTATTTGTGGAACCGAGCCACTTGGGGTTCAAAAACCAGTGTACTCTGAGGACCGGTACCAGGCCCTGATGAATGGGAACGGTTGAGTCAAGAAGGGCATCCCTTAAAATCTATGCCAGTCAATCAATGTGTATGGAAAACTCTGTTGTGGTGACCCCAAATTGGCATCAGCTGAAATAGCGAAGAGAACATTTAAACAACTGGTGCCGGTTCAAGAAATTTGGAATGGAAAAGTTGCGAGGCTAGGGCCTAGACTTTGGATCTCCCCAGATCCACAGTGAGACACATTTTCATTACATTATATGTCCCAATAGACTTAGAAGCAGCTGATGGCCAGATTTCCTCTAAGAACACAGCAAAGACTCATTCATAATTATATAATACCTAACATATTTGTATCTCTTTACTTCTTGTAAAATCTTTATTATGTCCATATATATCCCTAGATGTCCCTATATATATATATATATATATATATATATATATATATATATATATATATATATATATATATATATATATATATATAAATGTATATGCTTTTTCATAAATAGTGTATAATCCAAACTCGATTTCCTTGGAGGACGGCGTCCCCTAACATCTGGTGTAAACCAAACACATTCCATTCATGCAGTCCAGCAAAAGAAGTTTCACCTTAGTCAAGCATGGAGGGGCAGTGTCATGTTGGGGGGATGATCTGGCATAATTTAAAGAAACGTGAACTCTTCTCTCTTACTGTGGAGGAGAATGTCAGGGCACACATTTTTGAGCTGAAGCCCAGGTGTAACTGGGTGATGCAGAAAGACAGAGATCCCAAGCAGAAGAGTATGGGTCTGAATGACACAATGGAGTCAGTGTCCCAACCTGAACCCCGTTGAGACGTTGTGGCCGGACTTAGTCAGTCCGTGATCTCAGAACCCCTAATAACGCTGCTGTAAAGTCGATCTGCGAAGAGGAGTGGGACAAAATTCCACCACATCATAATGACGTCAGAGACTGATCTGTAGTTGTCAGGATTGTTTGGCTGCTGCTGAAGGTGGCACGACAAGCTCAAGCTTAATTTCAGGGTGGCGAGTTTATTTTTATGCTGTGGATTTTGGTATTGGATAACCTCTTTGAGTTATTAAATAAAATGATCATTCTAACATGGATTTGTATTTACAGGTTGCCTTTGTTTTAGGTTAAATTATGTTTGAAGATCCCAGATGATTTAGTGAGAGAATCAGGGTGTTCAATAATTTTTCACAGCACTATACCAGTTTGGTCTTGACTATTGTTCTTGGCAGCATCAAGCTCATAGGTGAGTCTGCGGATATCCTGCTGGGCCATCGCCAGCCTCTTAGATGCCTCTTCCAGGTCCTGCTCGAACCGCTGGCGCTCATTTCTCACCCGTGTTATTTCTTCACCGTGGGCCTGAAGTGAAAGCATGAGGCGTAGGTAGTTAGATTGGGAGGCGTGTAGCAAAAGATGGAAAGAAGTTTAGTAGTGCCAGCATGTTGTTTTAAGAGACATGCATTTTGTTAGATTGAGAGTCACCATCAATGTCGGCCTAGAAAGAATCAAAGGAAATAAGCTCTGATCTTATGTCTGTTTTCAACGGCATCTAAAGACAAATGGGACAAAACCTATACATGCTGTTACCACTCAGCAGTTGTTGGGCAGTAACATTCACAGACGTGTTACTGAGGCGAGCAAGGCCGCCTGTATATCATGGCATTCATGCAGATATCATGGCTTATCACAGGACCGCTCTGAAACAAGCCAGTCTTTCACCTTATCACACCTTCAGTGATAGTCAGTTAGTACCAGCTGTGAGGAGGAAACCTACAACAGGGTTGGCGTGTTTGCTCTGACCAGACCTGCGCAGGCCAATAAGCTTTTTTAATGGGCTCTAGGATGAACGCTGCTGAGAGGAAGACCCATATGATCACATGATGTGATTCATAAATTTAATTCAGCCCAAATATATGGAGATCCGTAACTCAGTCATGCCACAACCACATTGGCCCTATCTTTGTACTGCTATTCTGCATACCTCCCTCAGCTGTTGCTGTTCCTCCATCATGTAGTAAATTCTCTCTGTTGTCGCAGAGACTCACTGAAGAAAGTAAATATGTCGGTCTTTAATTTTCCTTGGAGAGTTAACCCTTTAGGTTAGGACAAGTTCATTAGTAAATTCAACACGACTGGAGACTATATGCGTTCATTTTAAAAGCTGGTAGAGGTTTAACTCTTTCAATGGAAGTCTTACACCTTTTAAATGGTAAAAATGAACCATATTCCACACAATATCAAGTACTAGGGCTGCACAATTATTTGAATTTTAATCTTTAGCATTATGTTTGCTTCCCGCAATCAAACAGACATGATGGAGCGTGGAATGGATGGATGGATGTTTGAAATTGAAAGTGTTTCTGAACCACTGCTTGACCAAAGACAGCTGTTATCTCCCTGTGCAAAAGCTTCGTGGA
The DNA here is from genome assembly GCA_037951165.1 of Lophius americanus. Taxonomy (NCBI): domain Eukaryota; kingdom Metazoa; phylum Chordata; class Actinopteri; order Lophiiformes; family Lophiidae; genus Lophius; species Lophius americanus. The sequence goes on from JBBDHG010000078.1 coordinate 1,479,432, forward strand.
TGCAGTCCAGATAAGTGTTGTTACAACAGCATCACTAAAATACAGGACAACTGGTAGAAGACTGTTGAAATAATAAAATGTCTGTAGAGACGGAGAGTGAGGAGTTTGTTCAACAACCACATGCAAACGCACCACAAACTGCTGTATGTTGAACGTGGGAAAGCAAAGAGAAAAAATGTTGCTAATGTGAATCGTTCATCATCAACTCATCATCAACCCCATCCATCCAGCTCGCAGAGACATGCTGAATTCACCAATGCTATCACATTTTGTTGAACTAAAGATGTGTGTCCCACAAGCACAGTGAGCGATAAAGGCTTAAGATAAACACAGTGGACAAAAGGTGCTCTTGTACCATTCCTTTTCCAAAGTAGCATCAGCCTTGCTGATACAAAACATTACTACCAATAATGGAGCTGGACACAAGCCTGATAGTCATGATAAATAATCAATATTATCATTTTGGCTTTGTGAATTTACCTGGGCCGAAGTGGCTTCAGAGCGGCTCTGACTTTTAAGGATTCTCTCAACATCTACCAGCCTCTCCATGAGTGTTGCCCTCTCCATCAGCAAGTAAGTCATCTGCTCACAGGGGCTGCTCAGGACGATCTCCTCAAGACCCTCCTGAGCCAACATCTCTGCCAACTCCTTGTTCTGACTCTCTGGGAGAAAGAGAATTTTTACGGGCAGAGGTTAATCCAATCAATATCTGCACATAATATCAGCAGACCTATGGATCAGTTAGCCTCTAAAAATAATAGAAATGTGTTCACCTTGTTGCTGTCTCATCTTTTGAAGTTCGTGTTGCATTTGTTCGTTTTCTCTCTTATTTTCTTCAATCAGACCTTCACGTTTTTCCAGGAGCCCACGAATATGTTCAGTGTAGCTCTTCATCTAGCAGACAGAGACAAGAATCCAATTGTTTGGGCTGTGACTGATTCCATTTCGACGCAATTTTCCCATTCTTATTCCAGAAATGGATGTGAGTGTATCATGATGCACTGGAATCATGGGCTAAGCACAGACAAGGTCTTCATATGGTTTCACTGAAAAGGGTTAGAATGCTGTAATAGGCCTTCATCAGAGCCCCCCATCACACACAATCAGGTCGAGGGTTCCGAGGTCACTGATGCAACAGTTGGTCAATTAAAACTCTAAAGAATCCAAAGTGTTCACCTCTTCGTTTTCAAAGGCCTGATGGCTACGCAAGCTCTCCAGCTCCTGGGCGGCTGACTGCAGCTTCTCCTCACTGCCGACCAGTTGCTGAAACAGGTGGCGCTGTCGCTCCTCAGCACTGGCATCTGGAGGCAAGCCGTCCTCCTGAAGCCGCGTAGCAACCGGGTCCGGTTCTCTCTGCTCCTGGGAATCAGAGTAAACTAATGTTTAATGACCAGATGCCATAATTATCCATAAAGTTATGACATTTTATGTTATGGCTACTGATCAAGTCTCACATTGAAAGCAAAATCCTCTTCCTCACCCATAAATCCCTCCATGCCCTTGCCCGTCAGTACCACTGACCTCGTCCGTCCCTACACTCCATCCCGGAATCTGCAGTCCTGATCATGGGTACGCTCTCCACCCCCCACAGCAAACCCTCTGGAACTTTCTCCCTCCTGAAATCTGCAATTCTTCATTTATCTCTGGATATTTTCATTAACACCTCAAACACCAAGTGTTCACCAGTGCCGCTAACCTCAGTTAATTCAGCCAACCCTCCCATCCACTGCCCTTATTACTTTTAGTTCTTGCCTCTTGCTGCTTTCTTCTGTTTATTGGTATTATTTTTCTTTTTTTGTACCTTACTATGTCAAGTGTCCTTCAGTTTCTCGAAAAGGGCTGTATAGATGGAAGTTATTATAATAATAATAATTAATATTAGTAGTATTATTATTATTAATAATAAACTGCAGCTTTTATGAAATTCAAAAGTGAAGTACCTTTCAGTACTATCCACTAACTTGTATATGAATTAGTGTTTTTAAGGGGGAACGTCTTGTCATTTCAAAGCTTTACCGATTGTAGCATGATGCAAAATCAACTTAAAAGTCATCTAGCTTGACATTCAAACAATTCCAGACTACATATGCTAAATCTTGACCTTTAAATGCCTTTTCCATCATACACAGGGATAGTTTATGCCACCAACAACCTAAGAAATCAAGAATTGTATTTTTAATGGAAATTTGTATCTTTGACAAACAGTTATCTATCAAACACCATTGCAAACTAAAGAGTTGCTCAAAATATTCAAGATTAAGGTTCAGGGTCTCACTGAAAGTTGATCCATTTGCAGGAAATATGCCACTGATCAACACCTGTTGCTGAATTCAATGTTGCACATTGTTGGGCTTGTAACAGAAGCAGATCCCCTGTGCATCATTTAAATTACTCCAGTAGCTGTCGTTGATAGTGTACATACACCACAGCAAAGCAGGCTAGGTTTCACGTGCCTGTTGTACTTCCACAATACAAAAACAACATACACATTTTCTCATGTAAAAATGTAATTTTTGTGGTTACTTCTAAAAAAGTGATTATTGTCAGCAAAATAAAAACACAAATTTCAACAACTTCCATTAGATGCTGTGGTGGATGAAGCATTCCGATCATTTCAGGGAAATTAGTATTACCGCTCTATGATGATACTGCACGCATAAATCCTGAATTCATACCTTCTGCTACTACTGGATGGTGTTTCCATATAACAATGGCTCTATTTAAATCTTTTTGTTTACTTTAGTTTTCAAAAAGAAGGCTTCTACTTTGCCAGAACAATTACACATTACATGAGCCTTTTGAACTAAAATAGGAAAAACAACAGAACAGAACACTGTCCCTTCAGAAGTTATGTCAAGTGTTGTGAATATTTAGATATAGGAAGTAGACATTGGATTTGTTTCATGTTGATTAAAATAAAATTGTGTTTTTACAGAAACATTAAATTTCTTTCCACAATTTAAGGTTGAGACTTGATTTCATCTACTGCATCTGCTGTTGAGTACTTTCATCTTTAATCGTGACAGCATCTTTAAACAGAATCAATGCCATAGGAGGTCCACGTCTCTCCCAAACATCAACTTCTCTAAAGATCAGTCTGTTTTCAGCTCTGTGAAAATTTCCACAAGATCCAAGATGTTTTTTTAATAGTTTATTTAGCGTCTGAGGTTGAAGATTTTATCACATATTAAGAAAGTAACTACAGCTATCACATAAATGTGATGGTGTACGAAAACACAATACTTCGTAACAGATGCAGTGGAGTAGATGGATAGAGTAGAAGTTGAAGGAATCAGTAAAAAAGTATAATAAAATAATGAAATTTGCACTAGAGTACAATAACTGTACTTAAGTTACCGTCCATCACGGGTTAAATGTGTCTGGTGTTGAATACAAAGCATCTCAGCAACGACAGGAACCGTTTTATTTGAAGTTAAATGAACAGATATGAACGATACCTCTTCGTGATCCATGGTTAGATTCTAAAATGTTCAATGAAGGCTCAAATTTGTTCCTAATGCCTCCAGCGCTGCTACCAGTCGACAGCTGTGCCTGGATGGTTATAGTGTTCAATTTGAAACAATATGAGGGGGGAAAAATCAGTAGATCCTCAAACTTGAAAAGGAAAAAAGACAACACTCCAATCACTGTTGCAGACCATCCATGAAGGCACTTCTTGTCGTGGAGCTCTGCTGCAGAAATTGTAATACAACGATGGCCCATTTAGCAAAGTTGGATCAAAAGTTGCCGCAAGTTGCAGTTTAAGTGTGACATCATAAGTAGGGGCGTGCACAACAGCCGCCATCTTGGAGGTAACCGCGATTTGGAAAAAGCGGCACCGATTTACGAATATGAAAAATGATTGCTGTATTAACAAATTAGTGTTATGAGAAAATCAGATATCTTTTTATTTAAAACCATGGCCAGACATTCTCCCCTAAATTTTGTTTCTGTAAATATGATCCTCATGTAAGGGACAAATACTCTTTTTCTCTTTTTGTGAGGGTGTGGATATGTGTCAAAAATTTTGACTGACTGACTGACTTTATGTTGATTATAAGGTCAATTGTTCATTACATATGAACAATTGATCTTATATAAACCTATTATTGTTGTAAAATGTTATGTCCATAAAATGCAAATTTAAATGGCACAATTTGACTCTAGATAAACATGGAGAGAGCATTAAAGTGTATTTATAAACTGCTTGTCGGCAAAACGATTGATTATGGATCAGAATCAAAATCAGAAAAAGGTTTATTGCCAACCAAGTAAGTCACACATACAAGGAATTTGGCCTGGTATCTTCAAAAATCCAAGCATAATATAAAAATTTAAAGTAAAAATAGACTTTTACTATGAATATAAAAAATAGATGTGTTATAAATGGGTCAGCAGCAGCACCTGTTTTGTCAAACTTGGATGTTATTCCTTTTCGAACATTGAGGATCTGTATGAGACCTGAGAAAACTGCACCAGCAAGTGCTTTTCAAGTGGACTAGTGAAAGCCCCATTTTAGTCCTAGAAGCAAACAGGTCATGGCAAACTTTTGGATAAATCTACAGGGGCTAAGAGAAGACATCCAATGGAGGATCTTGGGAGATTTTTGGTAGAAGTAAAAAAACAAAGATATTGGGCAGCGCAGACTGTTGTATCAAACATGAGTTGGAAGATATTGGGTTTTGTCCAACTGTGCTGTGGCCTTTAACATTTAGTATCAAGCATGAGTTGGAAGATATTGGGTTTTGTCCAACTGTGCTGTGGCCTTTAACATTTAGAAATTACTAAATGTGAGTGTTGAAAGGGAAGCTACTAGACATTAAGTGCAGGACTAAAAAGACAGATATGCTTCAGGAAGACCACCCCTTCCTTTAAGCCTTACTCTCCCTACAGTTAAGTTACATTCTTGCAAATCAATACAATCAGAGAAAATAACCCTAAAATAAGAGTTCCATCCCCAAGAGTCACTAAGAAAATAAAGAGGATGTAATTATTGGCTAGAGGCATTTGGAACAGATATAAATTTTTATTTATATTTCATCTTTTGTTGAAACTACCAAGGATTATATGGATGTATATATACTTTATGACCAATGCCTTGCTTATTATAGGAGGAAGGAGTTTGGCTTTTCTATTTTTTAAATAGAAAACAGATGGCACTGGTTGAATTCTTCCTAATCCAGACCATCGCATTTAACGGTGGCATTTGTTAACCAGGTCCTTCTACGGATACAGCCCAAGACATGAGAAACTGACATTAATGTGTTGGAACTAGTTCACTTTGTTGAGCATCATTTTCACACAAACATTTGTTGCTAGCCTTATTTTCCCTTCATCCAACCATAATCACTGACCCACCATATTTAACCTTTGCACCAGTTAACCTGATACCATTTGTTGACTAATTGAATGTTTTTTATTTTACTTTCCACGCATTACAATGTTAAACTCTGCAAAACACTTTTTTTTCAACTTTTTGTTAAGATGAAGAAAGAAATGACAAACTTACTTCTTCATGTAAGAAATTTGATGTCTGTTAGCACATTTGTAAAATTATCCTGAATTATCTATATATCTATCTATCTACATTTAAAATAATGAATAAGCATGGTACCTAGATGTAGTAATTGTGGAATAAAGGAGATAGAGCCTCCTATCAGACTGTAATAGATGTTGCAGGGAGAGGGGAGACTTTTAACTTACACTTGAGTAGGAGGAACAACACAAAGTATCAATGAAAAATAACACTGGGGGATTCAGGTGATATTAGGATACAGGGCCTTTTTCGTTTTTTTAAAAAGCACTGGAGTTATGAGAAAAGTCTTTAACTATAACCACCAGCCCAACATGTTAAAACAATAGTTTGTTTGTGTAGTTTTACAAACCAGTAACCAAGAAAATAGCAGTCCTATAATGTTATACCATCAGTGATCACAAATCATGGAGCACAAACAAAGGACTTGTTTGAAAAACTTGAGAAACAATAAGATCAGTGCTAATGCTGGATGTAAGTCTTTCACGCCGCCTACACACTTGGATTCGTTGAGATTTCATAACAGGTACCACTTTTTAGTATGCCTGCTTCATCATCTAATGAAATAAATAAAATGAGACTAATTATAGTTACAGGGCATTCCCTTTATACACCGATCAACCAAAACATCATATCCACCTGCCTAATATTGTGTAGGATGTCCTTTGATGCCAAAACAGCTCTGATCCGTTTGGACATGGAATCCACAAGGTCTTTGAAGGTCTGCTGTGGTAACTGGCCCCAAGATGTTAACAGCAGATCCATTAAGTACTGTAAGGTGGGACCTCCATCGAATTGGACTTATTTTCCCAGCACATCACAAAGAATCTCAACTGGATTGAGATCTGGAGAATTTGGAAGCCAAGTCAGCACCATGAACTTGTTATGTTCCTCAAGCCGGTCCTTAACCATTTCTGCAGTGTAAAAGGTGCATTGGTTTGCTTAAAGCGACTGCCTAAGGAGAATAATGTTTCCATGAAGGGGCGTATTTGGTCTGCAACAATGTTTATATAGGTGGGTACATGTCCAAGTGTGAAACCCACATGAGTAGCAGGACCCAAGGTTTCCAAGCAGAGCATTGCTCAAAGCATTACATTCTCTCCCCAGATGGATTATTTAATGCTCCCCATTCAAATATATTCAAACATGTAACTGGTGCTGTGTTAATTAGGTACATACCTTGCTCTCACAGTTCGCTCTAGGTATTCCATAGTGTGAAGTCTTGTTGAATGAGGCACACCGTCGGCTCTTAAGAACATTATTTGACATTGTACAAACAAGCAAACAAAATTGATGAAATAATAAATATTTAATAAATAAATCAATGGAGAGAACAACATGCAATATATAAATGGTTATATAAATGATTGGATAATTGAATATGCCAGGGAACAAACAGTGGGCAATTTTAAGAAAAACATCAGAATGGGAGCACAGTGTTAGTGTTTTTTTTCTTATAGTGGATCTAGTTTTAATAACCGTTCCATTTCCTGTTTATATGCGCTTGACCTCGGCAATGGCTGCCCGGAAGTAGGAATTGTGGGAAAAAGTGACGTTATCTAAAGGTGTCTCGACCTGAAACTGTCGCAAGCCAGCTAACGCTAGCCGTAGCTTTCCCTGCTTGGCGATTGATTGAGAGCCGTGTCTGAATAATATTATTTGAAGTGACGTTGAGCGTACAATTTGCGCTTATTGTTCGGCTTAACCTTTAAAGCCCAAAGACGAGAATAAAGCCAAGTATGCTTAGAATAGGCGTGGTGGAGTGACTTGGCTTCTACTAGCACCTAGGCAACGGACCGTACCAATCAAAAGATGTGGGGGGCAGTCTGGCAGGAATATTGGAATCACCCAATTGATCCTTTTCGCTTTAGTCTTATAATAATACTAAAAAGCATATCATTATAAAGAAATATATATATGATAAACCATGTTAATTTGTGAAAGTCCAGTTTGTATGAATTTGATGTTCTGATTCTACTTTCTGAGTGGTAGTCAACAGGCACCGCGTCTGATCAACTATGAACCTAAACACCAGAGGGCGATAAAAATAACAATTATTATCACTAATTCAGCTCTTAACGCAAGCATCCTGTCGAAGTTGTTTATAAAAATTAAACAGAATTTAAACTTGTCCGGTACTTTACTGGTTTAAAGATTTCTAATGGTACCATGGGTTTTTTGAAACTGATTAAGTTTGTCTCTTGGCTGTCACCTCCGCTGACTCAACTTGTGCTGGAGTGAGGCTCGTTTTCCTGGGATGTCCCACCCAGATGTTTTCCATTTGACCAATGCACTCTGTATAATCATTAAGATCTGTTGTATTTGTAGTATAGCTGTTTGTTTACTTTCCCCCCCCCCCCCTCCCTCTAACAAGTCACTCCCATCATGAATGGATGAGGCGTACTTGTGTGGTAATTATGCATAAGAGCATTCCAACTGGACTTTTCTTTTTTTTTTTGCAAATGAGGGCTTCTCATGTGGTTTCATGGGTGGGTCTAATTTAAGATGTTTTTAGCTGGTGATGCTGCACTGTATGACTGCGAGGCAGAGCAAAAGAGAGAGTTTTTCTGCGCGGAGGAAATGGGCGTTCTCCCTGGAAAGTTTGGATGAAGTAGCTGAAAAAATGAAGGGGTGTGGTGAAGCTACTAAAGAGGGAAAGGACCACCAAGAGGGGAACAACATTGTGGAGTGAAGAAGCTGCTCCTGAGGATTGGTTCAAGCTAAAAAGACACACCGGGGGTAAGTAGAAATCTTTCTGACTTATGATGGAATTCACTGAAATATCTTTCCTTCCTATTTAAAACGAGGATAACATTTTCCGTTGATTATGACATAACATCTCCTCGGAATATGAAAGTTGTCAGACATTAAGCGATCAAAAGGGGCTTTTGTGTGCCTTGACAAGCCAACTCATTTTAACATCCTAGTGAAAGAAAGAAATAGTATTTATAATTAATGAATTTAAAATAGCGTTTCTTTTCATAAACCTTTCTCAAAATCTATTCACGCGGGGACTAGATCTAGTATAATGATATAATTAGCCAGTACTCGCAATTCCACGGCCCACCCAAATGAACCTCTCCTACTGATAAAGATCAACAGAGACAATTTCATCCTCATTCTTATTTCCTGTTTTTTGGGGTTTTTTTTCCATTTTGTCTCAATGTCCAACTCCTTATTATGAACTGAGAGTTCCTTGTGTTATACTCCTACAGCTACAATGCCGAATAGCTTTTTCAAAATCATAGGTCTTCCTTCAGAATTTAATATCCTCTAAGCTTATGAGTAGAGCAGCTTTAATGAAAACCAAACATACTTCTAAGTGCAGACTGTTTCTATCCTCTGCAATGGAAAAACAAGTATCCAGATGTGCAAATAGATTCATTGGGTAAATATTTTGGGAACCATTTAGTTTTCAGCAGGCTCGCCCAGGTTTTCTGCAACTTTCCTGTATGATGGCAACACACAGGCCAGTCAGAGAAGTTTTGGAAACAACTTATTGCTCTCTGTTTTGGGGCATGGTCTTAAGAAATTAAATGAATACTCTGTCCGGCTCGTCGGATTTTCAATTTTATGTTTCACAGCAAAGCAGAGGAGTTTCTAAACACTGATTTTGGTCTTGGAACCACTGAACCTGCTGAACTGGTCAAATATGTTTTCTTACAAACTTTCCTGATGGGGGCATTTGCTTAGGATGATGAAATTTAACTGGTGTTGCTTGATTTTGGTAGGGAATTGAAAATGGCTTACCTGCTCATGTTTGTGACCCTGCTTCATCTCATCACTCTGGCAATGCTGCTCATTGCAACCATGGAGAAGGTAGCTGTCATATTTTGAACACAATATTGGTTCTGAACTGCACTGGGTCTGAAACAGCGATCTGTGTCATGTCTTATCTCTCTTTCAAGTCCTGGTGGGAGTGGGAGGGCATGGAGAACTCGGATCTATGGTATAACTGTAGGTTTGATAACCTCACGGGAACCTGGTTGTGTACATCCTCCAAAGAAACAGGTAAGAAACTATTTCCTTTTATTGCCACCATAAGAAAGAGGCTTTATGTGAAAACATGAGATATGAAAACTGGCATTAGATGTGGAAATGTTCTTTTTTTTTCTCAGATTGGCTTCAGGCAGTGCAGGTCCTGATGGTTCTCTCAGTGGTCTTTTCCTCTGTCTCCTTTTTGGTGTTCCTGGGTCAGCTGTTCACCATGTCCAAGGGTGGACTCTTCTACTTCACAGGGCTCTGTCAAGTCTTTGCAGGTAACAGTGGAATGAAACTGACTGATGAGACCATTTGGAAAGTCAGGCCCTTGCACTTACAAACTGATAGAGGAAGAACGTTTCTTATGATGGTGAAAAAGCTCAGTCCTTAGAGAAGGGGCCATCTATCATTTAGGTGCTGTAGAAATAGAGTGCGGCAAATCTATAGAATCAGAACTCATTCGTGGGAAAGAACTTGTTGCACCTGCTATATTTCTGTAACTACATGATATGATTCTGTACTGTTAGAGATCAAAACTACTGTTAAACAATGGTGCATTGTATATATCCACTTTAGTTTGTTTAATTCTAGTTATTTCTTCTGAATTGGTAGACATTTGTGAAATATGGTGGATCTATTGTTCCACCTCTTTTTATGGTGGCAAACAATAGACCAGATATATGGTCTACCATGACCATATTAGCCCATATATCTGGGGTCCATTATGATCACAAATGTGCCCCTTATGGCAAATGTGTAATCTAAGTGAAGTTGTAGCCATGTAGTTGTACCCACTACCCGTACATTTTGCAATGCAGAGTTGTGTGGGAGAGTGGGGTGTGTTCTATATGTCGTTACTCTATTATATATATGACATTAATTGGGAGTTATATGGAAAGAACCAGGTTATAAATATTAAACCATCCTCCATGCTCCTCGAATAATCTATCCATTTTTAAATATTTCCTACTTTGTTAGGGCTGACCGCCTTGACAGCAGCTCTCGTCTACATGTTACACAATAAGGAAATCCTTCAGGACTCCAGAGAACTGACTTCAGGACACTTTGGCTACTGCTTCATTCTGGCCTGGGTGTGTGTCCCTCTGCTGCTGTGTAGCGGGGTCATATACATCCACTTACGTAAGAAAGAGTGATCTGAAAAAGGGAAGCAATGGTTAAGTTCACACTGTCTTTAATAGTACCTGATTCCAGATTTTTTCTCAAATCTAACTGTTTTCATTCACCTTTGTACGTGCCCCACATCTGGCATCAGAGTTAAAAGATCTGTATCATGATCCATTGTTTGCAACAAGCAACCTGCTGAGCAAATGAAAACCTTCTTGGCACAACAGTCCATTATCAAAATGAAATAAAAAATTATCGGGGCAGGGTTGTTTTTAAAAAAAATGTTTGTGGTAGAAGTAATGTGTGCTGACAGTCTGTCAGCACACATTACTGAAGCATCTTCTGGAGCATCTTCCCATTCTTCTATTAATTGCATCCACCTGTCGCTGTTGCATTGATATTCCATATTTGACCTTATCAACTATTGCCGACAGTTGCTTAATAATGATTTAACATCGTTGTGAGTGTGCCTCTTTGATCTACAATATTCACACTGTCTTGGAAAAACAGTGCTGTGTCCCATAAGAGCTAAAAAAAAAGAATCAGGTTTGGGTCACTGACATCCATTGTTATCAATAGACAAAAGGCAAATTCCCTTAACTTCTTTGTATTCAAAAAACAAGAAGAGATTTTTTTAAGATATATTATGATTTGTATGTTATTATTGCTAGTTAGTCTATAGATAATGCAATTGCTTTCAAATGTATCTGCATGTATCCTGACAAATGGTGAACAACAATGGGCCGTCTGTTTAGCGAATGTTGAATCGTCTACTTCAGACCGATTTATGAAACTTGCCTTCTGTTTAAACACCTAGATCTCAACTTTTTCTAAGCAGGGGCCATAAAGGGGCCAGGCCCTTCACATAGGGCCAAAGTTCAACATCTGTCCACAATTCCTTATTCAGTAAGAAGTAAAGGGATCATCCATTGCATTAAAACCACATGCGTAAAATTTTCTTCTCTCCCACAGTGCGTGAATGAGCCTTGCACGCGTATGACCCAGTTTCCCTTCCTTAGACTGCTTTGGGAGGTACAGACCACACTCCACGTTTTGGAGATGCTCTGAGCCAGTTGTCAAGTCATTAAAATGTGGCCCTTATTAAGGTCTCTTAGATCTTTATGCTTGTCCTTTTACATCAATCTAAGGACAAGATGTTCATTTGTTGCCTTAATATCCCACCCATTGACAGTTACCATTTTAACAAGATAATCAATTTTATTCTGACTTCAATTGTCAGTGGTTATAATGTTAAGGCTGATAAGTGAGCATTTCAACAATCATACCCTGTTTGCTTTTGGCTCTTTACATTTGAGCAAAACACCCAAAGTCGAAAATATCTTGTAAATTTTGCATATTTTGTGTGTCAAAAATGTAAGGAAATAATTATAATAATAATATAATTCATTCTTAATTTCCATATTTATTTAATTTAAAATGGAGTGCATACCTAAGATTACAAGAGATATTTTCAAGTATTTAATACACAAAATATTTTTAAAACAGGCAGGGTTTTCTATGTTGGCACACGCACCAGTTCAAGGTAGAAAAACTTGAACACAGCAAAGAATTTCATGGAAAACTGTCGTTGAGTCGACTAGTATTACATGCATGGAGTGTCCAGGCATCCTGAAAATGGTTCAGGGGTTTTCCTGAATCCTATCTAGTTTATCTGAACGAGGTTTGACTCCTTACAGTTTAAGAAAGAATAATCAACTAATGATTGTGAATATTTGTATGTATGTTGCCCTTAGATGAACAGTGCTTTATTCATAGCCAACATCAACTATGATTGTTTTAGCTTTTTTGCTGTTTACAGTAGGGCTGTGAAGAAAAATGGACGGGGCATGTCAGCGGCCAATCAGATTGCAGGTGGAGCCCATGCCCCTCTGGTCCCGCCCTCACCATTTTCTACTTTTTTTTCTTGAACTTTTTTCCATAGCTCAACATTTATATATTTTTGTACATAACACATATATGGAAAACGCATTTAGTATCTGCTTTTCATAAACATAGCCCAAATAAATAAAATGTGTGAAAGCTCTTTGGTATGTTTTTCATGTGTGATGAAACTGAAATGCACATTTGATAGCAGATATTTAAGTCGTTTTCATAATTTAACCATATTGGATTATCGCCCAATAGCAAAGAGGGAAAGCTGCTAAAGTCGTTGCCATAGGAATCGTCAGATGTTTACATCGCTGACGTCACAACTGCGGCACAAACTTACCATAACCGCTGTTGGCTATTTCTCGCTGGAACATCTAGCGAATTCTCTGTTTGTGTGTTTAACTCAACCCGTCTCAGCGGCACCATGACGGAGGATAAACCTCAAGCTGTGGGGACGACGACCATAATTCCTCTGGCTTTACCCAAAGGAACGGAAAAGTTGTGTGAACTCTGTCAGACAAGAGCCCATCTGCAATGCAGCAAGTGTCGCGTTACTTTCTACTGGTAAATAAATAACCCAAATCCTAATCTCTTAGCGCGTTTGATTAACTGTCAGACGGTGTGAGAATGATTTTAGTGTCTCATTGTTCACTAAGTGTCCCCCCGCGCGGACGTGGGGTGGCAGTGTTTGCCATATTTTTTTTAACACGCACGAGGAGCGTTCATGCTGTCACAGAGTCGTCTGGGCGGGGGGGAGGCAAACGTGAACAGCCTTTTGTGCTCAAATGAACGATGAGGGACATTTGTTCGCCTGAACCTTGTCGTCGGTGGGCATCGCTGCAGACTTGATTGGATTGTGATTTTGGGGTCGTCGTATGGGGGATGAGGAGGAGCATGTGCCCTCTTCATCCCCCATACGACGGGGGATGAGCAGGGCATCCCCTGCAGGGATTTCTGTAGAAGGATGAGCCACTAAAGCCTGTCGCACAGAGGAGATTACTTCCACTTATTGTGCTTGCTTTTCCCTTCACCTATAATTTGAGCAAGTCAAACACATTTCTTGAATGAGATGATCGATTCTACTCTGCCCATTTAGTTAAGTGCTTTATTTTAAAATGTGCTCAACAGACACATGTAAACAACATGCCAAAATTTAAGGAAAATGCGAATACACAAGTGCAGTTCTTTAAAAATTGTTAGTAATCAAAGAGATTCTGACTCATTATCATGGATGCTAGAAAAAAGCATAATATCTGACCCAACTTCTGGCAAATTCAATGTCAACAGGGGGTAAAACTTATAATGAAATGTTCAGTGACCTCACAGTGCTGGTCTTTTAAGCTAAGCTTAGAAAAACTTCTCTTCCCAAAGATATGTCAAGATTTAGGCTGCGTTTTTGTCAATCCTTAGAGCCTTAGTAGCCTCTGTCATTTCTTCTTTGGAGAAAATAAAACCATTCTAAATGGTTAACGTCATTTCTCATCGAGAACCTGGTGCTGATACTGCTGATGTGGTTGAAAGAAAAACTTCAGACTGAAGAAGTCATGCGGTGTAGATTCTGTTTTTTTGCTGACCACATAGAGAAACAACCTTGTTTTTTTCTGTATCTCTTTTCTGGACTCTCCATGTTTATCTCTAGTTTACCATTTCCACCTTTTGTAGAAGTGACCATGCTTGTGGAGTATTTGAGTGTTGCTGGTGTATGGTATAGTGTTTGTATGGGCGTTCAAGCCTGTTTGTAGTTGACATTATCAATATCTTTAAGGGCTTTTCAATGGCTTTATCCAGCTTATCCTTAAGACTAGTGCCTTGTTTAATACCCTTTCTTGAAAAATGTGTACCCATTGACTGAACCTGTTTATAATATAAGCCACTGGCTGCATGTATATGTTAAACAGTAAGGGGCCAAGTCAGGAGCCTTGGAGGACACCGCAGATCGAAGAGGCCACTGAGGAAGAGTCACTACCAGTGGTTATAGAGAAAGTCCTATTTGATAAGTTCCTACTTTTTTTTTTTTTTTTGCATTTTAAAGCATTTGAGGAATTTTTTACAGAATTATAGAACTTTAAACAACCCAAAAAGGCTAATAACATTGCTTCACCAAAATGTTGAACCAATATTCTTTTTAAATTGACTATTTTGATGAAATAACCAACTTCATCATGAAATAATTGTACACGTTTGACTTTTTTATTTCTATTTGTTTTATTACAATAAAAGTTTAATTATATTTGTAGCGGTTGAGTTAACCAGAGAATTCCACAGGTGTTTCTATGTCAGTGTTAAAGCCGGAGGACCAACAGCAGACCTCCTGTTGTTATACATAGAGGATTATTGGTCATGTACGTATAAGAACCCAGCATCAGGATCACCATATCCACCTGCTACACCTCCGAAACCTTTGTCAGTGTGTGCATGACAGATCAATAAGAAATCATTTGAGGTATTGACTTTGAGCCAAATAACCTTCTGAGCTGATTGGATGTCATCCCCAGCTTGGTTTTGTTTATAGAGGAGGACACCAACACAATTCTGGACTAGCCAGCAATGACCCCCGACCGAAATCCCACTAGAAGTTTGTAGCGTTGGTTGAGTGATTGGATATGACAGCACCCACACCTTAGCAGCTTCAGGTAGCTCTGACTAAAGGGCCGGCATCCCACAGGATGACATACACATAGATGCTGTGCTAGTCCTTGAAGAGGAATATCATTCCTGGACTCACTTGATGATGGACAGACTAATTACTGATTTTCTAAACTGTTTCATTCTCTAGTGTTGAGAAATGTGTTTATGTCTCTTTGTTTTGTTACCAAATAAATTAAGAAAATCATTATAAGGTAAGAAACATAATGAATATGTTTTTTTCACAGAGTATAGCCCAGGTATGTCAAAAAGTAGAGTAATTCTCTTTTGTTATTCGTCAGAGAATTTGTACGTCTTTCGAGCAGGTTACTTAATATATGAAATGGTGTACTGAAATGGTTCACTGGAAGTCTAAGGAGTCATATTGTGTTATTAAACTGTTGGCTCAAGAGTATCTAGACAATATTTGTTTGAAGAGAACCTACAACCAGGCAGACAGTGTGTAGGTTGGCCAGACACCTCCCTCGTTGCTTGTTCTTTCCTTCCCTACAAACACAAAAACACAGGAGTGGAGCATAGGGGATCATCAGTAGAAAAATTGAAATCCGTCTTGGAAATCTTTGCACTTCAAAAGTAATTATATATAGTTAGAGATACAATTTACAGTAATGAAACCTGTGATCCGATCTGGAGATTTGATGTCAGACTGATCCATGTTTCTAAGCCATTCTTACTGAGGCTGCTATTCTGTGCAAATAGCAATGAAAAGACTGAAATGGATATTTCATGCCCCTTTGAAAAAAATATATAGATTTTTTTTTTAATTCCTCAGTAATCCAGATCACCAGCAGGTGGACTGGGTGGGGATCCACGGGAGAATTTGTGAGTTGCTTGTTCCCATTCGCACATCAACCCTCTTCACGAGGGCTGCTCACATTGAGGTGCAGCTTAAAAAGGTGAGACTGAATATGATACACTGGGAGAAAATAGAATATACAGCACAATGTAGGCATCTTTTTACGACTTGTAGTCCATTATAGACAAAGATATAGATCCTATATAATTGTTGTGTCCGGTTCATTAAAGGGTTCAATTTATTTTTCAATGGTCAAGAATTTAGTACTTCCTGAATTTTAGTAATAACTTTTCTAATGGAACACATCTCAGCTTGCCAAATCCATACCGTGACCACATCATCAAATAGTAACATCAAAACAGCCTCATTTACATGACGCTGTAATTAAAAAATAATAATGAGGGAGTAGACATAAACTTTAAACAGCAAACATAGAGAACAAACCCTGCATCAGTGTTGCTGCTTCTATGAGCGGAAACATTCACATGGATGGCGCTCCAGTGATTAAAAACGCTCATATTAATTATTTCAATGGTAACCGTCATTGAGTAAAAGGTTGACTCCTGTGATGTATTTGGTTCCATACTTAGGAAGAGCTGATTGAGATTTGTAGATCGGTGGCTCAGAGCAAGCTCTCTGAGGGGAAACCCCGGGAGGCTTTACCTGCGGCCCAGTTCTGCTTGCGTTGCTACATAGACGTCCATGGTCCAAGTACTGTCAAGATGGTCCCGGCCTACCTGCTGCTGGCTGAGGCCAATATAGGTGAGTATGAGCACAAAATGCTTTTTCAGCTAATATAACCTTCTCCCTCCTTCCTATATGTTTAATGTATGTATGTATAGGTTAGCGTGTCTGTGTACACGTGTGCATTTGTGTAATTGTAGATGTTGTTATCTGCATTTCCAGGTTTGGGTAATCTAGGCCTGGTAGCAGAGCTCTTGTCCGAGGCGGAGTGGGTGGTGATGAAGAGTCCAGAATGCTGCCATGCTGTCCGTCACATGCTGCACAGGAGTCTGGGTCGTCTCCATATGGCAAATGAAAACCTGGAAGAAGCTTTGCATCACTTTGCAAATGATGTAGCCGTCATAATTATTTCATTTACCACAAACAGCCACAGTAGAAGAATTCAACGATTCAAACTTTATTAATTTTGCACAAAGAAAAATATAAGCCAGGATTCTGTGTCTACACTTTGCCTGTAGACCTTTCATGTCGTGCACGCTGGGAATCTCCTGTGTATGTAAGATGAAACCCTGTAAAAACTCAGATTTATCTCTGTTTTTTAGATATACTTCGCAAGTGAGGCGTATGGACTGGACAGCACAGTCACAGCTGGTGGCTTCTTTCTCTTAGCTGATGTGTTTGCCCAATGGCGGAAAATGCCCGTGGCTCGATCCTTGTACTCTGATGTAAAAAAAATTTTTTAATGATAATATGGCAATTTGACCATCTATTTTTGTTGATATGTTTCATGTCTTAACTACTTTTGCCTCCATTGTAGGTGGCACGTATATGGCACCGCCATTTGACAATACTCACGAGGACCCACCTGGAAGGGGTCCAGGATTCTGACGTACTGTCGGAGCTCTCTATTGGTACGTCTTGTCACACCACTGCTGCACCAACTACATTGTAACAATACAAAAAAACTGGATTTAATTTACAAACAACCATCCATTTGTACTCTACTATTTAAGACAGTGTATAATTAACTAATGACATCACTAATCCTTCGTTCACTCCACCGGCTGAACAGTAGAGAGATCCGTTGATGTATCACTGAAGAATAAGGTCAACAGTTCTATATTTAGCCTGGCGGCATTGCTGTGCAGTCAGTAAATCTAAACCCCAGATTTACGCTAGCGTACTTTGGGCTGACTAGAACCAGTACTGACACATCCCTGGCTGTGCAGCATCCGCACCACTACCTTCAATCACAGCTGTTGGCCTACATATGACGCAAAGCCTGTTAGCTGCACCGCAATTTCTTGGCCTTCTGGGAAGTTTCTCATTGAAATGTGGCTATCTAAGGGTAGAGAATGAGATAAAGAGAGATATAGAAGACGCAGAGAAGTCTACATCGCACATATACCGCTATTGAACCTAGAAGTGGTCTTTTTTTTTTCTTCAAATGTACAGTGTCTCAAAAGTACAGTGTGCATGTACAGTATACTAGTACATGTTAGTATACTGTAAAACCTTTAATGTCCTGCTCAACTATTTGGTAGAGAGCGTTCTGAGTCAATATTTGTTAGTAATAAATGTGACTGAACCTTCTTTAAAATATTCCAAGGATGGAGCCCTGGGGAACACCACAGCCTCCATCAGGAGGCCACAGATGAGGAATTATTAGCGAAGCCCCTGTTTGAAATAACACCAAAGACCTTGAAAGGATATGTGATTTTTAATTCACACCAATGTACACAATGTAGGATGACACAGGGTTTGATGCAACCAATATCCTTTTATGGTAGATTTAGGGTGTCTAACATATCAAATTAATAAATGCCCCAAATAAAAAATAAAAAATGTGCAAAGAAAAATCATTTTTCCATTGTTTTTTTTCCATTGTGCGGACATTAAAAGGTTAAGGAACATTTATATTTTTGTCTCTATCCATGATTCAAATCAGACAAAGCTAGGCGAGTTGAAGTGGACAAGATGTTACGAAGCATTTTGGAGTTTCGTCAAAGTGACTTCAAAAAAGACTCAGCCCAGATTGCACTGGTGGCCCACTGTCTGGCCATGCTCTGGTTCCTGGGAGAAGACTCCCAAAAGGTGAGGAGGACAGCCCTGGCAGGTTCGGTCTGACACATTGACACATTTCCCTGCTAACCCCTTTACGCAAATGTCTCAAGAAGGATTTATTTCTAAGTGGTCAAGCTGTAAACATCAGGTTTGATAAGCAGGAGAGGAAGTGACCTGTGTAATACCTCTGGAGGCTTTTTGTTTATTTATAAGAAGGGTTAATGAGCTAATCTCTAGTGTATGGTAGTGGCGTGGTAAACATGCCTGATCCTCTGACTGCACAGGAAATTCAGCAGCAGAGTGGTGACAGCCAAAGGCCTTCCAGGTAATCAAATCAATTCAATTTATTTGTATAGCACATTAGTTGGCCAAAGTGCTTCTCAACATCAACTAAATAAAACCAAGAGAACAACGTGATACACTTTTCTTTTTCTTTCTTTAACTCATCCATTTGATTTTCTTCATGCTTGGAACAATTTAGCAGGCAGTCCTGTCGTTGTCAGGAAGGTACATTACAGGCATACATTTTCACGTGTCTTGGAACATGTTAATACACAATTTAAAGAAATGGAAACATAAAAATGAAAGCATTAAAAAAAACATTTAGAACAAATAAAAACCAACGGATCCATAAAAACAAATATATAGAGTGAATAAAGGCGAGACACAGCAAACATTAAATTAGTTCTAGAACGGAAAATACAGGGAGAAAAAAGTATTGAATTCAGATTTTGAACACTGATAGTACGATGCTTACCTGATATGGAGCCGGAAAATATCCCAAGGTTTAGGGGCCGCTAACGAAATAGCAGAGTCCGCCCAGAACCAGTCTGGTTCTAAGCACAGTTAAATACTGCTGGTGTCTGAGCAGGTGCCATTTGACCAAAAGGATGCGGCATGTCATGATGAGGCTTATCCCTTCAAGCATTGAAAAGCAATCAACACATTTTTCTAGTTGATGTGGAACAGGTAGCCAATGTAATATGTGAGATAAGCTTGTGCATAGTTGCAGCCGCTGCAATTTGGACCCGCTGCAACCTGGATAAAAACCAACCAACCTAGACCAAACTGCATGCCTATAGTTCTTTGGGTCCCTTTTCTGTTGCCAAAATAGTTCTGCGGTGAACTGTGTGTTCTGACATTATTCTATCAAAGCTGGCAAAGGCTTTTTCAGCAATTTGTGCCACAGCCACTCAAGACTTCAGTCCCCATAGGCTCTAATCAGCTTTGGCTGCCAATGCCCTGGTTGCGGGTATTACACTTTTCCTTCTTTAGACTACTTTGGTAGGTACAAACCCCTACTTACTAGAAGCACCCAACAAGAGCTGCAGTTTTACAAACACCCTGACCCATTTGTCTAGCCATCAACTCATGGTCTTTGTTAAAGTCCCTCAGCTCCTCACGCTTGCCCATTTTTTTGTCAGCTCCAACACATGGACTTCAAGGATAAAGATGTACACTTGCTGCATAATATATTCCACCCACTGACAGGTGGCTTTATAATAGATCATCGATGTTATTCACTCTGTTTTGTCAGTGGTTATAATGTAACCGTCTTATGGTGTAAGTGCACGGTCCATTCAAACATGGGAGCTGCAGTAGTCCAACCTAGATGTTATAAAAGAACGAGTGACCTTCTTAAGCTTAAGATCTTTAAAAAAGGAAGGCTTGAGCGTAGAAATAATTTGAATGGCAAAAAACTAAATTTATTTGCACGCCTGTTTGAAAGAATATAAAATAGACCATAGATTATCTACATTAGAATTCTATTTGGGTGTCATAGGACAGAAAAACAAAGGTATTGTCAGGAGATGTTGGTGAAAAGCTAAAAGGATTGTCTTCAATTATCTCATTTATTTTAATTGGAGATTAGAAAATTTTGTGCAAGATATGTTTCAACCTTAGCTGCGAAAACTCCCCACCACAACTCTACCCGCCTCCTTCTCCCTGGATGGGTGGAGACTCAAATCCCATAAAGGCAGCCAACGCATCTGTTACAAATCTCTCTTGTTTGTTTGAGCAGAATCCATGATGTCTGACTGTCCCTTACTTTAAAAGCACTTAGTAGCTTTAATGGGTGTTATAATGATTGAGTTTCTGTAACGTTAGTTCATGATTCAAACACTAATATGGTGATTGTTAAGAAAGACAAAAAAATTAGTTTCAAATTAGTTATTTGAATGAGTACAATGGTGTTCTCTTCTGTCATACAAAACCTCCTGTATGGGCTCATATGATTGGAGAG
This sequence comes from Lophius americanus, assembly GCA_037951165.1. Lineage (NCBI taxonomy): Eukaryota > Metazoa > Chordata > Actinopteri > Lophiiformes > Lophiidae > Lophius > Lophius americanus. The sequence goes on from JBBDHG010000078.1 coordinate 1,500,396, forward strand.
CGTCATAAAGCTTCTTCTGAGTTAGAGAGACTCCTTGGTTGGGTTTTTGTCAGGGTATCCTGGTTGAAGGAGGATTTGCACACTCTATGTCATCCAGTAGGAAGTTTACCTTTCAGTCCAATTGCAAGATAATAATAGGCGTGGATTTTTAGTGTCTGATTCTCCTGATTTTGGGTGTAGCTTGACTTCTGTGCATGTTCATGTCCATGTCACGGTTCCATTGTGGGTTGTCATTTATACAGCTGTTAGGGAAATGTGGTCAAATCCTCTGAATTTATACCTGCGATTCAACATGTTGTTTCAGGAGTGGAAGATACCATTAATAGAGTCCGAGATTATTAAAAGAAATTGAAGGATTCCACTTGGACCTTTAAACTTCCTTGAATACACATTATGATCAGTTATTTCGATGTTGGCATTTATTTTTGCTGCATCTTACTTTTCTCCGATTGCTAGATTATGAAAGACAATATATGAGCCTCTTTGCAAGTTGATTGTGGGAGATCAATTAAGACATCCAATTTAATGCTAGATTTTCCAAGTTCTGACTTTATGGACAAGAACAAGTACACAAGTCAAGCCTTACATTACTTTACTTAATTTATTTCTTTGCTCTACCTTCCTTTTGTTTTTGTGCCAGGCACTGGACTTTTGTAACACGGCCCTGGAGGCCAGCCAGCAGATACCAAACCAGGCCCTGACAGAGACCATCCAGGGCTTGCTGCAGAAGGTGCAGCGTCTGCAGACAGAACCTCAGGCACATGTGAAACATGTAAATTTAGAGACCAAATAAAAAAAGTCTCGAGAATAGATTTTGTGATGTCATTTAATCTTTACTGGGATGTTTAGAGCTTTAATCAAATGTTTTGTGTCGGAAATTGGCAATATATTGTTATAAGGCAAATACATGTAGAAAAAAGGAGAGGCATTTTATTGGTTTTGAATAATGTATTATCTTTATTTTAATCTAAAAAAAGGGATAAATATTTACATAATTTTGCACAGTTGTGAATAACATGATTTTATAATACAGTTTCACTGATACAGAACAGAATGATGGTGAGAGCAATTGCTATAAAATTTGATATGCAATGGCTTTGCCTGAACCTATCAGTCCAGATCCTCTTCATATGCAGATGTAATTAAAGATTTGTAATGTGTGTTTATGTGTCATCAGTGGCAATATTCCACCAAACCATAAACATTGCACGTTCCTCCTGCAAATCAAATCATACTGTTAAAGTTCAGGCTCACTATCATAAACTGTCATTGCTGCAAAATCCTACATATATACAATTACGACACATTTATTCATTGTATCAAAACAAAGAATCACTTTTAAAATCGTCTCACTCTAAGTGTTATTAGAATTGAATTACACAATAAAATGTTTGTTTTTTTTGGCATTCAGATTCATTTTTGTGATAGGCAGCAAAATATGGAAACATTTGGATTTCCACAGATTCCCTTTTTCGTTTGTGAGCCAAAGGTACATTAGCAGCAGTTTGGAATCAAACCATAATCCTGGTCTCTCTTGTGGACAGTTACTAGTTCCTTTTTCTTTCAGCAGCTTCTAAAATATTGTCTCCACTTTGACACCGATCTGTGGAGACCAAGCGGAGAGAAGCAGGACCTTCGCTCCCAAAGGACACCAGACAAAGAAAAGGCATTTCTGAGTATGGAATAGATGTGCTGCCTGCGTATAAATGATGTAAGAGAAATGAGGATTTCACTCTCTTTTTTATGGCTGACTCTTTAATGTCTTGAAAGGATATGTGATTTTTAATTTACACCAATGTACACAATGTAGGATAACACAGGGTTCGATACAAAGATTTAAAAAAGAGGAGACAACAACCCGAATTAGACTGTGAGTGTTAATGTTAGGATGTGGCATGACAAGCGGGTCCGCCATCCCTCTGTCGGGACAGCAGATATCAGCAGATTTCACAGATGGCCAGATATACAGTATAGACAGCAGACAACATCACAGTAATGTAGAAGTGTGGAAATGATCTCAGTGGACTCACTGTGATCACTCAGGAGCAGACTTTGAGTAAAAGCTTCCATTTCCTGTTGTTTAGTGGGTTTAAATTTGGCATACTTAGAGCAGGCCTCATCCATCCCAGTAAGTGGTAATAAAGTGAATCGGGTCCGAAAAGGGGAAAACCAAATCAAGCTTCACAGCGGTTTCACTTTATTGAGACAATATTAGTGCACAAAAAAACACTTTTTTATTAAGAAATACCATAAATTAGGAGGGAATACAAGGAACCATATAAAACAAAGCCATGAAAGAAAGTGCATGTTAACCATAGCATACACCGTAGTATACACTGTCTTATACTGTAGTTCACAGCCTGTTTTTCCTTGCTGCTTGGGTTACTTTGTTTGCCTGCATGTATTGGATGTGTTTTTGAGACATAGTGCGGATGGATATGTTACGTCTTTTGGGGGTCAAGGGTCGGATCCAGGCTGCTTCCCTGAGGTGTGCTCAACAGAAAGGATTATAAGCCCAAAAACAAGGAAAAGGGGTTTACTTTTGTGCTTTTGATAAGTTGTGTAAACTATTTTTGATGAATGGCATTTACCCCGGCTTACACCCAACTATCAGCTCTGAAAAGCTATTTCGGAAGCCTCATAGGAGGTATATCAAAAGGAGCAAAAACCTCTCAGCCACTGAAATACATGGATTTATCTTTTCTCTTATCAAAAGAAAATGTAACATTCTATCCAAAGAGATTGCAAAAATATAGACTCGATTTCATATTTGTACACCATGCTAACATATTTAGTAGATTAGAGTACTTTCATGTACCTGTATATCAAAAACAAGTCTGGGACAATAGAATTAAAATTTACTAATCCTATGATCACATCTTTCCAAATCCAGACATGTTAGCACCACATCTCAGTTTCAATCTCGCAATATTGAAAGTCCGTACAAACAGGTTTATCCACAGGAGTTTATGAACATCTGGATGTTGGCAGTTCTATCAGTCAGTCCAGTTTCTTCAGTTGGATACTAGTATGCACTGATGCTAATTCTCCAACTAAATATTTACAAAAAAGCTATAACAGCATTAAAGTAACTATACGACACAACTAAATGCTTAGCTCTTAGACGTAAAGGGAAGAAACACCTGCTATATCAGGGGCCATTTGAAAACCACAGAGATCCTAGCTGATATGTATTGCATGTTGGGATATTTACGTCATCCTATGGCAGTGAGAAATCACTGTGTTGAGGTATATTTTGTTCATGCTCTCATTTTTCCTAAATGTGTCATCTGAGTGAGAAGAAATGCATCTGTTTATCATAAAGTGCGAGAAAGTTGGATGAATTTGAAGCAGCAGTCTGCTGCCGCTGGTAAGGCTAATCACACAAGCTATCCAGGGAACGCAAAAATTAAAAAAGAAGTATTGGCAATGGATACATTTTTTTTGTATTTCAAGGTTAGTTTTCTTGCTTCGCTCGCAATGATAACTTTTCACAACATGCTAGCACTCAGTTTTATTTTTGGGTGCAATGGATGTGTGGTCTTCATCATTGTGAATTTTGCAGCTAAAAATAAAGATCAGATTTTTCACCATTTCTTGCCCAACGTTATAAAGTCAATCGGTTTTAGTTGGAGTTAATACATATGACCCATTGTATGAAGTGAGGAGAGAATTTGTCTCTTATGAATTATAAATAGTAGTGATAAGGAAATGAAACTCCTCCAGTTGGAGTGTCCTTCACAGGTGCAACTCATTGCTACATCGGAACTGACAATACTTTACAAATGCGGCTTTCATGATGGTGTATTCCACTCCTAAAAAACTAATCACTTTGAATAAATAATACTTCCTCCTCAAAACCAATAAACCTTATTACAATCACAGAGGGGAACCCCTTGTTTCTGAAAGAATTCTTAAAAGCTGGATGTACTGTCAGGCTAAAATGTGGCATATGAGCTGTGTGCCTCATCCCCGCACTCAGAAGTTTACAAAAATGAGAAATCAGTGGGCCAGTTAGTCAGTGTGTATGTCCTGTAACCTACTCTCACTACCTGCTGCAGTGGTAGCTAAGTTTGGGTCATGGGGTTTTGTTGTAGAGGTACAAAGCGAGGAGAGTCAGGGGAGCAGCCTCAGATCTTACTTTTTCGTTTGAAGGTATGTGTATTCTTCTTGTCTCTCCTCATGTTTTGCATGTAGCATCCTATAAATTAATAGTTTTTGGATCGATATGTGTGGAATGGTTGTCTGTTGCCATGCATACGGTGTGTGCGTGCGCATGTTATGCATTCTTGGTGATGGTTGGGCATAAAGCGGCTTGAATCTCATTCACTCAATAACTTGATCTCATTGGCGAGTAGGGTGTTGAAGTTGTAGGCTGGATCTGGGAGGTCGGGAAGAAGGGGTAGATCGGGGGCTGTGGACTGGCGTGGTGAGGATTGGGAAGGCTCGGCCAGCTCTGGTTCACTCTCACTGGAGGTAGAACCTACGCTCATGTTGCAGACGGCCTCACGTAGCGAGCCACTGCCAGCTGGCACAGGGCACACCTCGGGCTCGCTGCTGGTCTCACTAGTGCTCGACACGACAGAAAGAAGGGACATCTTACGGGTGAGACGGCTGGGGAGCAGCGACAGGGCGTAATCAGCGACGATGCCTGCAACATCAATGCCGCAGGCTTGGTCGAAGGCAATGAAACCAACGTTAGCATTGGCCTCACAGACCACAAATGAGCCGTCGTTGAGCTGCAGGAGGTCGATGCCACACACATCCATGCCAAGGATGTTAGACACCTCAATGGCCAACTGCTTGCCCTGCTCGCTCAGAGGACACATCATGCCTACGCCACCTGACAAACCAAAGACACATTATTAATAACCACCACCATCTAAAAATTATGGTTTGAGAGTTTATTTTAAAGAATTTAGCTATTTTAAATATTCAATACAATAGGATAACATACCACATCAGCTAGAATCAGTGTAAGTGCAAAAATGATGTTACATAAATAAAAAGAATAATCTGATGACTGATGCCCTAAATATGTCACTGCACATTACAGCCCCTACTAAACCAAAACCGCTAGTGCTGTGACATTGAAAATCTTTCTCATCAACTGGAACGCTAGGGTCTCTCAGGCCGATTCAGGACAAACCGGCTCCTTTCTATAAACTGTTTCATGGAGCAGATGGAGACACTAAAAATGCGGCACACAGAGCAGTGGTTAAGGAGATTATGTTCTCACCTAGGCTGTTTGTTGGCTTGTTTGTGGATTTGCTTCGTGTCAGAAAAGAACCAATTACATCTTGTGGCAGATCTTGTGGCCAGGAATGTGGACCCTGGATTCTTTTATATATTTCATTAAATTAAACAAAAACTAATGATCTGATTTTTGGAGGGGCTGGGACATGACTCATCTAAGCTACACTTGAGTAGGATTGTTAGATCTTGGCCCTGTTATGCATGTTACAGATTGCAGGCTCTGTATTAGAAATAAAGTAATTGTGAAATGAGTAAACCCAATAGAACAGACTTTTAAATTGTGATCCTGTCAAATTTTACTTCATCATTTAAGAAATGAAAATGAACTAATTAATTGCTCTGAGAAATTATATCTTTCCAACTGCTCTTGCTGTTGTGTGTGTGATAGTGTTTTATCATTGATTATTCGGTGTGTCCCCATTGGCTGTCAGATGTTGGCCTACCCAAGGAGCAGTTGCTCTGCATGCGACCATCAGTGGAGCAGCGTAGCATCGAGCCGATAACACGGCCGCCCACCAGGACCACTCGTACATCACGGCCGTGCGACTCCTTGACATACTCCTGAAACAGGTAGGGGGTATCATGGCGGATCAAGTGGCACAGATCTTGCAGGTGGTGTTTGTCCCGTGCCAGGAAAACGGCCTTACCTAGGACAGGGAAGGAAGGGAAGTTGAGCTATTTTTCATGTTATCTGAATGACTAGACCTGTTTACATTTCTAAATTAAATAAAAGTATCTAATCATGGTTTTTGAGTTTGGTTAATGTCCTAGGTTTCTATTAACAAGAAGTAGCTCCTGCCTGCCTTGTCTCTTGTCAGTTATTGTTTCCCATGTAATAGATCAGACTCAGAGCCACAGAATGTTTTCTCACAGAGAAGAGAAAAGACCCAATTTAATTAGCACCTTTTGACTTTGTCTCCTGGTAGGGAAGGTCTCTCCAGCTCCAACGCTGAGGACAATCATGTGCTTTCTGTGTGAAAGTGTGCACATTGTGTCTAAGTGGCAATCTGAACAAGGGGACAAGTGAATTCCTCAACATCTCAAAAAAACCCCATCTCAAAACAAAATAGGGAAGGAGTTTTTCTCCTGTAACGAATGCTTGGCTCATATTGAAAGAGTTTTAGACTCCTGTGTGATTTTGAAATTGGGTTTCATCACATAAATGATGAGAAGCTACAAAATTTGCTTTCTCTCGGATCTCAAACCTGAACTCATTATGAGAATTCAAAATTAACACTTACTGTAGAAATTAATCGAGATTGTCATGCCTTAGGGAGCACTGTATGTAATGCTTAAAAGTCTAAAATTGTTGCTTAGCAGCAGCAGCAACGGTTGCTGCTCCAGGAGGCCTTTCTCACTGGTTAGAGTGATGAGTTTTGTTTGGAAAGTACTGAGTGTTACGGCTGTATGTGTTGCCTGTGTTATTTGTTCTTCTTCCCCTCCTTCCTTACTAGCTCGGCTCGGGTGTTCAGCATCTTGTCATGAAGTTCACCTTGTCTGAAAGACGTGCTTAAAGCTCCTGATCAAGAACCAGAACGCAGAAGCTTGTGGAGTACAGACTGCTGGTTATGACGCCTCTCAGCCAGGGATTTGGATTGTTGTTAATTTAGTTTCCTCTGGTAGTCTTTGAGTGATTGGTTGTATTTGTTAATAAATGCCACAGATTTGGTCTTTTCTCAGGTATCTTTCTGGGGTTGATATGGGTTAGTGCTGGTGTATTGTTTGCCCCATAGAGCCATTGAAGGGAAGGGCCTACACCAGATTTGCTACTGCTCAAACGTGTTTTAAAGTTATGGAGACAGTTCTGATTGCTCACAAGGAGATGAGGAGGTGTAGAAATCCCTCGACCTGTCAAATCATGACCCAGATCCCAGACCAATTTTCCCCTCTGAAAGGAGAACTGCATCAGGGTGAAATCGGCCAATTGTCCTGTTATGTGACCCCAGTGTAGTGAGACCCGTAAACCTGTCTTCCTTGTATAGATATATTGACTGATGTCCCAACAACTGGCTTGGTAGGACGCATAAAATAAAAATTTGGGAGCCAATATAGACCTACTTATACCAATAATCCACATCATTTTTAAATAACTTTGATATTTGTCCTCATGCTGCATTTGCTCTTGAGAAGGACAGCAGGCTGCACTTCAGCCAATGTGTCCTGTCAATCGCAGAGCGGAGGAAAGGAACCATCAAATGCTGATCTCCATAGAAATGGTCTAGTATTGGCTGCTTACCTTAACAATGCATTGCGGTGACAGCTTGGGTTAACCAAGGCCCCTTGTTATTCCTTTACACAATGGCAGAGCCAGTCAAGTGTCAATAACTACAAATTGGAAATGGACAATTGGACCATGGTGAGACTTCACCACAAGTCTTTTTTTAGGCAAAAGGTGGAATTGGCTATTAAACAGCCTGTTCAAATCATAACTGGTGCACCTTTATTTTGTCACCCTGTTCCTTTCAAATGCACTGTAGTATCGATGGGGGGGGGGGGGGGGGGTAAATGTTGTTCAGCCTCTAAGACATTACAGTAATACACAATGGGGTTGTAATGTTTTGATTCTGTTAACATATGCAGCCCAACTAGAAGATTCAAAAAGAAGTTAGGGGCAGTTAGCATCGAACCCCTGAAAGAATCAAATCTAATGAAAATGGTTTAAAACTTGGGTAACAACTCAAGGTACAGGATTTCCTTACTGTCCAAGAAGAGGACCAGATCAGATTAACTTCGTAGTGCCAGGTAATGTAAATGTTTGTTGTTGCCATGGTATATTATTATTTACCAAACTCCACTCAATTAATGTATTAAGTTTCACACCTCATTTGGACGCTTCTGTGTTAAATGTCATGCAAATTTTGGCTGTTCATCGGCCCTGTTGTTTTGTTTAGTGTAAACAAATAAAGGTATCATAGAGAAATATGTTTGCGCTGGCGAATCAGTTACTAACACAGAGGCCATACTGCAGGCACCATGAGCTTCTTAGAAGACCAAGTAGCGCCACAAGACAGAGAAGGGTCTTCTGGCACTAATCTCGACAATGCAATGGTATTATGAAGGCGCTGCAGTGTTTGGTTATAGATCGCATCCTTGCCTCCCTTCAACAAAAAAGCCCTTTAAAAATGAGTAAAATGAGATAGAAAAATGTCTTTGTTGTCTGTTATACCCATGATAGTTATTGGTACCCCTAGGAAGTCAACCAATTAAATGCTGACTGAAGCATATTTCCAGTCAAATTTAATGTTTTCAGGATCAGCTTTTTGAGTAGAAACTCCTTAGTAGTGAACAACGACTTCCTGTATTCAGGGTTATAAATATGAGTGACAAAGGCTAATTCTCTTTGATGTTGCTCACAATGGGAAAACTAGACAACACAGCAATGATGTGCAAAGAAAAGTTGTAGAGCTGTACAAATCTGGGAATGGATGCAAGAAAACAGTTCAAATTTTCAGTTTGAACAGTTAGTTTAAAGTCACTGTTAAAAAGTCACTGTTAAAAATCAGCCTGGAAGATGACCTGTCTTCAAACTGACCCTGCACACTGTAAGAAGTGAGTTGCAGAGTTGAGTTGAATCTTGGAGTTAAAAAGTCTCCAAACCATCTTCAGATGGCACCTAAACCAACACAAGCAGTTTTGAAGGGTAGCAAGAAAAAAAAACCTCAGCTGTCATCCACACACAAGCTAAAGCGCCTACTGTTTGCATGTTATCGACACACAGAAAAGCACCTTGTGCCCACCGTGAAGTATGGTGATCGATTCCTGATGCCGTGGAAATGTTTTTCTCCTAAAGGCACTTGGCTTCCCAACAAATACCAGCAGATATTGGATGAAAACCCAACATCCCCTGTCAGGAAACATGAATGTTGGCCATGGTTGGACCTTCTAGCAGGACAATGATCTGAAGAAAACCTCAGAATCAACCCAAAATGGTTCAGAGATCATAAAATAATGATTTTGCAATGATAACACCCATCACTTGAACAAAACCCCAGAGAACATCTGAATGATGTACTGATCTGCTGCCTGTGTTCTCAACCCTCATCACACCTACGCAAGGAGACTATGGGCCGTTATTCTGACAAAATGGGGATGCAGAAAATATGAAATGCAGGGAGCCAATAATTGTGGCACACATTTTTTAGAGGTAAAAAAATATGTTTTATGTTGTTACGGCAATATTGTTTTGTATTTTGTTACAATATAATAATTTGAATAAAAGATCATAGGTATAGACAATAAAAATATGTTTCGTGTTAAATGGCAGTTCTGGCATCTAGTGTGACATTTTATATCAGAGTCAACTAGTGCTGTGGAGTCAATTAAAAAACATGGCAACAACAATCCATTCCCTCTTACATGGTGGTTGAACACAACTTCTGTTTGAAAGAGAAGGAGCTTTCAGACCCCATGTCGTTCCTCAATTTGAGAATGTTTTCATTTGATTCCTCCTTCCTATCCACTAAATACTACAAGCTGCTTTCCAGTTTGTGGGTCGCATATATAACTCATTGTCAAAATATCACAACCCATCCAGTTTTATCCTCTCACAGGATCACTTTGTTCATTCAGGCCTCAATTCAGGGATGGTACTACCTTTGCTGCAGGCGCAGAGTTGGAACAACAATACCCCCCATTCCACATTCAAAACTTTTATACAAAACAGTGAGGCCCAATAAAGGAACAAATGTACCGCTGGTTGACGAAGCTGTTTGTTGCATCATCACAGTCCTAATTGTCAACACTTAGTCAATGAATTTCATGGAAGTGAGATCTGACGTGCCGTTATGTGCCTGTAGTGTTCAGATGGCTAAGGTGTAATGATGTGATTGTGAATAGAAATAACCTGATGGTCTTACCTCTGTGGCCACGTGCATTCTTCACCACCACGGGGTAACCCAGAGGTTCAGCCTCATCAATCATCTTACGGAAGTTGTCGTGCCCTCCTGGGAAACGGCATGCACACAAACACAAACATGTTCCCACACCGAGGTGTGAAATATATTAAAAACTTTTCTATGACTTGTTAGAGTCATTTTCACTTTATAGGCAACTGAGTAGGGTGTGTGGGGACTGGGGGACGAAGCCTGTTGTTATGGAAACAGAAATGACTCAAAGCAGCAAGGCTGTAGGAGTGTTGTCCTGACTATCGACTTGGTTTCCTACGTGATTCATGGATTTGAACAGAGCAATCACCTAGGATGTGAAGCACTTGACCTTATCTGATTCAGAATGGCAGCTCATAGCAAAATCTGCAGTTTTCTCTGTCCTAATTGAAATGTGTTAACATATTTTTAAAAATCGGAAGTGCTCTCTCTCTATCTTAAATACCGTGTCTCCCTCTTTCCCTTGCTTCCTCTCTCTTTCTCCATTTTATAAACTTGTCTTCTTGTAACATGTGGCATTTATTCAAGGGAGCAGAATGGAAATATCTGTATTACTCGATGCACTGATTTGCATTTGCTTTCAGTTTGAAAAAGATAAAACCGAGTCCAACCATATCATGAGCTACCAATGTTGAGAACAGGAGAGAGGCAATGGCATCTTGTATTTTGATAAATCAAGAGGAGGGTATGGGGTGCCGGGGTTATGGGGGGGTGTTACATAAGGGCTCCAGCCACTCTGCATGCATCGCCCAGCCCACTGTGCAGAGAAACGAATGGAATGTAGGCCAAACATCCCATTCTCTTTCCCTCTCTCTCTCTTTCTCTCCGCCTGTATCCTTCTCTTTCTGCTCTCACAAAGAATTCTCTCACTGCACTGGAGATTTTTTGGAAAACAGCAAGAAATGTGTAGTGATGGTTGTCAACTCTGTTGAAGTTAAAAGACAAAACAAACTGCAACAAAACAGCAGTCTGGCATATGCTGTATGGGCTGTAGCCTGCTTTTATCAAAAACGATTCAAACCAGTGTCATTTGTAGTAATGATGAATATATATTGTTTAATATGTTGACAAATATAAAGCAGACTTAAAGATAGGATTTTCTCTTAGGCTTCAGTAATTGCAGTGGACCGGTGATCTTCTGACTTACAGCTTTTTAATCTGATACAGACACATGAGGGCTAAAGCGGGTGATGCAACTAATGCGATTAAAAAAAATACCTTGACACAGGACTTCTGGTGTTAATGCTAATGCTAATAATAAAAAACAATTCATAAAAATTTATTTACACTTTGAATGGGTGTGTGGGTCTTCCTAAAAGTAAAAATTTCTCTTGAATTATTAAACAGTTGACTTTTGGAATTATGGCCTGTAGTCAGCACAGATTACCTAGGGCTCTGCATGAATGAAAATGACATGGTATCATTCAATTCCTGTCTGCTAATTGTTGTCCACACGGTTAGAAGTGGATTCATAAGAAAGCCATCTGCATCACATTCTCAATGAGTGACGTGATATTTTTAGTCATGGAGGAACACTGCACTTCAGATGTCCTACATGTCAGAACTCCTCAACACTGTTAAAGAAAGGTACACATCAGTTGATTTACCATACGAGAAGGTGTCAGGGAGAGGCACCCCGTGGCCGGCCAGCTCCTGAAAGGTCCAGAACTTATTGACGCAGTTGAGTATGGCCTGGGGACGGTTGATCAGCCGACAGCCCATCTTCTCCAGGTGCCGCAGCACAGTGATGTCACTATCCGACTGCACCCAGGGCGTGGGTACACGTACCACCACTACTTGTGGGTAGGATGTCACCAATTCCTGGTCAACACGCAGACCTGGTGGTTGATGTGTTGTGTGGGGGGCGTGAGAGGAGGGATGGTCAGAGAACAGATGCCATTCATTTGACAACAAATAATTCATTTGTTAGATTTTTTTTTTTGTCAATCCTTGGAGTTCTAAATGACCAAAACTCTGGACCTGAATTCAATAAATGAAGTAGTTCTTTTGAAATCCTCCATGGCTGGTGCTGTTGGGCCATGAATTTAGAACCTGCCTAGACAGGTGATCTCAATTTAAATGCTACTCCTCTGCATATACAGTAGTCTGTGTCGCAGAACTGCCAGCTCCTCTAGCTCTCCTCCTCCTCTTTTTCTCTTTAGTTGAGATAGGCAGTATCCTGGCTCTTAACCTGACTCAATGTAGCGCATTGGGGTAGGGAGGAATATTCAGAACCAAGGGTGTATATTTGAAAAGCATCATTTTAAATATTATATCATACAAAATCATTGTTTGGTTTATATCCAAACCAACATAAGTATATCTTACAGTAAATCAATTGGATCCTGTCATGGTTTATAATCACAGTCATCCGTGACTTCAGTCTGGACATTGCAGTGTTTTGTTTTATTGAAAGTCAAGGAGACACTGGTTTTCAATGTCCCAGCCTGACACTACTTTTATTATGTAAATGTGAGCTGACATAACACATCTAAATAGGTCACTGATCAGCCATTTCAATTCAGCACAGCATGCACAGGCCATGCAAAACAGGGAAGACTTGATATAAAGCAGGTTGCAGAGTACGCTGATAGGAATAGAGGTCAATATACTCGTTTTTTCCCCCAGGTCTAAACATTTGTAAGTCTTCAACATTCACTAGAATTCACTGGTGTATAACAAAAGAAGAATAGAAGAGTATTTTAATATATTTTTTAAAGATTTGCCAAACACAGATGGCGATCTCATCAGCCAGAGCCAAAGATTTAGCAGCATCTACTGGTGACTGGTGTTACTTTGTCACCATGGAGGAGAAGAGGAAACACGGACAGACTGGTAGGCTTTAGAATAGCTCATCAGTAGGAACAGATTGAGAAAATGAAAAGAGAAAAAAAAATGTATGCACATGTCAGTACGCATATTGCATGTACAAGAAATAGGGATAGGCACACCTAACCTCGAGAATGACCTACTCAGCCATCTTCGCATCAGAAAGCTCACCATAGTGACAACGCCACTGGCTGAGATCATGAAGGGTCATAGTGATGCTAGATGCTGCTGCATACACAGCATGCAGACAGCTACTGGCATGTCAGCTGACACACTGTTCAGAGAGCACACACTTTGAGTGGGGCTAACCCACAGGTGGGTAGAGAGAACGACTGAGAAGCAGTAGGCAAAAAAAGGTTGGAAATGTCTTGTAGCATTAACACTGCAGAACAAAGGGAGGGGAGGGGAGGGGAGGGGAGGTGTAGATGCACGAAAAAAGGAGTAATAAGACAGACTGCTACCCCTGAATTTTCCTCATTCTCCTCACAATAGAGGCAAGGGGATTCTCAGTGTCTCCAGCTCTATTCAACATTCTCACACACTGGTCTGATTGTGCAGCCAGAGAGCACAGTGAGTGGTGATACAGTGGGAAGTGTCTAGGGATGTGGCCTCATGGATTGTGACAGACAGTATTCACTGTTTACGGTGCTTGTCTCCATTCCTAGGGGAACCAAACACAGATCAACGAGGCAGTGGAATGAATCTGTCCTCTTCATTCGAGCAAGTGTTTGTGTACCCTGCACCGCCTGTCATGTGACCGCTGCAAAAACAGAAACACCCCTGACCATTTTTTGTGCAGAAATAAGATGATGATAGGTGACAATGTTCAAAAACAGTGGTGGGTGGAAAGTACAATATTTGGCGATTTTGTAAAATGGACTATGCACGCGTGTCCCATTTTCAATCTGCCTAACAAAGCTAACAAGCTTAACAAGCATACTGCGCATACCGCTACGACGTCACAGAAAGGCGATGCCGACAAACGTTGTGCCAGTGTTTGGCTGGTGGGTCCTTCCATCTCTGATAGCAGTCCCAGTCTGGGAGTGTGAATCCTGAGTAGAATAGCCTGATTTGGCCTGCAGGTTCTCCAACAATTCCTCCTGGTTTGATTTAGGCTGTGGACTATTTATTATATCTATGTCACTATCGACACACGCACACACAAAAATCTATGCTATACAAGCCTACTGTGGGAGCATGCAAGACATACTCCCTTTGTTCTTAAGGCACAAGGGCCATGTAAACATGCACCTTTTCTGTTAGTAAGCAGCTGTGCTGCTAAAAGCTATTTACATTTTTTTTGTCCTTAAACTTTAAAGAAATGTCACAAACAAAGGAAAACTGAATGGTATGTGTCTGTATGAACAGACACATCGACCTTCCAGGAGTAATTCTCGATTAAATATTTCAAACCTATAGAATATTTATAAGAGAGTGGTTTTGGGCTAAGAACTATATTTCAGATGAATATAGAATTAAATATGATTACATCCAACTACAGGTGACTACTTTCAACAAATAAAGTCTTAGACAGTAGACGCCTCAAACTCAAGGCCTGCGGGCCACATCAATTCGCTATTAGTGAATAGAATGCACGTTTTAATTATCTGGCGAGTTGCATACACGTCCTCCAGCCTTTCAACTGACACGAAAAAACAACAATACACGTAAAGTTGCTCACCTTTAATGTGAAATTCACTGTTAGTCTGTTCATGACCGTTTTCTCCATTTACTGTTTTAATTGTGACGGAAGACTGAAATGGCTGAATTAGTCCGGCCCCCAAGGGGAAATTAAAGTAAATTTTTTGTTGATTTTTTAAACCGATTGATTTTAGATGTAATTATTAACTTAAAAACTTTAGATTGTATTAATGATGAATTATAATGAATGAATAAATGAATATGAATATGAATAAAAACTTTTCATTAAAGATAAATCTGTTAAACTCTGCTGAAAGAGTCTCCCTCTCTGATAGAGAGGGAGACAAAAAGTAGTTATGCTGATCTGTTTTGAATTGAATCTGTAATTTGAGTATTTTGTATTCTGTTGGTTTCTTCAAAATTCTATAAAATGAGTACATAAAAAAAGAATAAAATTGTCTCCATACCTCACATTAAAAATGGCCAGTTTGAGTCCTGATCGGCCCTCGATGTGGACTCCATCTTTAATATTGGCCCCCTCTGCGATTGGGTTTGACACCCCTGTTCTAAAGCATCTTCATGAAGATATTATTTTTCTCTTACATTAGCACTGTACACATGAACATCAGCATGCTCACGTATTCTGTGACAGATATGTAATGATGAATCAATATCACACAATTCTAAATCATTCTCATCAGTAAATCGGAAGAAAAATCTAAATTTTACAAATTCATTATCTTAATGTTTGTGGGCTTTTGATCATTGTGGTACTCCCAATGTTTAAAAGTGAACATTGTTTTACATCTAACAGTTTAGATGTCAGAGGCTTAACCCCAGTAATCATAGTGCAGCAGACCCATTTTTCTTATCCTAATACAACTATGTAAACTGACCAGGTGGGTACTTGCAGTATGACCTTATGAAAATTCAAACATATAATATTAATTAGTTATTAGTAGTTATTAACATTACTAGTAATAATATAAACCAAATAACAACTAGTATAGGTATATAGAATTAAAATGAGTGCCATACTACTGATCATTGGTTCAGCTCATGTCTCATTAATTGAGATTGTATTTAATAACTGAACTAACAAGAATTACAATAACAGCCACAGTATTTCAATCCTGCCACTGCTGATGCTGTCACACACCTGCACACACACTTGCACGCACACCAGTTTTTGGTTAATCACAGAGCCTGCCACCTTAATGTCCACTGACATAAGGGTGTTGCATTTATCATCTTTGAGTTAAGTGTGTACCCAGTGGCTGAATCACGGAGGATTGTCATATCAATTCATATCCAGTCTCTCTTTTAACATATCACAGTGCAATCATGAGATGTGAAATGCCTCTCCCTCACTGAATATTGGGTTTGCCTGTCTTGGTCACGAAAACACAACGGTGTGTATTTTGTCTTGAGTTTGCAAACTCACAATGAACCCAGTAACTTCAGTGTGAAATGTGGACTTCAACCTGACCTGAATACACAAATAATACCTTTGAAGTAGCTGTTAAGGCGTTATCAGTTTTTGGATTTGGGATTGCATTCGGACCTCACTTAAAACAAATTCTATATATATATATATATAAATTTGTTTCCAATGTTTTTACTTTGAAGTGCCATGTCTTAAGTATTTTTATATTCTATATACACATTCTATATTCAAATGTATTTCCCCAAGACAATGTACAGTTGAAACGCCTAATGAGGTGTTAAGAAATTACAGCAGTAGTTAAGTACCACTTATCACTAGAAACAATAAGAATGCTAAATGTACTCAAAGGGTGTTTAAGTTAATACATATGTTACTGTATAAAGTAATGTCTCACTGAAATTCCAGAATTGACTTTATTCACTTGTTTCCTCTCCATTTTACGAGTATGGCAACTTTATTTAATAAATACATTCATAAGCAGATAAAAGCTGCCTTAACGACCCCAGTGTCAGAGTAAGTACTTCATGGCTTCCTGTGCAGCAAGCCTATAGGGCAGCAAATCTCTCCACTGGCTGTTAATCTGTGATGTCAAGTCAAGTCTCAGAAAACATTTACTAGCAGACGTGGGGCCAGCATGGATTACAGGTCATGCTAACTGCCCTGCCCTAGTTGAGTGTATCTTCTTATGGTGCAGGTCTAGACAGCCGTCTACCTACCTTTATCCTACAATATGGTCTCATTCTCAGGTTCTTACCTTCGTACCATCACTTCATGATACCTGGGGTTTAGTCTTATCTTATATTTATATAGTGAGGTTAGCAAAAACTGCATCTCAATCTAATTTCCATATGGTCGATATTTTGTATGAATGAAATAAAAAAGCCAGTTCTAGCATTTCCTTGTGTTAACTTCATTATGCTACCTGAAATGGATGAAGGCTCTTTAATAGCTTTAATACTATGACGTAGGCTTTCGAAACACCATGTTTAGTTTAAAGCTTTGCCATAAGTGAAGTGTACAGTGAACCTGATGTAGAGGTATTTGGTCTGCAACCAACCTATGTGCCCAATATCCCTCGTTTGCATGCCAAACTATTCAGTCGCTGCCAACCAGTGCCATTTATGTGTTAAATGAGACCAACAGGCTTATTTCTCATTAGGTGACACAGCCCCACTTCACACTGCCATGATGAATTCCATGTGTGTGTGTCTGCTGAGAGGCACTCCTGTTGCCATCATATTATGAAGGAATCCTGAGTCATTACTGTAAAATGTTGACATTTGATAACACAATCAATATGTTATGGGAAAACTGTAACAATATTACCACAAATGATTGAGGAGACAATTCAACATCATAGTATTAAGATGATGTATGATTGATGCTTTTGTAAATAAAGCAGTATTATTATTTTAGCCATTTATCAGTAAATAACAGCAAAATTCAAATAATGTTGGTCCAACAAAGTTAAGTTTTGTTTTAAGTTTTTGTTTAACCTGAACATTTTCTGTTGGGGTTAAGGGGGTTTAGACTATCACCTCAGTTTGATTACCTCTATTTATCTTTTTTCAGTGTGTGAAATGTATTCACAGTTTTTTTTTCTAACCAGGGAAACTCGCTTATACCAGGCTTCTTCACGATTAAATATTAACAACGATGGGGATTTAAAAGTTAAATCAAACCTGGTCTATTAGTTTTCTCAAAACAATAAATTCTACTACAACATTTCACTTCCGTTTTGTTCTTAATGTGATCCTATCATCAACTGATGATAGAATGGTGAGGATTTTGAGCGGAAAAAAGGTGTAGCATCATCGCTCCCCCTCGCCAGCAGACAGTGTAACAGGAAAGTGGGTTAGGCGGTCACGGCAGTGCTCCACTCCGCTTCTTGGCTAGCAGGCTAGCCCGCGAGGCGCGGTAAACAATGACGATCTGCAATTAACTTTGCAATTCCCTTAAAGCACTATTATTCCATAACAACCGACGTTACACCGCATCACATGACCATTCTTCAAACATGGCCTGCTGTTATTATTTGTGTGATAATTACCCAATTGCCCCTCGCTGATCGTGACCACGATCTGATCCATGAGAAGAGAGCGGAATTCCACATCCTCGTCAGCGCAGCGCTCCTTCAGTGCCCGGAGGATCTGAAGTTGAGGATATTCCTGGCTGATGCGCCGGTCGGTCACGAACCAAACCCGAGAACACATGTTGGTTTCAAGCAGGGAAATAGGCGAATGTTAGCTGCTGGAGGCGGCAGGTGTCGTATCAGTGAGCGGTCCGTTGAATAACGGAGATGGCCACACAAAGGAGACCTCAGCGGCTAGCGGTACGTGCAGGCGGTGACGAGGCTAAACCCACGGGTCAACCGTTATCTGGAGCTCACCGGCTAGGAGGAATGATCTTCTTTATTACCTTTGTCTCCATACATTTGCAGCCCTTTAGTCTTCCTCGGTTCGCTGAAACCAGACTCAAGCGAGCCGGAAATGCTGCAATGATTTTGCCGTTACTCCCAGAAATGCGTCGCTTTTAACCGAAATGCACGTCGTGACAGTATTTGCCCACCGGGGCCGAAAAAACTGAACCGGTGCTGCCTTATATCTCCCACTCGCCGACTCGAACTAATTATAAAGTTTTTCCGCGGTTCAGCGGTCGTGTAGAGTTACAAATCAATGGGTTCTCCGTGCTACCATAAAATAAGATAAACCACATCGACTGCCCCCGCTGCTCAGTCTGGCTGCTATCCACAAGATGCTGGTGCTGAAAAGTGCACGCAGTTCGCTTACAACTCCACTCCAGCGCGTGCCCGTGCGCCGGAAACGGGGCCTGCCCCGAACCCAAAGCGCTTGAGCGGCATCAGCCAATCGGAATCAGAAGAATGTCTCGTTGTTTGGAGAGCAGGCAGCCGCTGAGTGCTAGACGCGTCCACTCCAACCAATAAGAGAGATTTAAACAGGCTGAGAGGCGGAGTCCAGTAAGGGCGCGCGGAGTGTTGTGTGAGAATCGGTGCGTGGTGTCTGCATTGAGCACGAGACCGCGCGCTTTCCGAACCGGTTCAGACCAGACGGTGAGGAGGCCTGGTGAATAATGACAACTCTGTCTCTATGGCGAAGTGGCAGGTGGCTAACACTTACCAAGATACCACCATCTTTCTTTTCTCTTCAGTCTAAAGAATGTTATTTGACGAATACCTTTGGAGTAAGTTACTGTTAAGTGCCATTCAGGGACAGCTGGCAGGCTACATGAAAGGAAAACGCTTCCATGTGGTCTGCTTAATTATGTCCATGCCTCCCTCCTACTCTCTCTGTGTCTCTGCTAATGCCATTGAGAGTGTGGGTAACACATCAGCCAGATACATGTTGAACAACATGTTTCCATATTCACAAATCTTGAAGTTTACTTTAGAATTCAAGTAATCTCTTCAATGCCTGCACATTTGATGACAATTTGCATGTGCATGCTCACGATGTAAGGCATAACTTTCATAAATATATCCACAAAAGCTTTATGGGAACTGTGTTTTCGGAACGGTATTTGATCCCAGAAATATTCTTTTTCTTTTTAAAGGCACGAGTGACGTAATAGTGTAAAGACATGGTTCTCGAATCTATAGAAGGCTGACACGTTAGTGACCCCTGGTGTAGGTAACAGCTCAATGTACTTTTAACAGGGCCAAGCCTTGGGCCAAGGGCCGGACCTCTCATAGGTATTTAACAAAATGCCAGTTTCAAGGTTAATTAATAACAAAGTCATTTTTATTTTAAAAAAATTGAGGCTTAAATCCCTCAACTTTTCAACTTTGAATTTTATAAATCACATACCAAATAAACTAATTATTTAAGTAAATCTACCGAAGTATATAATTTCTGTAATATTTATTGAAACTCTTATACAGATTCAGGTTAATTATCAATAACCTTTTCGGGACCAATAATAATAATAACATTATAATAACAATAATAATTTAAATCAATCAAAAATAGGCTGAAAATTTGCTCCTTTTTATACATGCAATGGAAATACTGAAAAGGATATGGCAAGGAGTAGTCCTGCAGAAAGCTTTAATGTAACAATTGTGGGAGTAAATAATCTTTATATCCAACAAATATGAAGTAAGGCTCAGTGTAGAGAACAGCATGGCACAGAGGATTTTATTTTTGTCAATAAAAGAGAATAACTAAGAATTGTTTTTGTCTGGGTCTTTTGCAATGTATATGCATTAAGTTAATGCATTTGGTATAGAGGTAGTGATTTTTCATTGCTGTAAACTAAGTGTCAGCTCTTGAGTTGGAAATTTGAAGGTTCACATTTCACTGCTAATCAATCCCTACTACTACACATAACCTAATGCTGGAAATGTTCCTGAACGTTTTAAGGATAGACAGCATAGTGTATTTGAAAGATCTTAAGTTTTCTTTTCATTCAGTGGGTGCAAATGCACATGTGTAATGTATTCTTAATGTATTTTTGCAAGGTTGGATCCTTTTCTGCTCAGCCCATTTAAGTAATCAATCAGCCACAAAATTATGAAGTTGTATGACACTGCAATCAATTCTCATCCCTTACAAACCCATTTTAAAACATTGTTAAAAGATGACTAAATTATATACTGTAAAACATCCTCATAATTAGCAATATAGGCTCAATTTAAGATTTTAAGGTAAGACAAGAGGATATGAGATGATACGATACGAGATACGATATGTTCAAATAAGAGAAGATAATATCATATAAGATAAGAATTCTGTATTTATAAATACATAATATTTATAAATAGTTCTAACAATCTCCTATTTTTGAGATTCCTTGAGATCAATGAAAATTTAAACAAAAATCCCCATCAACGATGCTAAACAACACAAGTTTACCCAAAATACAAACTCTGAGTCACACGCCATTTGGTCAGGCCCGAAAGTCACGTCATGATTTTCATAGCTGCATAGCAGTTGCAAGAACAGTTGGCTAGTTATGAGTAGTTTATATAGCATTATGAAAGAAATATTAAAGGAGACAGCAGCCATTCAAAAAAAGCTATTTCAGACATGTGACCTGTGCCCCAAATAATCTGAAAAAAACAAATTGACACCAAAGTAGCAGATAACTGGTCATTTATTTGATAACTGTAGGCAATTACATATGTTTTGTTGTTTATCTGAGCTATTCCGCAAGTATCTTGCTTAAAATACAACAACTCCATGTTTGCCTGAAGAATATGCTTTTTACTACTAATAATAATAATACACTTTATTTATAACGCAGTTTACATTTGGATCAAATGTCAAATCGCTACAAGGTCAAACCAGATGAAAGCATCAATAAAGAAAATATAATAATAATAATAATGTAAAAATATTAGCAAAAAGCAGCAAGCAGCAATGTTAGTTAAGAGCCATAGTTTCTGCTAAAGAGGAAGGTTTTCAGTTTCAGTCGTCTGTGGAGCCCTCACATGGTCAGGGAAGGCATTCCATGTACGAAGGGCAGCAAAACAGAAGGCCACATAGAACCCATGGTTCTAAGTTTATAGTCCAGGGGAGGAGGTTTTTGAAGTGTGAAGAACGGAGGGATCGTTTTGAGGTTATTGGGATGAGTAGTTCTTTCAGGTAGGGCGGTGCGTTGCCGTGGATGCACTGGTGAGTGAAGAGAGAGACCTTACATTCAATCCTGGTGGAGACGGGAAGCCAGTGAAGTGAATTTCTAGGTTGTGTGAATGCCTTATATGTGAGTGTGTGTGTGTCATATGCAGAGCCTATTACTTGCCCTATGTTATGTTTCCTTCTGCTTACCACTTTAACTTGGTGCTGTACATCAAACAAACAGGTTCTATGTTGGCAGAGACGGTCGTGGTATTTAATCATGTCAAAGTAGGGGAAGGTACTTCCAGCTTAAACACATCCATCTTTCTCACGTTGCACAGTCAGTATCAGGCAGACACCTACTGCTGCAAGACTAACCAGCTTTATCATTCATCAGGCTAACAGCATAAAAAACCTTTTAACTTGGAATTGCTGTGCCATGTTGTGAATAAATGTAAATCCGCCATTATTTGCATACAGTGCTGGATACACAGTAAACAGTTTTCCTGTCCCAAACTGAACAATTATTTAATGCCCTCTGCTGGTCAAATCATAGATTACAACAGGTGAATCTGAATTGACTTTAGTTTTAATTTCTAAATCACAATGAATGAAAACTCTCTGTCTCATTCGTTCTCCCTCTCTATCTCTCCCCCTCTCTTTCTCTGTATTCCTTAAGCTAGGGTTCTCTACCAGGGGCTTCGGAGATTGTCGTCTTGTGTGTTCTTTTGACTGCACTTCTATTTGTTTTCAACTTCCACATCTGTTCCAGTATTTCCTTCAGCACCTGGTATTTCTTTTATCTTCTATTGTCTTTTCATGATGTCACTGTAAGCTGGGATTTCCGTATCTATCACTACGGTCCACTTCGGCTCCTTGTTAACCACCACTATGATTAAAACTATGTAATTTGTATATTGGATTAATTCTGTTTTTTTGAATACTTTATCACTACGTTTCTCTCATTTTACACCATACATTTTTACTTACATATAGCCATTGCATATTTTTTTTGCAGTTTAGACAAATTAAATAAAAGCATTTTCAAAAGAAAGAAGAAACAAAATAAAACAAACAAGCAAACAGAAATGGCATACATACACACGTATGCATTTGTATATATATATATATATATACAAATGCATATACATACATATGAGCACATACCTATACATATATAAATACATACACATGAATTTTCATTAAAAAAAAGAGAAAAGGAAAGAAGGAAAATTAAAATAGAAACAGAGGATGAGGTTTTTTTTTGGGTGGGGGGGTTATTATTTTTAGTATATATTTTGAAGAAGGGATGTTATTTTAAAGAGTCTTTCCTGTAGATGAAGATGTTTCCATTTCTGTATTTGACCTCCAAGTATCTCATTCTTACTTTCTAGTCGAACTCCCTCCAATATTTAGATTGTGATGTCTCAATTTTCTTCCTAAACTTGTTAAATTAATCAAACTGTTATTCGTATATTCAAAGATTTTTACATAATCCATAATCCAGGAATCCTGCACTGTTGTTGATTGTAATTTTTAACCATTACTGTCTGGCAAACTACTGTGTTTCATGAGTTACCCACGACCATCCAGAGGAGAGCAGCATTGAGTTGTTTCTAAACCTGACACTGAAAAAGTGAGGATGGATTTAAACACCGATTCTCACATGTTGTGGGTTTTTAAACACATAGGAAAGGAAGATTTGTTTTAAAATGCAGTTTCAGGAGGTTTGAAGATCCACCTGAAGAAAAAATTACCTTTTTGAAATGTCTTAATTTCATCTTATTCCTTCTACCTCATGACAAATCTTTGAAATCTTCCTCTTCCACTTTACTACTGCTTTAATTATCTGCACCAGGGCTTTCAAGATTACACAGCACACTTCTATAAGTTACATGTTGTACAGCAAATTTGTGTGATCAAAAAAAGCGTTGTGCAAATTCATACTCGACGTAAACATGGAAATTAGAGTAATCCTCTTCAACAGATGAATGTGAAAACAGGTTAGAACCTTCGGACATTCATTCAGGAGCGTGGCCATCTCAATTTCATGGAGGTTATGGTAATGGGGGAGAAAGAATATCAGTCTATTCAACTTACAGTATTTATAAGCATTCTGATTAAGGGAGCCCGGAGAGTAGTGACTGAGCCGTCCCATGCCCTCCACTCTGAATACAAACTTTTAGTCGATACAGAGTGCCAAATTGTCTTAATCTATTAAAAACAAATTTGTGCCATCCTCCATCAAACTCTTAATCAAGAAAGATATAGCTTAAGCCAAGACCCAACTATGTCAAGTAATTGATGGGTAATAGTGTACGGCATTGTCAGATGTAAAACTGCTGTAAAGTGGAGTATGTTGTTTATTTTTAATTTTTAATTTTTAAATTGTTTGTAATGTATGATATCACACATCAGCCATCACACTGATGGTCAGTCATCCAAGTCTAGTGTCAATAAAGATTGCATAAAACCTGAATGATTCCTGCTTATTTAATAAGCTTTTCTAAATCACAGAATTAAAAAATCAAGCAATTCTTCGAATCAAGCGTATTAGTTCATGGCATCGCCACGAGACAATTTAAGGTGCTTTTCATAAGGCCTACGGAGAAATTTGAAGCTAGGATGGACGAATAGATGTAAGTATCGCTCAAAATTTGTGTTTTAGAACCAAAATCTCAGAGACGATACAACAATTCACAAAACATTATGTTTCTACGTCAGTGGATGTGTTCTGTGTTAACATGTTAACAAGTCCTTGAGACAGTGTGACCTGAGGTTTTAAACAGGCCAAAGAAACCAGTTTACTCTCTCTGAGAATCCTGGCAGAGTGCTTCAAAAAGTTTGACTGAGGTAATTTTTGATACGTTTAGTTGACTTAATATTGTTTGTAATTATTGCAACTTAATATTTTGGGTAATTTGAACTCAAATTTCCGAATTTAGCTAATAGAGCCTGTCATATTTAAAAGTCCAATCTGTCCATCCTAGCATGTGTAAAGCTACTGAAAGAGCATGATATGGAAAAACTAAACATGCATGAAGAAACTCCTGTCAACAAAACCTTAAGGCATGCCAACTTACATATTCTCGTTCATAGCCTAGTAATTAGGTAAACAACGCTTAAAATGTAATTAAAATAAGATGCAAAAATGTGTTGAGAAACTGAACTTTGATTGAAAATGTTGTGCTGATGTTGCAATAGTGATCAAAAATAAAAGTAGAGAATTGTAATTAATCTTTGTTTTGATTATAGAGAAAAATCTATCTTTTTCCAATTCATTCCTATCTATCTATCTATCTATCTATCTATCTATCTATCTATCTATCTATCTATCTATCTATCTATCTATCTATCTATCTATCTATCTATCTGTCTGTCTGTCTGTCTGTCTGTCTGTCTGTCTGTCTGTCTGTCTGTCTGTCTGTCTATCTATCTATCTATCTATCTATCTATCTATCTATCTATCTATCTATCTATCTATCTATCTATCTATCTATCTATCTATAATAATAATAATACATTTCATTTATCTGTCTATCTATCTACCATGATATTTGATACTATTATTATTATTATTTTTATTACATTTGTTTTAGTCATGTTAGCCCATGTATTATTATTATTATTATTATTATTATTATTATTATTATTATTATTATTATTATTATTATGATGTATGTTAATATTAAATTGGGAACTAGTTGAATGAATAGGATTGTATTATTATTATTATTATTATTATTATTATTATTATTATTATTATTGTTTTTACCAATGTTCCAGCCTGTGTGATGTCCTCTGTACAATGGCGTTAATATTAAATTGGGAACTAGTTAAATGGATGTGGTATAATTTCCCCTACTATGGTGCATGAATTCATCTTAACGTGCTCCGGCCGACGTCGGAAGTAGTTCCGGTGGTCTAGAAGCCCGGCGGAGCACGGAGACCCGGGAGCTCCATGTAGCTGAGCGTACAGACTCGTAGCTGCTCCAGATGGCCGGTCATGACTGAGGAGTGACCATAAACGGCGGTCAGCGTGATCCCGGCTCAGCAGCGACACTCAGCCCGACTGACAGCAGCCAGACACCGCTGGAGCTTTTGTCTGCGAGGGGCTTTCCGTTGCCTGTCTGGAGCTTGTGGGGCAGCCGGTTTTTATTCGCCTACACGGTGAGTGGTGTGTGCAGAAGAATGTTTGAATGTCAGTCATGACGGTTCAGTGCATTCCTTTCCTTTAGGAACAAAATGCGGAATACTTCATGTTTTCCTCATGTCGGTCACTTCATGTATTCCTCATGTCTGTCACCATATGCCTGCTCACAGACACTGGAGCTCGCTTCCTCACCCCGAACAACCACCAGATAAAGTCAACTTCTATCAAGTTTAACGTCTTATAACAACCTTATTGGACCGTTTAAACTCGGTCGTGTCTGGGTAACGCGCTGAAAATAGCGCGGCGTTTAATCGAACTGTTGTCGAAGAGACTTTTGAAGAGATACCGGTGGAAGATTTTAGCTTGATTGAGCAACGGTGCCAACTAAGACTCATCTCCTCGTCTCCACGGAGAACCACCTATTGTTGGCTTTATACTTCGAGATATTTGAAGGTAACTGAATGAGTGACCTGATTTATTTCTCAAATATCTGTGTGGAATGTATGCCAGTGTCTTTATTGCTAATTTGTAAATGTTTTTGGTTGCTTTAACTGCAGATGTGTGGATCCCTAGATTTCTAAAGTATTTTACTGTGTTTTCACATACTTATTATACCTGACTGAACATTATTAATTAGTCAGTTCACGATGAGACATTTTCAGGGCAATATACACTGATCAGCCATGAAATGATGACAACTGATGGTCGAAGTCACAATAGTTATTACCTGGTTACAGAGGTTCAGTGGGTGGGATACAGCAGTTACCAGGTGTACATTTGGCCTGATGTTGTAAGCAGGAAAAATGGGCAAGCTTAAGGTTCTGATCGACTTTGACAAAGGGCTAAATTTCGATGGCATAATAGCTGGGTCAGAACATCTCCAGAACTGCAGGTCCGTGCTGCAAGGTTTACTACCGACCACAGTGGTATAAGGAGGGACAGCTGGTGAGCCCACAACGGAGTAATGGGCATCCAAGGTTCGCCTCTGTTGTCTGTAACGCCAAATTGCTGAAGGAGTTCATTTTGGTTCTGATGGAAAGTTGTCAGCACAGACAGTGTAAATCACAGCTGATCAGTTGTCAAAAGGAGGACCTTAACAATTTTAGGCAGTTAGTTTTGATGGAAGGGCTGATATAAGTTGCGATATAAGTCTCAACATGTAATGCTGAGACTTATACGATAAAATGAGAGTTACTCTGAGTAAAACTAGTTCTTACCTTCAACAAGTTAAAGTTAAATGTTCAGTTTAGTTTTGTGGGTTTCTGTGTATTAGGATTACACAAAAAGTAGTTGAACTATTTTATGACAAATGGTGGAAGAGTTTGGCGGGAAAGAACCCGTTACACATACGATATGGAGGGAATCTGAATAAAGTGGGAGATCTACAACTATTTTTTCCACTTTTTTAACATTGCTCGAAAGAGCGTTTTACTCGTAACCATTGCCGTCTACTACACAAAAACTACCTGGACTCCGAACTATAGCATTGCAAAAAAGAATCCATTCGATGTTGGATCGGTTAATTTGATGGATTACGGAGTGTAGTCCACTTCTTTGAAAATTGCATTGGAAGCACGTTGACGTAGTTGATTGCACTATTATCTCTCAGCAAGAATGTGCTGGTTGTAGATCCACCCAGGCATTTCAGAACTAACATGGGACTGGGGGCCTTTCTGTTGTGTGTATATGTGTGCATATTCTCCCTGAGTTTTTATGGGTTCCTCTCAGGTAGCCCGGTCTCCTCCCACAGAGTCCAAAAATATGTTCTGTAGGTGAAGTGGTGAATGTAAATATCCTCTATGTGAGTGTGAATGGTTATTTGTTTCTCTGAATGTTTAAAAATGACAAGATAGGACTTTTTCTTGGTTTTTGACATTTACTTGATGCATTACCTTACATGGTGGTCTCAGAGTGGGCATAGTCCCAAAGAAGGAATCGTTGAATTGGAGTAGAGCAGAGGATTAGGTTAGCTATGTCTATTGGTCTAGTCTGGCTGTCCAGCCGTAACAGAGACTGAGACCATCTCAAAAACCACTGAACAAAATATAATGAATTTTCACTCCCTAAAAGAGTTCATCCCATACATTGGTTCCTCATTTTGCTTTTCTTTCCTTTTTAGACATATTTGAACTTTGCCACCGTCATCTTCTGCTGCTATCATTAGACTATGATGGCGGTTATGGTCTGTCCAAATCAGCATAAATGTAGTTTTCCAGAGTGTTTGTGTCCTTGGCTGCAAATATAAGACTTTTCCCACTTTTTACATTGCAGGAACTGTGAATAGTGCCATATTAATATAGTTCTTGACTCTTGGACCTGATGGAGGAATGAGTTCCATTGAGTGGCTCACTAAAAGTTAATTTAAAGATTTTACATTAGCATGTGCTAAGCTGGGTAAAATACATCTCTTCACAGTTTAAGTGATGCAGAAAGAAGGCAGTCCAGCTTTCCATAATTTCCCATGCCTATTTTTTTGAACGGTTATTGCAGATTACTTTTTTGCCCTTTGACTGTAAATCAATAGAATTTGAATTTCATAGCTTTCCTTAAATGCAACAGTGAAGTCTCTTACATAAATTCACCCTAACCTTATTGGGAATTATTATTTTTATGAGCATCTTATACCTTATAGCAGGAGTGAATATTAAAATTGTGCTGCAGTTTGGCGAGCCAGCCAATACAGTACCATTTTATTGCTTGAAAAATGCACACACAAGTGGACTTGTGTGGTTCTGGGATTGTGAGTCAAAAAATTATTGAGAGAGGGTTGGAGATAGTGCCCTTCTCTTGATTTGGATGATCCTCTAATTCCTATCAAGATGAGAGCTGTCTGAACAGATTTCTGTCATCATTACTTGCTCTGAGATTTACTTGTGCTTGTAAATGGTGTTGATTGAGGGTAATTTGGCTTTTTAATTGCTGAACAGCTGCCACACTCACTGCTGATTGCCATTGTAGACTTTCTCAGTAGATCACTCAAAGACCCCTAAATGCCTCATTAAAACGTTACGCAGAATTGCATGAAACGTGAAACGTAGGAACCCTCATAATGTTCTACTGATTTTTGTTTTATCGTCGGAAAGGTCATTGTAATTATCTTCAATGTCAGCAAATGCAAATCTGAGAAGTGTGTAGTAATGACTTAGTGAAAGTTGAATTAAGGTTTGTTTTAGGTATACACTACATGTATTTCACTTTCTTTGACCAATATGAGCTCCATATGACAGTGTTATATTTTTTAGGTGGCCATAGATTAGGAAGATGCAAATGACAGATTTTCAGCATTTATTTCTCTTGCTGCCAGAAGGCAATATAGACGGCAATTACTGGAGAGTTGAAATTTCAGTGTTTAACATTTCCAAGTTGACTCTCACTCCCATAAGTGTAATTTTACCATTGTCGAAGTCGAATAGTGTTCAAATTTGGAGTTCAGTGATAGGGATGATCTTTTTAGTATTAATCCAACTCTACAGATGCAATTAAGCTCCGCCCACATGCAACATTGAAGTTAGAGAAGTTAAGGTAATAATTAGTTAAGGGCCATACTTTAGAGTCAGAGCGCTCACGCTAACTGTTCCCCTCAGAGTGGAGAGACTATCTCTCCACGCAGCTAAGCTCCATAATCCTAGCGTCATGGGGTTTAGGGGGAAAGAACCCCGTATTACTGGAGGGGAAGTTAGTGTAGACACAGCAGAGCTATAGCCAATAGAGTCCCATCACTTTGCAATAACCTTAATATCAGTTTCTTTATAAAATACTTTCAACTAAATGAAATGTTACTAAATTACAATGAAATGTTAAAAATAAACGCTCCAATTTAAATGGACTGCATCTTGTTACAAAATAGTTATTCACTTAGAGTTTTTAGAATTGACTACAACATAATTCTGGTTCCCAAAGGCGACATATAAGGCTACCTCTGGTAATCAGTCCGTATATAACTGGTTTTGAGATGGATATTTTCTATTCATAGCTTCTCAAAAACCAATTGGCAGAATTCTGATATAGATCACACATCAAAGGCTTGTATCTCAGAATTACTTTCACATTTGATCTTAGATAATCTTTATTTCATTCTGATTTTATTCTGCAATGGGGTTTCCAGTGGCTGTGTCCTTAAACAATTTTTTTAATCTGTTTTCTGTGTTTAGTCAATATAAGAAAACAACTCATACTTTAGAATAAAAATTTTAAGAAAATATACACTGCTCAAAATAAATTAAGGGGACACTTAAATTACAGTCCGGATCTCGATGAAAGAGATACTCAAGTTGAAAATATTTCTTTCTTATACATTGGGTAATTTGTTAAGAACAAAATTCTTTAAGAGCGATCAATGGAAATCAAAATCATTGAACCATTAAGGGCTGGATTCTAAATTACACCAAAAATCAAAGTGAAGTACAGAAATCACAGACTGATCCAACTCCAGTGAATTTCATCAGGGACCTCCTGAAAACATCTGTGCATGTTCCTGATTAGATGGAGGATGGTGTCCGGGGCGACATCCTGGATCAGGGCTCCTGGACAGTCTGGTCAGTGGTGGTGGCGTCTGATACAGCGATGCATAACGTCTCATAGGTTCTCAGGTGGATTCTGGTTTGAGGAACTTTCGGAACAGTAAATTGCAATCCAAGGATCTGTCTCCCCAGACTTTTACTGACCCACCACCAAACCGATCCTGTTGGATGATGATGCAACAACATTACGTTCTCCACAGCGTCTTCAGTCTCTGTTACACCTTCCAAATGAGCTCAGTTTGAACCTGCTCTCATTTGTGACAAGAACGGGGCCCCAATGGAGAACTTGCCAATTCAGCTGTTCTCCGGTGAACAATAATTGAGCTCCACGGTATTGGGCTGTGAGCCCAGGTCCCAGTAGAGAATGTCGGGCCCTCATGCCTACTTCATGCAGTCCGTTGCCGACAGTTTTGTCAGAAACATCACACCAGTAGCCCACTGGATGTCATTTTTTGTAAGGAGCTCCTCCTGTTCGTCCTCACACTGAGGAGCAGATACCAGTCTGGCTGCTCGGTTATAACCAGCCTGTCTCCTGGCATCTCCTCCATGCTCTTGAGACCGTGCTGGGGGACACAGCAAACTGTCTTGCAACTGCACGCAGGGATAAGCCGTCCTGGTGGAGCTGGACTACAAGTGCAGCGTCAGTGGGCTGCAGGTACTAACTCATGCCCCAGTAGTGATAAAGACACCAGGAGAACACAAAAAGAGAGAAGAGTCGGTCAGGAAAAATAGGTAGAGAGAAATGGAATGTGGCCACCACCTGCAGAACCATTCCTTTTTTGGGGGTTTTCTCGTTGCATCTGTTGTCACTTTCATTTGCACCAAAACAGGTGAAACTGATACACAATCACTTGTGCTTCCTAAATGGACAGATTGATATACCTGAAGTTTAACTGACCTGGTGCCATACTGCAATGTTCAAGTGTCTTGTGTGATCTGCTGCTACTCACCAAATTAAACCTGATTGATAGCAGATAGGATCATGAACTCACTTTAATTTTAAACTCATTTATAATATCAGTCATTGTCTCTCTCTTTTTTTGCTATAGCTTTAACACCAAGTATTTGCTGATGTTGCAGAAAAAAAACAAAATTAAAGACTGGAGAGCAACGTAAAGATTTGCTCAGATGTGAGAGCATGGCCGCTGTATGTTTGAGACGTGTGGGTGGAGAATTCAGATAAATTATGGAATGAAAACATGTTCAATCTGGGTCTCTCAGTCCTCCCCCGATGTAAATATATCATGTGACAAATAAGAAACGGATCCTTCCCATGTGACAGATCTGCTTCAGGCTCAGAAGGAGGAGGAGTCAGGCACAAACTTGGGCTTTACCAATGCCAGTTTCCCCTTATCTCAGGCTGAACAAACTCAGAGTTTCCACTAAACCCGCTTCCTGAAATACTCCCCAGGTGTCTGTTAGAAAGTCTGAGGCTGGAGCATCTGCCAGTTTGAATGCTACTTGCAGGTTCAGTATTATTAGGTACTACTCATGTACTTAAGTAAAATGCATTTTACTTTTATGATAAGTTCTTACCTCTTCTAACCCTAACCCTAACCCTTTTGGAAGTGGTATATCTTTTGGTATATATTAAATTCTTAGTAGGAAGAACAGAAAGTGGAGAAAAGGACATTGAAAAGCTTAATAAATGTCCATCATTACATTTTATATTCATATAATTAATATCAGAAAAAAGAACCCTGAAAATTTAAATCTAGCTTTGTTCATGCAGACCAAAGCCTATGTCCTCCCTGCGCTGTATGCTCCTGTAGACGGGTACCATATTAAACATTGTCGTCCTGTTTAGAGCAAGGCCATAATCCTTGATCTTAACCTTTGCAGCTGGAGGCTTTTAAGCTGAATTCTCAAGCGTCTGCCTCATCTCTGACTGCTGTTTAAGCTTGTATAAAACCATCTGGTTAGGGGCAAGCTATGTGTCTTTCTTCCTTAACTTTCTTCCGTGTCCCAGATGTCTTCTAGCAGCCTAGACTGATAACCATCTACAGCTAGCTTCATCTTTTCTTCCCGTCTCTTTCCTCCACAGGTGTATTACAGATGAAAATTTAACACTACCTGGTATATCCTCCAACAACCTCATTTCTAGTTGCGGTTTAAACTTCCATCAGTCTGGACTGAAGACCTTCCACTATCAGCTACACTGTCCTGTAGTTGACAGGAAGACACTGTAGCTTCAGATGTTCAGTGTCTAATCCATTTATCTCTTCCAGAGCGTCATGACAACACCCTTCATCTGACATCAGTGAACAGGACAGAGGAACATTGTTCCAACCAGAAAAGTGGTTATTGCCAACCACAGATAGGTGATGACACAGTTCCTCTAAGACAGACAGTTCGAACTCAAGAACGATGGCCACATCCATTCTACAGAACGCTTGTATGCGCGGCCCGGATTTCAATGAATATATACTGGATCTTAACTGGCCAGCTGCTATACAGCACAAAGGCCATAGATACAACAAATCCCAGAATGTAGAGCTTCATCTAAGATGCCAGCGCCTGACCGTCGTTTCGTAAGCTCTCCTCCCCACTCCTCTGTTGTCGGATATTAGCGTGTTTGCAGTCACTCTGATAAACTTTAGGTTAATCCATAGAAGAGATGCTTCGAAGGCCGAGAGGGGAGAAGCAAGATGAGAAAAACCAACGCTAAATAATATTAGTAAGTCGCATGTGCAATTAAACGCTTGGACACACATTTATATTTACCGAAGATAGTTTCATGTCCTCCAGCTGTTCAACATGTGTCAGTGCTAATGCATTGAAAACATGAAAACATTAGGTTTCTGACATTTAATGTGAAATGCACCTGAGGCAATTCGTGCACCTTACTGTTTTCTGAGGTGCAGCTGCTCCTGACTGCAAAAGCAGATATTCTCTTCACTCAGCTGAGGTGTAATTATCTGCGGTCCTAGTTTGATGATAGAACACTTCCTATGTTGGAGCAGTGGTGAAATAATATGTAGTCTGTGGCAGCATCAAAGTTATTATGTCCCCGAAAAGTTGGGGGATGTTATGAAATCGTTGATGCTGCCCTTGCATTGGTGTCAAGGTGATAACTCTTAAACTATATCATGAACCATTCTCAGATTTTATACCCAAGGACTGGTTTGATTTTGGGAGAAGGTCAGTTGTATTTTTTAGACACTAGACACTTTTTGGCCATCATTTCTCAACAGTTGGTCTGATTTAGTCCAAATTTGTTGGACATGATTCGAGGAGAACTATCTTGTATATACCATATTTTACTCCCAATAATTCATATTTTACTCACTAGGGCAGCTTTTTTTGAAAACCACTGTTTTTCATACATGACTTCCTAACCGTAGGTCCAATTTTCTCCACATTGAGAAATATGAATCGACTCGAGGGTAACTACCTTGTATGTACCATATTTTACTCTAATAGTTCATATCCTAATGAGTAGGGGGAGCTTTTTTCTTTTACAGTAAACATTGATTGCCGGACGTAACTTAATAACTATTAGTATGATTTACTCACATTTTGGTGTATAAGGACTGATGTGTTGATGACAAACACTGTTTATCAGACGTTACTTCACATTTAATTTGAGGTGTTGAAACAGGTGGGTTGCTAGTACAATTCAGGGGATTGGGGGCAAAAACCCTTGTTGTCGGGGATGAAAAGGTAGGTCTATTTTAAGGCGTAATTTTGTTGATAGAGCACCTCCTCTGATGGAATAATCTACCATCATGGAGCATCAACAAAATAATCTACTGAATATGATGTAATCGCATTGGGCCAAGTTAGTGATTGAATTTCTTCACAGATCACCAGTTTTGGTTCCATGAGTACTGCGACTGTTGTTTATTAAACCTACACATGTATCTTTGTCAAGGACGAAAGTCATTAATAGGACAAACAGAGGGCTGATGTTTGTGGAGATGGTGAACAAGTAAGGACATGTTTCCCTCCTGTAATGGCCGCTTTGTGCCCACATTTCTTACCTCTAACAGGGTAAAGCTGGGCAGTTAATCGTTATAAGATCGCTCTCTTAATTCATACTTCAAAGCGATCTTACTCTAATACATTACAGCAATATTGCTTTAGTTTCATCAGGGACATCAGCTGCATTAAAACAAGAACGCTAATTTTCACCCACAATAAATAAAAATGTGACGTTAAATCTCGTGAAGCACAGAACAGCACAAACAGAAAGTAGTTAGAACTCCCATAGGCACAAGGAGATTGCAGAGGCATTAACCTAGCACTTGGCCGGAGATTCAGAAACCTGTTGGACAGTGACAGTCGATCACAGAGATGCGCACATGAGATTCTCCTTTCATTTTTATAAATCTGGTAATGAGCACCGAAGCGAGAAACTTTGGACCTGGAGGAAATATATTAATATCACCCCTGTTTACCGACCACAGCCTGGAACCTAAAACAGTAAAAGGCTAAAGCTTGCCAGCGTGATAAATTGGCCTGATATTAAGTGTTGCGTTCCAATCAGGTGCATCGGCTGAAGCATTCCTTCTCTCCAAACAAGCCTCTAAAACTCACCGCCTGCCTGGCCTCCAATGTCTCGCTGTGACTGGCTGAACTCCATGTGTGGTGGAGCTAGAAACGCTACCCCATGTGGCTGAAAGGTGTACTTCAGACATAATTCAAGAATAGAAAATAAAATTACATCATAACTAATTAATTTAGCGACTCAAATAAATTTGCATGCCAGTCACATGTGGGTCGCAACCAAGACTTTTGGAAGCACCGATTTTGCAGGTGAAAAAGGGCCTCTTTGATTATACTGGAAACCTTACAATCAGATTTTTGGACATGGACAAATAATTTGTTTCTAGATTTACAATTGATATATCTTGCTAATAGTACACCTCTCTGTGTTCATTCCCCACAAGCACCAACACATAAATACAACTCCAGTCTCTCTTAATTGCACTCAGTGGCTATCCTACCTCTTTCTCTCTCCCTATGCCGGCATGTTTTATATGAGAAAAAAACCACAATGTGCTATTTGGAAGTTTTCACTTGAGCTGGATGTGAAGGAGGGCTAGCTGTTATGGACATGGCGTTGATGGAAATAATCAAATCAAACTGCCTTACATCTACACCAAGCAGTTGTGCTTGATGACTTGAATCAATGACACTAGTAGGGCTACTGTATATGGGAAAGGATAATCTGTAATCAACAATTTGGTGAATGATAAGAAAAGTTTGTCTCTGTGTTTCTCTGCCCACCTTGTGTGATTATCAGTATATCGAATGAGAGAGTAAAAGGAAAAATGTCTACCAGTACACCAAAAAATGCTCAAATATGTTGCCCAAACTATTTAAACGACTTTTATTATGACTATTCCAGGTTGTCCTGCCCAAGTAAGTCTATGCTACATTGTGAGGGGTGACACAGCTCCAATGATACGAGATAAATATGTGGCAGGCAAGGCTGATAATGTAATGCGTGTCCTACTTCAGGGGATGTGTTCTCTGAAGGCTGCAATTTATGGTTGATTGTGTCAAAGCGGCAAAACAAGGCGTGTCTCACTGTGCTCTGGGTATGTTTTCATTTTTCTCTCAGAAACAGTGTGTACCAACATAATGGATGAACCATAGCTGCTGATGAATGAAGGTGAAGCATCTCAATTTCTTGTATTAATAGGATACACTCAGACACAGCTTTTACTTTGACTTCTACTGCACAGCTTTTGTCACAAAGAGATTATCTATGACCATACATCAACTAATGAACTCCAGCTGTCAGTGTTGCTTGGCTACAGGTGTGGGGCTTTGAGATGTAAGGGTAAAATCAGGTAGAGCTGGCAAAAATCTCAGCAGCAAAAAGGAAAATAGGAAGGGACTTAAGCCAGAAGGAGTCAGTAAATACTACAAGGAGGATGTTAATTTTTGTGGGACCACAAAGACGAAAAAGAAAATTCTTTAAAGTCTGTCTCATGTGGTAGTGCTCAATGTTGCCTGGCCCTCGTCTCTGGCTCCTTCAAAAGATGCAGTTCCCGACATGGGACATAGTTATTACCCCTTTTTTCCCTTGACATTTTGGCCGATGAAAATGACCAGCTCCATGAACCATGTTGACTAAATCGGCTACATGCGATCACTTATCATCTATTACTATCTTGTATTGTGATAATCACATACATAATCTCTTCCTCTCTGTTGCAGTTTTACAAGAAAAACATCTGCCTTGTAAAGCTGTGGTTCCTGATTTATATACAGTGGTGCCTCCGTTTACCTCCGAGACCTTGCTCGCAAACCAAAAAACTCTTAAACCGTAACGAATTTCCCCATACAAATGAATTTAAATCCAATTAGTTGGTTCCATATCCCAAAAATATTCATATAAAAATCATTCTCCAGGTTATTTTATACAGAGTAAGAGTAATTTCACTAACAAATAGCAATGATAAATGATATAAAAGCCCCACAGATTCTGGCTCACTTGACTTTGTCTCACTCAATTCCTTCCAAGCGACACTTCCAACAGTGTATGATGCTAACTTAGAGCCAGCGCTAGGGACGCTGACCCGAGATCCAATTGTTTTTTGCTCTAGTCTCAGGTTGAAGAAAGGAAGCCCACGCTCGCCTCTTCGACTTGTTCAAAAAGCATGCTCGTGAAACAAAGCAGAGCATTCGTATACCGAGCAAGCTTCTTACGAGATACAGGTACTCGCTCGTATCAGGAAAAATCCGTGATACTTGCAAAAAAAAAGAAAATAAATAAACATATATATATATATATATATATATAGTCATTATATATAGTTATATAATTATATATATAGTATAGTATCAATAGTTATATAGTTTTATATATATATTTAGACAGATGTACTTATACATGTATAATAGTACAATAATAGAAATAGTAAATGGACAAATACATACATTTTTAAAATAAGTATAAGATATAAAAAAAACTAGATAAATATAGAGAAAAGTCCAATCTCCAAGAACAAATAAAAGTTAAAATACTCCAGTCTCTAAAGATGTGCAATTTGTCAGATACACACATGGTGTGTAGTTTGTGAAGAGTAGATAAATGTGTATAGTTCCAGCGTCTCATAGACGTTACAGCTTCATAGTGATTTGTTCAATAGTCTGATTGCAGTCGGGACAAAGGAACTGCGGTAGCGCTCTGTTTTACACTGTGGGTGTAAAATTCTGTTTCTGACGGAGCTGCTCAAAGCCCCCACAGTCACCCACGTCCTCCACTGAGTCCAGGGGACAGTTCAGGACAGAGTTGGCCCGCCTGATGAGCTTATTGAGGCTCTCCCTGTCCCTCTCTCTGCTTCCTCCACCCCAGCAGACCACAGAGTAGACGCAGATGCTACCATAGTGTCATAGAAAGTCTTTAGCAAACTCCGAAGGACCTCAGTCTCCTCAGCATGTGAAGAAGGCCATGGCCCTCTCTTTACAGGACGTCTTTTTTGTCCGACCGCTTCTGTTTACTTTCGAAGTGAGCATCGAGATATTTGTATTAGTCCACCTCTACTTAATGTCTAACCCTAGATGTTCACCGTTTTGATTTGTGAAGTTCTGCTGCGGATGCCAATCACCAGCTCCTTCATCTTTTGGCGATTGATGTCTGCCATTGAACACAGAATTTAAATCAACCTTCAAAATATATTTTTACTGAAGAAAAAACTTAGTGAATGATCTTCCTAGAAGCAAAGGACATGTTACAATGACCATGAATTTCGATCTTGACAGAATAAATCACAGACTCAGAGCTATAATACAAATTGGGAGACTGAACTATCTGACGAGGAGTGACACTTGCCCCGGGGTTAAATGTGATACTTGATGAGGAACTGGAGTCAGGTGTGTTGATGCCAGCCTGCACCACCTGTGAAACAGAGTTACACATGCAGCACAACAAAAACACGGCCACCAGGAAAGAAGGATGGATCCTGCAGAGAGGTACCATAACAGTTGGCAAAGATTTCCTCAGTTAAAAGCCTTCTAGACTGTCTGTGTAATTGCTGGGCTGCTACAGCATTACAAGATCGATAGGCTTTTTAAACACATCAGGTGATATCAATAATCAACTGATTAAATCATTGTTTCGACAAAGTAATCAGTGACATTACTTGACGTATGATGTAATTATCACAACTCTGCTACGATGGAATCTAGGATTTGCTGTCCCTTAGGTATTGATGTTTGTAGAGTTCCATAATCAGGTTTGGAAGATGAGAAATGTGGCAAGGCATTAGAACTTACTCTCATTTCAAGTCCCCTTAAGTGCTGTGAGTGGTCCCAGTCATTACAATTTTAATCTTGTCCAATGAAAGTGCACATTATTTGAATTCAAATGCAGCAAACCCTGTCAGTCTAATGCTGTTTCTGTCCTGTAAACATTTGGTTTCAAAGAGAAATACATAAATGATAAAAGTGGGGTTGATTTCTTTTAAAGGCCTGCCATTTTAGACTGAACTCTGCGGCGATGCAGAAAAGCAACGTCAGAGCCAAGCTTCTATTGTGAACCAGAAGTTAATCCTGTGTCCTAACACAAACTGAGGTTGTTGTTTCACTCTGCTGGTTATGTTTTAATGAGTAACAATTGTTAGCCAATTTGCATGTAAAACAATGTAATTATAAACAAGCATCAAAAAGCTGTAATACTTCTAAAATATGTAAATTATGCTCCATTATAAGTCGCAACAAAACCTCAGCAATGCCTCTGAGCCAGGGCCTCTAGGTTTTGGATCCTCGCCTCTATTATTTATGCTATTCACAAGCCAAACTTTTTGGTTGGTGCAGTTGGGGGCTTTAATCTATTTTTGCTGTAAATTAATGAATTTTTAAAGAGGACTAGTCCTTGCTGAATAGGGTTGGATGTTGGGAATGTAGTTTGAGTCCTGGTGACGCCTTGCTATGCACTAGACCCCCTTTACGTTGCAAAGCATGAGTTCATTAATAGCATCCCATATCTCTCCTGGGACTGTTCGTTGGGGGAGATTGCCGAAATGCTCCACTCCCATGTTTTATTTATGAAAAAATATGCCTTTTTAACATCACCATCGTCAGAATTTTGATAGCTTTTTCATACTCAGCAGCGGAAAGTCTTCTGGGTTGCTAACTCCCTCTATCTTGACAGATGTTTTCAGGTGTTGTGTTCTGTGTGGGCTTAGAGATTTTTAATATTTTATTCCTGGTCTTCAGCGATTCAATGGAGTTTCTTTCTCTCTTTCTTCCAGGGAGAGAAAAATTGTGTGGATCAGTATGTTCATCCTCATTTGAGATGCCACAGCTGTCACAAACACAAAAGTGTTGCCATGGATAAATTGTCATCGTCTTGCTGCGTTACTCGGTCTGCTCTTATTTTCCTTACAAGCACTACTTTGCCTGACCACTTGCTTTAGGGTGGAAGGACATAGAATGTGTCACAGTTTGAAATGATGCATTACATTGACGCTTCTCCTGGTCTCATTTGAGAAGAGACCGTATCAAACGATAATTGCTTAACTCATGTCTATTGAGTGTTGAGCAAGCAGCCGCATTAAAAGTTGCTGATTTTCCTTGATATCTTATAATTGAACCTTTTCGGTGTTTTCTTTTTCTGGCATGAAAGCAGGAAGTAATTAAGATGTTCAATACTGCTTTTTGGACCTTTTCCTACTTCTTTTGAATGGCCTCCATTCCGAGACATGACAGCGCTCAATATGCCTGCAGACTTTCTTTGACATATTTCCCTCACCATTGGCTCAGAAGTCCTTCCCAGAAAACCCTCTGCTCAGCATGCTCCGGCTTGGTAGTTTGTCATTACTTCAATTCCCTCAGAAAATATTTAGATGCCTCTTTCTTTTGGTCATTCTCTCACCAACCCCCTCTGTCGCTCCATTCAAAGTTTTCTATTAAAATGCAGAACTGTGAAGACCCTGTCTGTCTAAAAGCCTGCAAGCAGCGGGGGACTGTTTGCTGTGGTGCATAAAGCTGAGTGAGTGCATCACAGCCACAAAGTCTAATGGGTTACATTCAATCACACGCAGAACCTCAACTCTTTTAAAGGGACAATGTTCCCAGTGATAACAGCTCAATCCACAGTGCAGAGTGATATTTCTAAATTGTTTAGAACAGAAAGATTTCCTCTTCCTAAACCACTAAATCTCTTCACTTCTCTCTGTAAGTAAGTGCTTGTAATCTTTCACTGGAAGTACCAGCTATCACTCACAACTCTCAAGTTGCCAGAGTTACTTTTGCATGCTTGTTTGTTGGGTTAAAGATAAGAATCTGAAATGCCACATTTTTCCCTTTCCTCCTGTGTATATCTGATATGTATGCTCCAAACTATTTAATCGCACACCTAAAATCTATTTAACAAGAAATAAGCACTCAGGTGCATCCATTTATACAATACAGTGCATTACTAAGAGAAAACGGACACCTCTGAGACATACTCTCAGCTGCTTCTCTGCATAGATCATTTCTCTCCCGTGATACAAGAAAGGCCTCTGACGCTGATGTCGAATATAGCAGGTATCAGAAACAAAAGGCGTAGTGCTGAGGTTAGCCCAGTCACAGTGGGACCAGTTGCCAGAGTCGACAAGGTAATTGGTTGTGCCTACTCACATAGCAGGGCTCCTCTCCCCAGAAGCCAAGTCATGCCCCTCCTTTTATCTCTCAGCTTTCTTCTATTACGTATCATCCCATTGCCTCACCAGCATTGTTGTGTGAAGCTACACCGTGCCGCCATGTAGCCAGCCCACGCTTCCAAACTTCCCAACAACAGCAGGCACGACAGCACAGCAGGTCAGGGCTTGTTGTAGGCTGATTTGCAGCTTGAACCTAATTTTTAATGAGGGGAAAATAAGTGCTTGTTGTTTTGTTTCTTGTGTGTCACAACCCCCATCCCCACCTACCCACCAACACTGCAACTAGCAATTCTAACTTCCCTTCAGTAAAAAAAAAGGTGCATTAATTAAGATGGCTTTCTGGGATTTGTAAGAAGAAAAATGTTGGCTATAGCTTCTCCCACTGAGGCAGAGCCCCCAAGAAGGAGATGGGGGTGGTGTTGTATGAGATGCCTCATCGGCATATATTTTCCCTTGGTTCCTCTTTCCTTACCGTAGTCCCATCGAATGGCTTGTTCGGCTTGATGAGTCTTCTGCTAAACATTTTTTTTTTTTCTAATTGTAATCAAGCAAGGTTTTTGCAAGACTTGGAAATTTCCCTTTTTTCTTCTTAATCCTGGCTCTCCAAGGGGATTGAAGGAAAGAGAGACAGAAGGATTTGTGTTCCTGCTGGAAGAAAGGCACAGTGAGGTTCTCCCACCTTGATTATATACAGTTAGCATGAATGGAAAATGCGTGGGCCAACAGGCTCTTGTTGTTAAAGGACACATGAAGGTTACTGCATGGGATAGAAGAACAATTGTTAAATGTACATTTTTGAATCCAACATGGGCTGAATTCCTCCAGCCATTGCTAACCATTCTGCCAACCGCTCAGTCTGCCCAGTCTCTTATAAAACTTGTAGGTTTACCTGCATTTAAAATGGTGTATGATGTTTATCTTCCAAAACCTCCAAGCACTAACAATGCAATTTCCTTTGTTGGAT
Organism: Lophius americanus; assembly: GCA_037951165.1. Lineage (NCBI taxonomy): Eukaryota > Metazoa > Chordata > Actinopteri > Lophiiformes > Lophiidae > Lophius > Lophius americanus. The sequence continues at coordinate 1,542,269 of JBBDHG010000078.1, forward strand.
CAGACTATGTTCTGTATTTAACATCTTCATTCAATGATAAGTAGCATTTAAATGGCATTCTCTGTCCGGCAGTAACACATCTACCAGTGTTCTGTGACCGATTAAGGTCCAGAAGTGCAACTTTTCTCTCATATACAAAATGTCTTTGACCTTTGCTTTCTCTCCAAAAACCATGCTTAACGTATTTGCAAAGTTCCTGACTATAAAAACAGTACGTACATGGGACACATTTTTATGTTCAGTATGGCTCTAAAAATAGCCACCAAAATTAAAATGTTGAGGGTTCTGGAGTCATTTCATGGTTTGTATCTGACTGGGAAGGAATTGAGATGCCGAGGGGGGTGGATGGTGTGGACTTGTTGGGAAAGTGAGGCACGTTGAGAGTCAGAGAATTGGAATATAGTGTGGGGGGTTACCCAGAGAGGGAGAGGGGACGAGCTCTTCAGTTCCTCCGGAGGGTTGGAATTCCTCCCGAGCTGTTCCCCCATTTGGCAGGCATTTGTGAAAACATTTGCCCAGCTTTTAGTCACTTTGCAGATCCAATTGCCATTTCAACTTTGGAGGGAACGAGAGTGGGAGGAAATCCAGATAGGCAGAACATAGGGAGAGAAGGAGAGTAGAGGTTTTTTTTAATCGGGTTGGAAAGATGCCGAGGCTAGTTGAGTGGTTGTGTGATATTAATATCTTATGAAAGTTGTCTGGCATTGCAAGCTCACCTTCTTATGTGTTTTTGTGTTTGTACGATGCAGCAGCGGTCCATTCCAGAGGCTAAATGAAGAAATTGAGAACACGCACGAGGGAAGGACTCTACCTTTCAGTTCATTGACTTCCCCAGATGCTTTGGTCCAAAGAAAGATGGAAAATGTTTTGAAAAGTAAGTATTTTTCACTCATTAATTTACCCCTTATTGCTTGCTTTTCACTATGCAGTTAATATAGTATAACAGTTTGATTAATGTATTTGTCTGTATGGATAGCTCACTTTTCAGATACACATACTATTACAAGGGGTGAACCAGCCAAAATATTTAGTTTTCCATTATACAAAGCTTTGCTGTATCTGGAAAATAATGTGCAAGTTGACATCTGTGTTACTCTGCCAAGTGGCTCTCTGCTCCAGTTAAAGGAGATGAATAGGTGTAGTAAACAAACCTCCTGCTCTTCTAGACTTGAGCCAAGGCTGCTGCGCAGAGCCCATTCAGTGAGTCAACAGGTGATCCTCCAGACGCCACATCCTGCAGCCTTCCACCCTTCCATTTTGTTACCTCAACCGACAAACATCATGACATCTGAGCTTGAAAGTAGCCTGACCTCGATGGATTGGCTCCCCCAGCTCAGCATGAGGGCAGCCATTCAGAAGGCAGATTTAGGCCACCACCATGGTCACCACCACTACAGTCATCATCACATTTCCGGGCCTGGCAAAAAGATTGCGCATCTGGACCCAGGAACAACATTGGATCAGGAGGAAGCTACACAGCACAGAGACGGCAAACCGCCCTACAGTTACGCAAGCCTCATCACCTTTGCTATCAATGGTTCTCCGCGCAAAAGGATGACCCTCAGTGAGATCTACCAGTGGATCTGTGACAACTTCCCCTACTACCGAGAGGCAGGCAGCGGCTGGAAGGTAAGAATACATGTTTGTGATTTGGGGTCTTGCTCTTAAGGATTAAGCTTCTTTTGCTGTTTCCATTTTGGTCTGGTTCTAGGATGGTAAAATATCCGTGTTTGCTATGGCTGTCAAATAGTAGCATCCGTGAACACGTTTCTACGACACACTTGGAGTGGGAACTGATTCTGCTGTTAAACAAGTCCAACTGAGAAGTGAGTCTGTTTCGATAGTAGAAATTAGAGGTCTTCCTGGACCTGCTTTGAGACGAGACTCAGGCTCTGAGTTGAAACAGTCTGGGGTGGTATTGCATCACTGCAGGAAATAGTGGGTTTTCTGTGGGTCCTTATGATCAGTAGACACGGTATTTGAGAATCTTTTTTAGAAGTCTTTCATTATAAAAAAATGTTTAATATTAAATGATAGTTAGTTTTTGGAATGATATCTGAAGATATCACATATATGAAGATTACAAATTGCCTTTTTAAGAACTAGTCTGTAGCTAATTGTTACTCAACAATACATCATGTTGCTGCTGGGATTGCTGTTAAGCCTTTTGTTTGGATAGGTTTTTTATTTTATTTTTGTAGTTCTGTTAAGTTGCTTATGAAAAATAAGCATTGTAGAACTAAGTATTGTCATTTCCAATCAACACTGATCACAGATCTAAAATCAGTTTTTAAGTTTGGTTATTTATAACAGAAATGTTGAAATAAAACAACAATTTGTTGTCCTGGTTGAAAGAAATTGCAGAAATTGATTCTCTACCTTATTAGTGAAGAAAGGCACAGATATAGTCCTTCCACCAGCAAATTCAAAGTTTGAAAACTATCAACCAACTCATCTCTCTGATTCTTTCTTTCATTATTTCTTTCTGGCTTTCCTTTTCTACCTTCGTCTCACCAGTACTTGATATTCCCTCTCTGTCTTAGTCACTCACTCCTCTCCAATTCTCTTCTTTCGTTTTGATAAACGTGTGTTTGTTCTCCATCTGTAATCTTCAACCTACCATTCCCTAAGAAGAGATTTATGAAAAGGAGAAAAAAAAGACAAAAAGGTTCTGATACAAGCCAGGTTGTGTTTGCAGAGCTTCCTAACTGGATTCAGTCAATTTGTTTTGTGTTTGGAATACGAGGATGGATCTATTAAGACCACTCAGACTTTCTCTCCCTTCCGCTCATGACTGCCTTCTCCTGCTGGTTGTATTTGAGTGCCAGATGTTTCAGTATCCCATAATTACAACTCTGGATGCATTGATTTGTGTGTGTGTGGCTGCATTCAAGTGGCACTATTAGAGCTCCGTACTGATGGCATATACATTTTCACATGTTCTGGCATTTCAGTATGGAGAGTTACTGTATGACAGAATATGTTCAATGCATAATTTATAAATACAGTACATCTGTGGAGTATAAAAACTAATTTGCACAACTACTGGCCCGTGCACGAACTGACGCTTTAGAAGCATAGGAAACGACTAATTAATACACACTCTGCAGAACCTAAAGGTAAAGTACAAGTTTGATCTGAGTCTTTTAGAAAGACTCAAACTTTTGCACTATGGATGAACAAAACAGTGGGGCTTGTTTTAGCCAGCCATGGCCATCACAGGGAAAGTTACATAAGTCCAGTTCATTCCAGTTCAGGTGATTGCTGTCAGCTGTACAAAGTGGGACACAGACTCAGAGATTGTCTGGCTGCCACATTGGGTAGACATTGTCGGCTCTCTGACACACAAACACACACATGCACATGCACACACTCGCACACAATGGAAGCATATGCTTTGTAGTGCGTGTTTTCTGAATATAGAGACTCAAGGTAAACGCCAAAGCTTTCAGCAAACACCTCATACATTGTCTTTTGTGCCTGCCGTCTCCTCCACCCTCTCCCAGATATGCGTGCGTGCACACAGGCTTATACACCCACAGAGAGACTCCCACTCAGGTCGGCAGTGTACGTGCGCAGTCTGCAGATTACACACGGGAGCTCAGCAGGAGAGGAGACGAGGTGGGGTGGGAGGGGGTGAATTGGAGAAGAGAGAGGAGACTGTCGGAGAGCAGAGAAGATTTTTACTACCCAGCACACGCACTCCGTCTGCTCTGTATGATAATGTGAGAATGCAGGAATGGTAGAGTTGAAATCAGGACGACACACACACATACACAAACACCAGCTTCCATCCCTAAGAATATCTACTGCAATGATCAAAGATCAACATCAGTGTATAGAAGAACAAAACCTTAGTCAATGAATGTCCATTCAGTCTGCCTCCATAAAAGTCGGCCTGTCATATACAGCTACTATTTTATGGAATCTCCAGGTAATTTATTTCAGACAGTCGACTTTATTGTGCAGTTTTGATCATCCTTCCAATGTAACATTTCTGTAAACTAATTAACATCAATGAATCAAAGCCAAGTCACTCGCACCTTTTATGATTTTGGTTTATTTTGCAGCCTTTTGCCGCAAGCTGGGTATTTTTGGGTTTGGTCATATTTTTTTCATGGTAAAACTTCATCTACTTCCCTAAAACTCTTTTATTGTTGATAAAACAACAAATAGTTTTACACTTTTAAGGGGCATCTGTGGCTTGTGGGGTAGAACATTTGTCTACTTATTGGAAACCAAAAAACTTCATATTTTAGTAAAATACTGGCACTTGTGGTTTGCTTGAATTTTGACGTATAAAGTACGGTCACCATGCAAAAGACATTACGGTTCATTACTGTGAAAAAATAGATATACTGTAAAGCTGTTTTTCGGTTTACAAGGACAAAAAATATACTTTTCATTCAGCTTGAAATCAACAGCATTTCACGAATATATACATATTTTCAGCATCTTGATACTGTAGAAACAACGGTATGCTCCTGTTAAAGGGTTACGTTTTTATTTTTGCTGTTAATTTAAATGTTCATCCCAGTATACTACTATACTATTACCAGAGTATTGCTTTACTGGTGATATTATGTTTTTTTCTGTTAATTTTACCAAAAGTTTGTATTTTCCCAGTAATCTTCTGTGTTTTTCATATATTTTCACCAATAAAAATGAAGTTATTTGCTGTTTCTTTATTTAAGATACTTCAGTGATTTACTGGTTTGAATTTTATGTTCTTTTACTGTTGCTGTTTGACAGTTTTTACCATAATTTCTAGATGTTTAGAGTTTGGCTCAATGGCTTGCTCCTGCGGTCTACATGTTGAAATGTCCTTTAGCACGATACTGAACAAAGGCCTGGCAAATAATCAAAAATGATCAAAAGTTGATATCTAGAACCTCATGTGGATTACAGAAATGAATAAAATTACGAATGTGAGTGCTGACGAACTGTAAAGGACACATAATATTCAGTCACGTTGTTCCGCCCTGCTAAACCATTGTTAGTTGCTTATGGTGCGTACAGATATGCGTGGATGAAACTACTACAAACACTGATATGAATCTCAACCAGAAGGGTAACCTAAGATGAATGCTGTGTCTGTTTTTTGAGTCATCGTATGAGAACAACAAGGCAAAAAAAGAAGAGAAGAGAAGTGCTTTCATTGTGCAGCTGTTATTACAAGATGCACTCTGCCATCACAACAATATTTTTTGAAAAACGGCCATTTTTACCTCAAAACATAAGAGTAACAGTTATATTTTCATGCTTTCATGCAATGTCTAGCATTGCTGAAGATCTGGGATGGAAATGGCTAACTTAATTTTGGGAAGAATCCACTCACTGGAACAGTACATTACTATTCCGAACAAGCAGTTCATCCTACAACAAAAATGATGGACGGATCCATGTTCTATGACGATGCTTTCAGGACTAAATAATCTAAATACAGGTGTTACGTAACTGAAAATCTAGCTTTTGGAGAGAAGAGAGGTAATGCTGAGCCTCGGTGGAGGTTTGCAGTCTCTAAACTCTTTGTAGTTGAGTTTGCATCTATAATTAAAACACTTTCAATTATTTGCTTATTTTGTGTGAGAGCTTCATGCTTTTCGAAAGGTTGGGGAGCACATGTTCCCTCTGCCCCTACTCAGGCATCTGTACCCCCTATAGCAGTCACGTAACTTTCCAAGGTTATGAGCATTTTTGTGTCTTTGTCTGAAAGGGAACATTCAAAGCTCCTTTCGTCTGAGTAGAAAAGATGAACCGTCTTCCTAAACTGTAGAGGAGGCCCTGTGTCTAAAAATACGAAATTAATGAAATTAAAGAACACAGGAATGCATATTGGTCACAAGTCTAAATTCATCTTGTACAACATGTCTGCACAGCATTTCCATTTTTAAACAATGGATTAAACTGAAACGGGGTTACATGTATCAGAGGGGAGCCCATACAGGATTGCATCAGGCTGTGTCATTATTTGTTATCACTAGATAACCGTCTATATCTTGTGACCTTTATCAACCTCTCCTTCCCGGTGTCTGTATCCACTCCACTGGGAAACACTCTATTTTCCCATGCTCTTCTCCGCCCCTCACTACCCCCTCCCAACTTTGTTTCCCTCCACTTAAGGTCCACCTTCACCAAAACTCTCAGTCAATGCAGTGTTGGAGACCAAAGCATATCAACAGTTTCTCCTTTCCTCCCTTCATTTCTTCTTTTTTTATTTATTAGTTTTTAACATTTTATCTATACAGAAATCAGTTTGGTGAATTTTGAACTCAAAGAAATTATTATTATCTTCTTAAACTTGAACATAATTAAATCATATTTATTTAATTCATTTTTGTTGAATAAAGTTGAAAACATTTAATCAACATACAAAACAATTTTGTTAAGGGATTAATCATTTCTTAATGAAGCTAAAATATTACCTTGTTTCAGCTTCATATATGTTACCGCCTGTCCTGTGGTTATATAATTGTAAATAGGATATGTCTGGATATAAATGCCACAAGAAAATCCCAAAGCATTTGCTTTTAAAGAAGTAATATCAACTTGTCAAGGAATGGTCATAGTAGACTTGAAACAAGCTGATGAATTTTGATATGAAAAACTAAGAAGCAAACTCAACACTCTCAGGAAGTCGTCTTATCTTGCTTCACAAAAAACAAACATATGGACCCTCATTAGGACGTCACACAAAGATGGCTATCAGCTTGAGAAGTTAACGTGAGTTTTCCAAATATGGCCATGCACTCGCTCATGTAAAAGACATATGCTGCCTATGTACAGTCGCAAACATAAGAACTCTACTCCAGAATGACATATGTTAAAAATCAAGAGCAAACTGTGATATTAGTCAAATTCAGCACGGAAAATAATATGAAAGCCATCGCCAAAGGCAAGAAGGACACCTGGAAAGAAAAACATAAATGTGTAAATTAATAAGTGTAATATATCACTACCTCATCATTAGGGCCGGTGTCGATCTCACTAATTATATTTGTGTCATCCTTTAAATAAGCAAGTTCTTCTAGTGAATGTTTTACAATTATAGTCTTTTCCCACAGCTGCAATAACACCAGTGTCAAACAGAAAAAAAACAACCTGACTCGAAGCAGTATTTCATCTTGTCAATGACACGAGTAAAAAGCTTTAATGCTTCAATCAGTCTCTGCCATAGGATGACATTAGTAAACAAAACAAAAGCTTACTGAATAGCTTTGACTTTCTTTGCAGTGAACATGGAAAAAAGAGGAAAAATTAGTGCGGGAGGAGTCCTCCCACACAAGACTATACCTCTTAAGGTCCTCGGTATCTTCTCTACATGATCGTGAGATTATTGAAAGGACTGATTGGTCAGTATGCAGAGCATTTAACCATTTTCATCCCTTATCTGGAATATATCCTGCCAACCCTGAAAACCCACTTTAATTCCTGAAGTAACCATTTTATCACAAATCCTGCTTCGTAGTGCATTCCTCAGGTCTCATGGAACAAAAGCTAATGTCATACATGTTCCAACAATATTGTTGTGGCCTAAAGACGATATAAAATGCATATAGATGTGTGCATATAGTGTGCATATAGATGCACAAAAAACTCACAAAATAATTATATAAAATGTCATTTTATATAATTATTATTATATTTTGTTTATTGATGCTTTTATCTGCTTTTACCTTTTAGCACTTTGAGATTTGATCCAAATGTAAAGTGTGTTAAAAATTAAACGTATTATTATTATTATTATTATTATTAGTAGTATTATTATTATTATAGTTTCGGCAAACAAACTTCATGAAAGCTGACTAAAAGAGTAATATAGGGAAATTCAAATAATGATAATGGTGAGAAAACAGGTTTACACAATAAAAAAATAGTTTATAAACAGTCAAAACTGGATCCTCACGTAGGCCGGGGTCTTGTGGTATGCTATGGCGATACGACCCATTGTGTGGATACGTTAGAACCCTATACAGTCAAACGTAGCTCGCTTACCTCCTAATCTATCTGCAACATAGACCACAAATACTGTCCACAGCGCCTTTTTAAGAAGTTCCGGCACACAGGGTGGCAGAAAATAATCAAGACAGATCTATTCAGTATTGTTAGCATGCTGCTAACAAACAAACTTTTTCCTGCCCGGAGCGTTCAAACAAAACTTTATTGACTACTGTCAATAGGAACAGTGGGCTGCAGGAGCCAGATGGGTCGTACAGTGTGAGCACTCATATCATGCGGGAGGATCTGTCCGTACAGTATGAGCACACCAGACGTGAGCTTCCGCACGCATTCGTACAGAAATCAAACAGCCATCCCTCGAAAGTCGTACAGTGTCCAGTTTAAAAGCTTCATGCTTATTTTATGTCCTCTGTCTGTCAGCCGTTTGTGTGAAGGATGGGATGTGGTCAATACTAAATGCTTACAACTACAGAAACCAACAGAGAGAAAAACACTAGCCTTGCACACAAGGTGTATGGAGTCAAATTCCAGCCAAAATTTTACAAACAAACAATATACACATTTTGAAAATATCCACAATTCACGAACCAACACAGTGAGATTTCCAATTACAAAACATGATTAAAAAACGAATGCCTTGTGTTTTACAAATACAAAAATTTGTTTATTAAACAAACAAAAAACATTTTACAAATGAGCCTTGATTTACCAACAAACACAGTGTGATTTGTAATAAAAAGTAGACTTAACAATCAAGTGATTTTTGGCATAATCTTTCCGCATGAGGTATCAAATGTCCTTGTTTTCAGCACATTCTGTGTAGTTCACTTGTTACAACATTGGGTGCTGCTGTGACTCAGTTTCAAGATTATAGTTTTTTTTACCCATAGTTTCAACCAAGCTTGGCTGATCTTTCTAGCCAGCTTACCAGTACTAGTATAGTACTTACTATACCCAGATTACCGGTACTATTACTAACTGATAAAATCGTTTACATTTTTATTTTAAAGTGCCTGATATAATATGAACAAGCAACTGTAGAAATTATTTTAAATACATTATGAATTAAACCATAACCATGTTATTGGACCGTGAACGCCTCTTCTCCCCAAATAATTATGGTGTAAAGGACAATTATAATACGTAGAGCTCAGCTGTGATAATGTCAAAATTGTAAAATATAATAATTTTTTAAGTTTAAAGTTACTTAACAGCCAACCGAAGTTTATGGTTTTCTGATTCCCATTAATAACGCATAGATAATAGTTAACTGCTATTCAGTTTACAGGAGTGGAATTTCATGGCAAATCGGCGTCTAGTGCTCTAATAGGTGAACTACACATGACGTGTGAGAACGCCTTGGACATCCGTGTGCAAGTTGTGGCACGTCTCACGTGGAAAGATTGCACCAAAAGTCACACGAAGTTTTCACGTGACTTCAGTTTTTTTTTCTAGTTGTAGGATATATTTTCCTGCAATTGTAAGACAGCCTTCGTTGTCTCTGAAGTGTATGTGTTAGAAATATGTTACTATGAATTTTTATTCGAAGGAGTTTTAGGGCCAGGCATAAGGTGAAAAAAAGAGGAGGAAGAAAGAAAAAAGTCGAAATGTTGAGAGCAAGGTCAAACGAAATCGGAGGAAGATTTTTTTTTTGGAAAACATTGCATTTCGAGCATTTCTGTGCCTCTGTCAGCGCACAGTCGTTCCGGGCATCCTTCCTAGTTTGTTAATCATGTTTTTGTTTACAAATCGGGTCATGTTTGTTAGTTGATTGATATGCATTTGTAATACGTATTTTATTAGTTTAATGAACAAATATTGCATTTGTAAAAAAATACAGTTATTTACTTATCGCTTTTTTGTATTTACAAATCACGCTGTGTTTTTTTTCTGACTCATGAACATTTGCAAAACAGGTGCTGTCATCCCAACTGGTTTAATGACAATTTGCTTGTGGTCATTTTCATCAAGTGTGTAGAATATGCTAACAGGAAATACGTTCCTGTTAGCATACAGGAACAACTTGTAGAAATGCTCTCTGACAAATGATAGAGTATTTGTCACAATATAGAGCACAGAAGCAGAAAACATTAAACAGAGTATGAATAGGCACTGTTACATTTATGAGGGTGATGATACTTTATTAGATCTTCCCTGCACCGCCATCATTCAGTTTTAGTAGAAGGGAAATAAATCTGTCCATAACTATCTTCAACCATAAAACTCAATCAACATGTTAGGGTTTCAAGCCTATAGTGTGACATATGTAACTATTTTAGCAACTGCTCAAATGCAGTCAGACCAAGGCATTTATTTTCCGTCTAAGAAGAGGTCCGAAAAAGGTCTAAATTAATACAAGTTCTCTTTAAAGAAGAAAAACGTTTAAATTGCAGGCTAGAAGAACACGAGCACACCTATGACAGTCAACAGAATTTAATTAAGCTCTATATTTTAATGCTGTACAGTTTGTATTCAATATTTTGTACATTTCAAATCCAAATCTCACTGTTATGTTACTTACATTTAAGCACTTCCCCATAATTTACCACTTCATAAATGCAGTCTAGAACTGTATCTGTTATGACTATTAAGCTATTTCTTTCTTTATTCTGTTTTTGGTTCTCTGGTTTTATTTTGAAGGTTTGGATCTTCATCATTGTGGTCCGTGTTCCTTTTTTATTTTAAATGCGTTATGTATTTTTTTTTAGTTAGTTTGTCATTTCCTGTCATGTTTCCTTTTTTTTTGCCCTTTTAGTGTGTTTATCTGTTAATTGTTCATCATTTCTTTATTCCTTCTTAGTATCGTCTTTGTGTGTTTCACATGTGTTCCTTTTCCCTATCTATCTTCTCGAGTATCGCTTCTGTTCTCCTCTTTTGTGTTTGTTCATCGTGTTCACCTGTGTTTCCCCTCCAGCTGTGTCTCATTGTCTCGTTACCTCAGTGTATATAATCGGTACTCAACTGTCCTTCTGTGCCAGTTCGTCATTGAGGTTTCGTCATCACACGTCCCAGCCAGCTCCTAGTGTTTTCCAGTGTAAGATTTCCCTTCTTCTTCCTCGTGGTTTTTAATGCTATGAGCCTGGATTGTTTTTTGGCTCTGCACCTGCTCTTCGGATTTTGGATTGTTAGCCTTATTGGACTGCTCACCTGGTTATGACCACTGCTTGCTTGTAGATGTGGATTTTGGACTTAATTAATTCAATATTTTTAATTGCATCTGCTCTGCCTCTGCCGCCGCTATTGTGTGCCTGCATCTGGGTCCTTAACTCTGCTCCTGCCTCATTCTGTTTCTAATCTCTCCACCATTGTGTTGCACTATGTGCTGACTAACCTGCTCCCTTGTGACCCCCTTTGCCTTCAGCGTACTCTCATGCATCCAGGCTAATTGCCAGTGAATTAGCCAGGCCTAATGTGAAATTATAAAGGGCAGTGCTACCATGATGGCATTTGGCCTTTGGCGGAACACCTCATGTCACAAAAAATCTCCTGATATGAATCAGCGCTGGGTCTTAATTGTAGCACCAGCCGTCTCCTGCCAGCTCAGTGGAATATTGGAGTGGAGGGCAGTGGAGGTTGTCACAGTGTCAAGTGTACTCGCGTATATGAAGGAAGGCTGTTGTCATTTGCAGCTGGCAGTCAGTGTGAGGCTGGGGTGCACTAAAGCATATATATATATATATATGTATGTATGTATACACATATGTATGTCTGTATGTATATATATGTTTATACATATGTATATGTATACTTGTGTTCCGTAGGCAAATATTTTTAACTTGCCACACAACAGATATTGTTTACTCGACCAATGTCATGGAGGTTAAACGTGAACTATGAAACGGTAATAGTCACATTTATTCTTGGCATATACCGGGGGCACTTTGCCTCTCCCCTACTTTCTATTAAACTGTGGCCATCAAACTGAGATTATCATTAGAGGGTCATATTTAGACTCCCTCCATATAAATGGACACATCTAAAAATAGACACAGCAGCTCTTAATTATGCCTGTATGTGAAACATTGCTAGATCTTTTAATTACATACTAATCACTAATTACAGTTTGGGTATTAAATTCTTAATTAAAAGCGAGGATTTTTTTTATTTTTTTGCTATCTCCTTGAGGATTTGGCACCCATCCAGAACCACATTTCCCTCTCCAACCAGCTAGGCCTGCGGCTTTCTCCATATGGCTAATAATAGGCCTAAGGCTGGTTTATATAGCACTCAGGAATGCAACAATTATACCACAGAATGACCTTATTTTCTTAATACTGTATTTATATACCGCAAACAGACATGTGCCTGTCTTTTGTCAGGCCATAAATAACATCTGAGTATTTCATAGTACAACAGTTGGCCAAGTTATACATAAGAGAAGCCTATGGATCTCACGGAGGTGTTTTGATTTCAGAGTACTCTAAACCAAAACCAATTTTGTCTTTACTGAATTTGAGATTGCCACACAATCTGAATTTGAGATTCAGTAAAGTAACCAGACATGTCCTTAAAGTCAAAAAATTGCCTGGTTAAATATAACCCAATTGTGTTATTTTAACCAAAACAAATCAATTTTTTACCCTGGGTTTGGTCTAAAGGGGACTGACCAGCCATGGGGGTTTTTTTTTGGTTATGGGTTTGACCTAGATGCTGTTTTATGTTTTCTACCCATAATTTGAGTAAAATAACTGTTGTTGATGTGAAATAACCAAAATACGTGTTTTTTTAAAATTGAAGTTGCTGACAAAAAAAGGCAGAATTTGACCCATAAGAATCCAGACCTATTAACATAGACTACATAGAAAACCTTTTTGAAATTATTTTTGAAATACTGTCATTGTCAATGATTTGAGTGGTTACTTTTGTGTTTTATGTTTTTTTTTCTCTCCTCATATTTTGAAAATATGCTTTTAAAAATCAGCTTGACTGTCCTTTTTTTATTTTTCCGAAATCAAAACAAATGAAATTGCAGCTTTGCTGAGAAGGTTTTACAATTTTAAAAATAGAACAGCATTAAAAAACTAGGTTGTTTTATATCAAATTTTTCAAAAAGTTGTTGTTCAAAAGTTGTTCAAATAGTTACAGTCTGGACGCTGTAGGGAGAGGATGCTGGCGTTTTCTGTTCGCCGCTTTTCCATCAGAGTTCCAGAGCCTGCAATACTATAAACCGACAAGTATACCTTTTATTGTTGCTCACCGGCAAACCTTTTGGATTTATATTTGTATTTGTATATGTTATTCTGCATTTGTATTTGTACGATAACGGCTATTAGCGGGCTAGTCGCAACGACTGGCATGATGATAAATTATTCCGTCACCCAACTGATGAAATTCAACAACTACAACACTCCGGTGTGCAGATCGGTTATTAAACAACTTGAACTCTTTCGCCGGCCCGTTACGTTCACAGAAGTTGCCGTTCTAAGTTTGTGTACTCCCGCTCCGATAACTCCATTACGTCCTTTTAGTCTGACTTGCGCACCGTCGCGTCTCAGATGCGTCATCAGAACGCTGTCGCTCTTCCCACTAGTGGCACTGGAGTTTCCTCCATAAAGTTACCCACTGTTCGGGTTAGAAAACGTAGAGTGGATTTCAGTCTTCTTCGGCCAATACAGAGACTCACTCTCACAAACAAATCATTCCTCATACATGACCACATTCTGGAGAAGTGTCTGGATGTTATGTCTCTTACAGAAACCTGGCAACAACCAGATGTTTTTTCTGTCCTGAATGAGACCTGTCCCGCCGGTTACTCTTACCTCCAGAAAGCTCGCAGCACTGGTCGTGGTGGTGGTCTGTCTGTCATCTACCGCAGTGATTTGGACTTCTCTCCACCCTTTCTCCATGACCATACTTCTAATCTGCCGACATCCTCTCACTATTTACTGTAAATAAACACATTGATTTAGCTGTGGCTGTGCCATTTTTTGATAGCGGTGTGAATACTTTTGCTGATTTGAGAATCCGTGCTAGAATGATGAGTGTGTTTTTCCATCGCACAGAATAACTTGCAGACATGTTTTTTATGTGAGTTTGCAACGAAGGACACCTATCACATACGGATCTTCCGCTCGCTGTATTTATAATCTGTTTGTAACCAATCTACTTTATTGAACTTGCGGAAAAAAGTTCATAACTCACTTGAATATGGGACACAATTCAATTAGCACGAACGATGACACTGGAAAGGTTTTAAACTACTTCACCTTAAAAAGCTTTGCTGGTAATTCTGAGGTTTATTGCATGAGGAGTAACTCAACATAGCATCAATATGTATGTAACATTGTTATTATTTCCTTCAAAAGTCTTGGATATTCTAATTTTTGCAGATCATGTTAACGCAACAACTCAAAAACTGTGGAATGGGTCATTTTCAAATTTTATACCACATTAGACCTTAGTGCAAGGAAGATGTAGATAGTTTTTCTGGAAAAGTTGGTTGTATATATCCAACATTAATGGGAGCTTTATCTTGAAGCATTTACGGGCAATAATTTCACAACATTTGGTCCAATTCAGTTTAAATTTAGTGCATATGAATTGGCTCAAGGAGATCTATCTTGTACAATCTAATATTACTCTAAGGCAGTGGTTCTCAACGTTTTTGATTCGTGACCCCCAAGGTAACTCACCAACACTTGTTGATGTTCGAGACCACCCACCACCAACGCGCGCCCCCCCGCCTCAGCTCTCCCTTCCCCCCACCATTCCAGTGTGGATGGATACGGCGCTGTCCGCTGGGTGCTGAAAGCAAAAGCAGAGCAGATAGACTGAAAGACCAACTTAGAAATTCCCTTTGATTTATTTTTGATCTTCTCCCTTTAATGGTGGTAAATAAAATTCGAGCTCTAATTTCACACTCCTCTGATTGCAGAAATGGAAAGATAGCTGAAAACAATTAAGTGAAGCGATAGTCAAGTGTGAGAGCAAAACATTTTGGATACAAGAGAACTGCAGCAGATTTGCCTCTGTGGACGAGCTTCAACTCAAGATTTCAAGCAATATTTCTGAATGATACGGTGAATAAATGTACATAATTCTCAAAAGTTATTTGTTTTTTCACAACATTTTGTTTAATTTCGTAACTTTGAATAGCGTTCCGTGTCATTTTCTGTCACTGACACTGGACAGATCGAATATCTGCCAGTACCGGCCTTGAGGCCTTGCACTCTCCGGTGGTGGTACTGCTGTCAGGCTTTCAGGTGACCCACCTTGAGATAGTTCCTGCTGTCTTGAGCTGGAACACTTTTTCTGTGAAGCCAATGCTCAATTTTTTTATCTAAACAACAGCTAGCGAACCTGCTGCAGCTGCTGGCTGAAGCATCATCAGCGCCAAAACGCGAGTCAGTTTCCTCTCGCGACCCCGGGTGGGGTCGGGACCACCAGGTTGAGAATGGCTGCTCTAATGGATCATATCTCTGTCCCTTTATGAAAAACTTTTTGTTGGATATAACCTCCAAACCTTTGGTCTCGATTTAGAACAAATTTGGTGCATATAGACCAACTCGAGGAGATCGAATATATAATTTTCACCATTATTTTAGGCTGCTCGTAAACCGATAGAATTTCCCCAGTCAAATGAATGAAAATCCTAATAGTTTGTTCCATATCCCAAAAATATTCATATAAAAAATGTTTCCATGTTATTTTATACAGACTAAAAGTAATTTTACTAACAAATAGCAATGATAAATGATATGAAAGCCTCACCTACGGCAGATTATGGCTCACTTAACTTTGTCTCACTCCTTCCATTCCTTCCAAACGTAAGCGGCCACGCGCGCATGGATACTATTCTGCGAGTGTATGACGCTAACTGAGATTGAGCGCTAGGGAGGCTGACCTGAGATCAATTTGTTTTTCGTTCTAGTCTCAGGGCGAAGAAAGGAAGCCCACGTTCGCTTTTTAGACTTGTTCAAACCGGATGCTCGTGAACCAAAGCAGAGCACTCGTATACCAAGCAAGTTTCTTACAAGATACAGGTACTTGCTCGTATCTGGAAAAAATCCGTTACACGAGCAAAAAAAAAAGCTCGTGAATTTAATCACCACTCGTAAAACATGTCAAATTTTTTAAGAATCTTTGCTGGTAAATCAAAATACTCTTAAAGCAATGCACTAGTAAGTGGAATTACCACTGTGGTATGATAACAAAAAATGTGGGACGGAAACAGATCAGAATCAGAAATAAAGTGAAAGGACAAGACGTTAGTGAGGGAATTTTGATTGACTTTCTTTCCTTTTTTTATTCAAGTCCTATTGAAGTTCCACTGAGAGACGTTTCTAGTATATGTATTGAAGCCACCTCATTGTGATGTCCTATTTTGTCTTTGCAACGCATAAACTCGTTGTAGAAAAAACTGACTCTGTTCACATTTAGCCATCTGAGAGCGCCAAAAGGAACAGAGGAGTAAAACTGAACTCCTAACCCATTAATTCAGTAAGAAACTTAAAAAGCACTGAAAGATTAAGACAAACGTATTATTTTTCTCTAATCGTCCTTATCTGTGTTTATCCATGCTGGATACTTTTAATATAGTGTAATAATTATCCATGCTGACTACTTTTATTTTATTTTTTTGAGGTGGTTGTCATCATGAGACGGTGACTGTGAGCACAGAGGAGATTAATTTGTTCATCATGCATTCACTAAGACATCAGTACTGGGCCAGTGGAAATACAAAACTACATGTATTTGACCTATGACGAAGGCTTGCCATGGACTATGATTTAACAGAATTACCAGACTTCTTGGTCTATCAGCAGTAGCATATAGGAATTAAACTCAATATATTATCCTACAAAAACAGCAGCAACCACACCTGCTGCATTCCAATTATTTATCCACCTTTTCTATTTCTCTTTGTGTTACACATATAGACAGACACACATACACACACACACACACTCACAATGTTGTAAACCAAGTTGCATGGAGCACATTAATTAATACCGGTGAGCAGGTGAGTATATAATGTTCACAATTACCGGCGCTCAGACACCCTACACACACACTTACAGGCAGTTGTGTACTTTTTCATATGTACGCATAGCAGTGTATAAACAGACACTGCACATTCTACCACACACTTCTCGTCTTAAAGATGACTCGTGTGAAGTAGTTCAGCGAGGGAGTGAAGAGGGCTAGGGAGGGAAATGAATATGTATCAGGAAGGTTTGAAGTAGTAACTTGTATTCAACCTTGCACTCTCAGAGAGCGTCTTGTCGCTCCGTCACTATCAGGAAATAATAAGACAACTCAATGATGCTCAAAACCCAGGAGACTTCAAATCTGACACACTTATCCGTATACACACGTACCGCTATACTCCTTCTCCCATCCCCCTCCTCTCCCTCTTTGCTTTGTGCCTCCCCCCACCCGGACCCACACCAAACACACAACTCTTTCTCCACAGCGTAACCTTCAAACTTTACCTAATTTTACCCTCTCTATATGCACTGTATGGGTTCCATTGAAAGTTATTAAAATGACTCCCGCCTCTTTTCTCTAAACTTCCCCTCCTCTGTCCCTCTTATACTCTCGCCAGAGGTGGCAAATAGAGTTACCCTTGTATGTCTGTCAATCGATATCGAGGAATAGTCTATCCAGACCTCCTCAAAACCTCCTCCACAGAATTCAATGGAATTTCATGAGTCCTTGCAGGTGCCCTGAAGATGTGCATCACATACTTGATTTATTTCAATAATACATTTTTAGAAACATTCAAGCTATAGCAGTTTTTTTAAGACTGGTTCATGGTCCATCCACATCAGTGTGAATTGAGTTTATCCAGTTTCGACGCTTTGTGTGTGTGTGTGTGTGTGTATGTTTTATTTTATTTTATTTTTATTGTTCTATGTGTGCGTATGTAAGATCTATATCTCTGACATGTTCTTCCTGAAGGGCATACACTTCTATCCCACTTTGACAATATTTTGTATTCACATTGCAGACATCTTAATCAGCCTTTTCAGAGTAATCAACATTTTTTTGTCAAAACTTTTGCCGCGCTTGTGTATCATCACTTTTCCAGACTGTTTTATTCTCTTTGAAAATATACTATCTCATGATAGGCCCTTGTAATAACTCAGCTTCCAAGACCCAAACCTAACCGCTTATGAAACGTCAGTGTTCGCCCTTTAGCGTGTTTCCTTGGTGTTTCTACACAGACGCACATAAGATAAGATAAACCTATAAGATAAGACAAACCTTTATTAGTCCCAAAACGGGGAAATTGGAGATGTATACATGTATGCACATACACACACAAACACTGCAACCTTCCTTCTTGTGGCGAGAATAACCTTCGGGCTCCTTTAAACCTCCACATTACTTTATTTACGCATACATGTACATACTTCCCCCTTTTCCACAGTTTCCGTTACCATTGCGATTGTCTTTCTTTGATCACTTTTCCTGACCTATCACACATGCATATGCATGCATGCATCTACACAAAAAGAATCTTACACCCCTTTCCTTTGTTACCGCACCCAAAAACGTGTTTCTAAAACCTGACTTTTTGTCACACATCACATTATATCAGATTGCATTATATCAAAAAGTCACCCGTGCTTATGAAGCCCACCTTAAATAACTAACCACTTCAAGTCCAGGATGCTGCATCCAACATTAAGCAGCCGCAGCAGCAATAGCAGTACTAAAATTTGCTATATTTCTACAACATAGCTCTTAATCTCAATCTCTAAACATTATCAGTATTATCAAAAGGCAACATGGGACCAGTACTCATAAACTAGATTATAAAGTAAATTGTTGGTGCAATGTAGTCCTTACTTAAAATAATGTATATAGTATATAAAAAGTATGTTTTCAGATAGATATACACTGGGAATCAAGTTAAAACATATCTGTTTCTTACTGTAGAAACTGTAGAAATTATTATAATGATGTTAATCAACAATATAACTCCCTGAAAAACAATGACAAAATAAATAAATTAAAGTAATATCTCTCCATTTTTAAGTTTTCCCTAAATTTTCCATTAAATTGATTTAAAAAATCATACTGTTCTGTAAAGACTATGCGTACTGTCAAAAAATGGAAGTTTGGGATGTTACAGTGTTTTATTTTGTTCATTTTAACTGGCCAATCATGGCCTAATGGGCTAAAGCCGGAATGTGACGGAATGTGTATTTTTGGTGGAGCATGTGTCCAGGAATAACCCATAAAGGTTTTTAGGAGGGTCTGGATAAATAGGCAAATGTATAAATGTTTTTTGAAATCTGGCTTTTTCCTTCATGTCTGTCGGTTACACATAAACTACAAGACAGATTTCCATGAAATGTTGTTGAAGAATTGAGCGTATTGCAAGAAATAACTAATTAATATTTGGAATGGACCTCGATAAAGTTGAAAATCCATTCATTTCATCACTTCTTTTAACACAGACACATAGGGCTTTTTCAGCATTTTTTTTATCAATTTGGCACAAATGGCTTGCTGTATTTTCATGAAACTTGTAAGTTTAGGTTCATAATTGTGACTTTGATTACTATTTAATTTAGTTAAAACAGTTCCATTGTAGTGTCATACAATAATAATAATAATACATTTAATTTATAATGCACTTTACATTTGGATCAAATCTCAAAGTGCTACAAAGTAAAAGCAGATAAAAGCATCAATAAAAAATAAAATAATAACTATATAAAAACCTGACCAAAAAGCAGCAATGCTACGTAAAATATACTTATGTATATAAACGTACATATACTTACGTATATATACGTACTATACGTACAATATATAATGTTTTTTTTCCTTGCGTTTGACCAATAGTCTTCATTTGTTTCCTCATTTCCAACAAACATGCACACACTCACATGATGTCATCCATCAGAGGCCGGGCAGGACTGATATGGCCCAAGGCTAGCCTCAATAAGCTCATTAATCAGGCAAGGTGAGGAGCTGGTGGAAGGAGGATGAAGCAAAAATTCTCATTATCTTACTTCACGATATCTCTTAACATTTATTGAAGGTGACCACTCCCATTTACGAGGTCCTTGCAGCTTTCTGATATTTTAGTAGGCTTCTTTCGTTTACATTGTCCTGTCATTGACAAAAGTAAAAGGGGTTGTAAGTGTTATTGATCTTTTTGATCTTTGAATGAACATTTATGAATTTAATTCTGACAATATTTTGTGGGTGGGACCTTGTGGTTAAATAATGTAATTACTGGGACATTTTGAGAAAGACATTAGGCAGAGGCATTCCTTGCTTATTTGACTTAAGGACACCGATGGCATTCCCATCAGCCTCAGCTCTTTTAGGCGTTTTTGACTTGCACTCTTCACACTCGACAGTACAACCATTTTGCATAATTTAGGGTTATTAAAAAAATTTGGAGTTTTACTGTCATTCTGCAGAGTTTTGACTTTTTGTTTGGTGTCTTCTTCACATATAACCAAAATATTTCCAAATGATGGACACCGCATTCTCTTTCGGTAAAAGCTCTTCTTGTTGAGACCTATTAGCCACCTCAGTGTTCATATTTGTGTCATTAATACATCAACTAACAATGGTAACATCTCACAGGGTGAGAATTTGATTGATAGCATGACTATAATGACCATAGACAATTACCACAAGTCAAATTTTAATACTATCACTACATTTTATTTATACTGATATTTTCCACAGAACAAAATCTCTCATCTCAACATGATAGGTCGATGTAGATTCCTCCAAAGTAGACTAATAATGTTTAAAACATCACATACAATAATAAACCTGAATGGTATGACACTAAATAAATACAAAAGAAATTTCTATTTAATCCTAGACCGATATACCTTTATCCAGTCATCATCAAGTACTGGGCGATAAAACACATTTTATTTCTTATCACACTAATAACATTGCATCTGCCTTAGTTGTAGAATATGAACACTCTCAAACCCTCAACATAACAGCGTTTGAGCCATTGGATTCATTCACAATTTTAGCTCTCAACTCAATGAAAATACCCTCTGATTTATCAGCCCCAATTTGATGGTAACTGTGATGCACTGTTGAGGAACTACCATGGAGACTAAGGAAGGACAAAGAGCTAATAAACACCCTTCAGTGTTCAGAGTTTTTGAACACATCATATTTCCTCATAAATTGCGGGTCTACCATCATGGCTGACTGACATCCAAAATACAGAATAATTTGCTGAATCAGTTTCATAATAGTCTTATTATAATATACCTCCTAGCTCACACTCACCATTACTACATAAGGAAATAAATGTTGTGTGGAAACAGAGCGGTGTGCTTCCTAGATTCAGAATTTACTTGAGGTGGTTGGCGGCGCAACACAGTGTTTGAGAGATGGCTTTCAATTATAAACTAGTCAAACAACAGATTGAATATCTTACACTCACTCTATTTCTCATTTCAAAATAAATAACTGTTAATAGATAATAAATTACTTACAAATTTAAATACATTTCAATTTTCAAAGATGTTAAGTAACAAAATGCTCATGAGTTATATGTTTTTTCACTGTGTACCTGAAAATGAAACGCTGCAGGGTTGCATTGTACCCTGACATTGTTTTAGGTTATAGGATGAGAGCTTTTGTGGATATGACAAAGTGTTGTGGTAAGAGGCTGGCTTTTGGGGACAGAAGGCTATTAAGGGAATCTTACTCCATGCAGTAAAGAAGCCTTTATTCAATTATGGACATCAACAAATTCACGCCAATGGGTAACCGTCTTGTGACACCACACACATTCAAAAGTTAAATCTGCCATATTGAAACAAACTTTAGAGGTGTGTACAAACGGCTTGTGTTAAAAAAAAAGAAGAAGCCATTCGTATATAAATAAATAAGAGGCAGGGCTTGACAAAGTTCGATGCATTAACTGTTGAAGTGAACATTTCCTCACCACGCTTTTCTTTGATGGACAGTCAGTGATTCCCTAAGCAGTGGTGCGTTTTCTCCTGGTGGAGAAGGTGAGGTAGAAGGCTGTTAGTATGCTAGTATGCTACAGACATATAGAAAATGCTTTTTACTGTATAGAAGGAACAAAGCTGTTGTTGAGCACTGAAAGCTCAGGAGATGGAGCAAAGAAATTCCTACCAACCAAGTCTTCTCTCCTCTTCCCCAGTGGTATTAATTAGCAGCAGCAGATGAGTGGAAAATGGGAGCCCGAAGGGAGAACAGGTTCATGTCAGGATAGCCTACACTGTTTCTCTTCCTCCCTTCCTCAGTTCCCCCACACCACACACACAAAAACAGACACACACATATATAGACGCTCTCTCACACCGACTCACACAAACACAGACTCTCACACAGACGCTCACCACATACACACACACCGACACACGCACACAAACATTCTTACACAAAGACCTGCGGGCCAAGGAACGATAAAGCAACAAAAAAAACATAGTAATAAATATAATATTCCATTTATTCAAAGACATAGCCCTAAATACCCCCAATTTTATATGCTGGATCTCCATTTCTTGGCAAAATATACCATTTATAAATGTATCAGGTCTTTGCAATTAAACAAAAACAGTTAAAAAAAAGCTCAATACAATCTCATTATAATACAACCCTTTAATGACAGTATCCAGTATTTTATAGAAACTCTTTTACCAACAGGCCTGCTTGAGATGATGCATAGAAAGACACCACCTTCTGGAAGCATTATTGTTGATCCCCATTACCTAAGAGATTAAATGCCAGTATCTGTGATGACCACTCTTGAAGGTTCCACGATGTCTTCTAAAACCTAAGGCCTAATTTGGACTTTTAGGCTTTCTTATAATCATTATTATTATTATTTAGGAATGTCCAATGATGCACAAACCCCACCTTCCTCTCAGATGGTGGGACATTTTCTTTCCTTTCATTCCTCATACTTGATGGAATCCATTTTACTTTTTGCACGTTGCAGGTCTTTTAGTGCGTCAGTAAACAGTAGGTAGTCCTTCACTGGGTAGGATGATCCATTCAGGACATGTTTTATTCCTCATCCTCCAGAAATAACACTGTCAATAGTGGTTTAAGTCATGGCATTGGGGAATGAAACCCTTCAATCTAGTGCATTAATCTATTAAAACAGTACTTTTTTAATTTAATTATCGCAAAAAAACTGAAAGGGTATTTTTTTTCAAGTGAGCCTAATAGATGAAAGTGGTTTAATAGTTTTACATCCAGTTTGCCTAAAAGTGGTCTTGAAGCCCAAGTCAACTCCTTGTAATAAACACTGTAAAATTACGACAACTGCTATTATTACTTCCCTGAGTCGGATTTTCTGGTCATTTTCACTAATCTTAACCTTCCCCATTGTCAATGCATTTCTATTTTTTGTATTTGCTGTTGATTGAGTGAACATGATTTTGCCTTATACCTCAGATGAGTGATCCGTTGCCACTGGTTTAAAATGTTGGGTTGGGAGCCATTCCATAAGTGATAGTCACTTATCCAACTGTTACCATCCAGTGTATCAACAGAAAAAAATAAAGTATATGTAGAAATATTTTGTGTTCTTCTCAGTTAACCAATAACTGGGACCAGAACCAGTTGAAATGTTGCTGTTCATGCAATTTAATTATTCAAAACAAATTGTTAAATTATTCTATTTCCTCTGATTTTTTTCCTTTCTTTTCTTCCCCTTTCCCTCATTTTTGTCTCTCTCTGGCTGTCCGTCCCTGCAGAACTCTATTCGACACAACTTGTCCTTGAACAAGTGTTTTCTCAAAGTGCCTCGCTCCAAAGACGACCCTGGAAAAGTAAGTATGTCTTGAACATTGTAATGTGGCTGAAAAGCACAGTTTAAATTATGATGTGGCTCAAAATGAAAATGCAAGCTTATTCCATCGAGCTTACAAATAGGCGATAGCAATTACTTTTAACGTGTTCAGTCACCCGCCTGGCACACGTGTGCATAAGTGCACCCAAAGACAGGCATATTTATATGTTCTTTTTTGTCCCTGTCTTTCTCACACACAAACACATGGCACACACAAACACATACATGGAGTGTCTGCACTTAGAAGCAATTTGTAGCTCCAGAACCAGCTGAATGCTTAATACTCCTTTTTCTGTTTTGTGCGCCCCTTCCGATATTCATTCTGCCAAGTAATAATGTGGTGCGAGGAGTAATGAATAATAAGTATATGTAAGTACACTTCTTCGGATGCAAGGATATCCAAAGATCTGTTCTGCTGTATTAGGCGCTGTTCTACTCGATCAGACCAAGTATCAGCTATTTTTCACCACTGCCAGTACTGTGGTTAGGAAGCACAGTTGCCACGGCCACTTCAGCATCATTGGTTTGTAACAACAATTCGTCAAGTCCTTGTTTGTGCTGAATCAAAGGGATTGCTCAGATGGGAAACGTATATAATTACAGTTGATCACTGAAGCTTGGTCTTACAAGATTTTCTTGATAGAAGTTCAAATGTATGCGTTTCAACTCATCATGGTGTCGTTCATGCAAGGAACAATCTACCACTTTTACAAAAAAAAAAACCTTTTCATTGAACACTCAAAACTTGGCTTCTTTTATTTGAGGTATGAGGGATGAAGTTTATCCACACGGAAGGTTTTATGGAGTCATTGAAAAATGAATTAGGGGGAAGAAGTTTTTAAATAATTCAAAGAAAGTCCTTGTGCTTAAGACACAAAGAGTGCAGCCCCCACCCCCGATTAGCCTGACTTGGACCTGACCAGCACCTCAACTAACACCACGGATCGAAGTGGTCGATACCTCTGTATGGGTAGAGGCTATGTGAGTATAGAGGAGCTGAATGTATAAGCTCTGTTTGAAACCATAGAGAGAGGAGAGAAGCGAAATCATGAATGTGCTAACATTAATTGGCTGTGTACTGTTCAGTGGTGTGGGACTGAGAGACAGGAGAAAAGGCAAGGATGGAAGACTGGTGGGTAAATGTTTAAAGGTGTGTGTGCTTGTATGTGTGTGGCCTGGATGAAACTCCTGAATTCAGTCTGCAACGTTGAATCTCCTCTGGAGGGAAAAAGAAACGAGGAAAGTCAGACTGGGGCAAAATCAAGGACCTCAACACCAATTGATTTTCTCCTCTCTCATTGCATGTGTTTATTTTGGAAGCTGCTGTGTTTTCGCATTTGTGTATCAAAGGGATTGCGGTTGACTTTCTGACGAGAGGAAGCAGGAGACTGCAGTAAAATCAACTAAAATTAGAGAAAAACAGATTTAATACTGTACTGGAATAGTACTTACATTGACTTGATTTAGAGGTAAGGCAATCTACTGCACCTTTTTTTTAAATTGTTTGTTGATATTCCATCACTGCACCACCCCCATCACTGCACCAGCCCTACCACCATTTAAGGACTGTAGCAGCACCAGAAACAAATCAAATGGAAATATGGTAGAGAATGGGATGAATATTGTGTAAAAAAGAATGACAGATCAGAAGCTCAGAGGGATTGTAGTTTTTTTATGACAGAAGAGGGGGTCAGTTTAAAACTTGGGGGTCATTTCAAATAAGACTTGTATTTTTTATTATTATATTGGCTTATGGGGCATATATATTTATTTTAAATGTGTCTGTTGTTTCAGACTTTACAGCAGTTTGGTCAATATGGGGTTATAAGTGGCTATGTGCATGAAGACCGAACCCCTACTCCCCCACATTTTGTTATTCACGAAACATCGCATTCCCCTTAACAGCAATAAAAACTGCTGATGTGCTGCCTAATAATTATTTAGAGTTAAACTGACAGAATGACACCTGAGGTCATGTCAGTTACTCAGCAGTTGTGAGCGTTGCGCTAAAGCTTTGGGTCCGCCCTGTAAGTCCTGCGGACTACAGATGTTTCTGCTCAGATATTTCTGTTGTTCAAGATATTGTTTCTCAGATATTGTTGTGGTGGTTTAAGGTGGTAACATCGCCAGACTGAACGTGGAGTGTCAGAGGGAGAGTGAAAATGGGGCTGAACATAATGAGACACACTACAGGCTATGGTCATGGCTATTACGAGATCATTCAAATAACTTTCTTAGTGAGAGCTGCTATCCCAGGGATTTTTTCCACCTTTCAGAACACAGATATAAAGTCCATATTGCAGCCTGCATGGAGCAACAGCTATTAAAATGACTCTGGTAGGTCTGAATTATGTTGATTAATATGTGGGTCTTAAAATAACGCCATTCAGAGGTCAATGAATGATTTCACAGAACAATGTCTGCTCGAATGTCTCCCCATGTCTTTCCATGACATAAAGTGGTTCTAAGCTATTATTTAGTCATTTATTCTGTATCTTAGTCTTCTTTTTTTTTTTTATCGGACTTTTATTCGGTTAATTATTTATTTATCCGTTCATAAATTTGTTGGCCAAAAGGCTAAACTCGGAGTGAATCATAAGTGAGAGGGAAGAACAATTTAACCAAATCACAAGGACCCAAATGCTACCCCTCGAAGTGAGAGGAGGTCTTGTTAAAGTAGATACTGTACCTGGATTATGTGGGGTGTAGCCCAGACTGACATCGGTTCTAAGTATCCGAGTTTTATTTGGACCACAGAGCCTTGCTTCGGAGCTGCAACCCGGGCGATCTTGATGGGCCTTTATTTCTCATGATAAAGCATTGCTCCTTGGGATTGATTTCCATTTTTTATGAGTTCGGCATCATCATCATCTGACTCAGAATGCCGAACCTGGACTGGTTTTACACGGTACTGACCTGGATTTTGTCAGAACTTATTCTATCATGACGATCAGCATGTTTCTTTCTAAACCTCTTATGCTTTTATTGGCTGACCGATTTAATTAATCTATGTGGCCCATATGACTGGTTATCTTGTTTCTACTCTTATCCTACAAGTAGATCAAAGGTCAGGAATATTCGGCATGTGCCATGTCTCATTGTTCTCTTGCTTCTCCTCTCAGGAAATATTGAACTGAATCCTGGTCCGAATTGTAATGAGTATCCTCTCTAATTTTAAGGCTAGGTCTGTGCTTTGTATTATTAATCTCCATGTCCTTTATCGACTCCCTAAATTGGACTTTGTTAAAAATCTGGGTGAAATGTCTTGGTTATGTCTGAAAAATGGCTAAACAAATCTATGACTGACAATGACATTGCAATTGATTGCTCTAATCTTTTTCGCTGTCACCGTCCCAAAAAAGGTGGTGGTCTATCCATGTGCTTTATTAAACAAATTTCACACTACCTTCCTGTCGTCAGTATCACTCGGCAGACAAATTGAATTTCCGGCTGTGAATGTAGAGCTACTTCAGGGTCATCATGTCGCAGTGATGCTTCATCATCTCTGAGTAAACAGCTGTCAATTTTAGATTTTTCATGAAATTCTCTTGGTTCGAGATTTTTACCTGGACTGGTTATCCTCCGTCTCTGACAGTTTTAAACCTCGTGTGATTCTTTTAATCTCACAAAGCAAATTAACTGCCAAACTCGTCCAAATCTTAAACATCCAGATAAATCCTCCCCTCTGGATTTCTTTTCCCGTTTGATCACCGCAACTTTTCTGCCTTTACTAGCCAATGGTGAATTGTTATTTATGAATGCACCTGAACAGCACCTAAAGAAGCTGGACACTGTACACCATTGTGCTTTATGTTTCGTTAGTGGCTGAGAATATCGCACACACCACTGAACTCCGTAAAAAAACAAAAGAAATATGGTTTACACTTTCAAAATATTCTACCAATGACGGTCCCCATAGTCAGAACCGAGCTTGGGAAAATAAAGCCCTTAGTTTTTGCTACTACCTCTTAAAAGGAAGTGAAATTGTCAGAAGTTGTTTCTTTTGGGGGTTCCTTTTGGGAGCTTAAATCTATCTTAAAGGGTTGTGGGAATATTGCACTTGGTCAATGTAGTTGTTTCTGAAAACCCACTGAAATCCTTTTGATTCATTTTTTGTATTCTCTCATTTTGATGTGTGAAAGTTGTTCATATATTTGTATTTATGTATTGTGTGTTGTCTATTTGATTGTTTCAGTTTCTGTGCTGCTCTCGTGGCCAGGTCATTCTTAGTAAAGAGAATTATAATCTCAAAGACGATTCTGCCTAGTAAAATAAAGGATAATATCTATTAATTTTGGTTTTCTGTTTGTAATCAGCTGGCCGTCATGTCATATTATTCCTTAGAATCCAATAAACACCTGCAGCGACAGATAGAAGCTCCCCCTTAAACTTGAGAGACCGTTGTGTGTCTTTACTTGTGAGTACAGCAGCCGTGGCTTCAGTCAGGATCTAATGTTTGTCAATGTGTTCTGCTAAACATCTCCAGGTCATATGATGAATATAGATTTCAGGTTTATAGGAATGAAAAGAAAGAAACACAAAACAATAATTAGGCTTGAATTAAATGTCCATCAGAGATATAAGAAAACATTTTTTTCAAAGTGGCTGTTCATGGTTGTGTATGTAAAAGTTTCGTTAGAAAAAATTTCATTAATATGCACATGTAGCTAATTATGGTTCTGCACTGTCGTTAATGGGTGGCTGTCACGCGTGTATGTTTTGCTGCAGCGATCACACAGCTTGTGTGATCATGATTTATAATGAGGACGTTACTTCAGAAATGAACTGTTTGTTTTAGTGAAAGCTCTCAATCCTGTGCTGTTTGCTTCATACATTAGCTGCAATAACATTCTGCATAAATACATGAGGTGAATAGAATGAATTTTTGTACTAGGATATATTGAGATATTTTCCTGAAAATTCTTGTTTTGAACATAGATCCTACAGATACTGGTCACCATTGTGCTTTACGTCGTGTTACTGGCTGTGGATATCGCATACACCACTGCACTCTGTACGCTGTTGCTAAGCAGCCATCCCTGTACGTCCACAGACTCTCACATCGGTTGTTTTTTTTGACAAATCTCTCCTTGGGCTTATTCCTGTTTATCTTTTTACACTCATCTGTATCAAACCCTAACCCTCTTTGTTTTAGTGAAAACTCTCAATCCTGTGCGGTTTGTTTCATATATTAGCTCCAATAAAATTCTGCATAAATACATGGTAGGAATAGAGTGAATTTCATGTACTGCGATATATTAAGATATTTTATGGCGTATTGCAATATGAACTGCATATTTTGCAAAATTCCTGTTTTGACCATAGATCATACAGAACAGAAACGAAAGCAATGTCATGCATATTTACGATTTCAAATATAATATTACGCTTTATGATAAATTTTTTTAAATTTACAAGAATGCTGATATTTTCAAAACTTAAAAGTTAAATGAAAATACTAAGACTATTTTTTGTAAAATGTGGTTGAATTGGAACTTCTGAGCTTACAGGTAATTCTCTGTGTAAATTTAAATTAACTCAATAGAAGCTGAGCTTTCAGCATTGTCTAACAGCAAAAACAAGATAAGAGGATATCGCACAGCTGTCGACAGAAACGCTTTTGCTAATCTCTTCCTGAGATTCAAAATCTTCTTCTTTCAGCTGTTTCTTTTAGGGGTCTCCACAGTGGATTTAGTTTTATATCTTCGCCTCTCCTTTGCATCTTCCTCTGTCACATAAACCAACTGCACGTCTTCTTTCACCACATCAAGACAACTCCCTTTTTCACCTGCCTGCGAGCTCCGTCTCCAGCATCCTTCTCCCAACAGATCCACCATCCTTCTGTGCTAGTGTCCAACACATCTGACTCTGGCCTCTCTTACTTTGTTTCCAGGAACAACTAACCTGGGCCGTCCCTCTGATATGCTTGTTTCTAATCCTGAAATACTATTCAAAATAATGTACTCATTTGCTTTACAGAAGTAAACAGAGATAAATTACACTCAAGTCACTGGTAAGTTTGGCAATAGGGTTCAGTATTTAGCCGCCATTCTGATTCATGAATGTATGGCTTTCAGGGAAGCTTTCTCAATGTAACCATAATGGTGAAAAGTGACAGAGAGTGTGTATTTGCAGGTATGGTGTAAAGGTTTTATTGACATATTATTTATGGTAGAGTCTCAATAATTTCCCCCTGTCACTCAGAGAGGTACAATTAAAATATTAGTTGCTTCTGTGAAATAATTGGGAAAGGCTAGGCAGCCACCTCCCCTCTTCTTCAACAATATTGACGTGTTAAAACCAACAGATGGGAAATTATGTGTGATTGGATAACAGTCAAATCAAGTCTGGACTCATGATAAAACAGCAATCATTGCATACATGAACAAATTCATACTTGAAATTGTATCAGGGGCTTTAAATTGACATAAAAATGAAACTGCTCAATCATCAAGAGTATTTAAAATGCAATGTCTAGAAATGGTTTGACTGGAACAGTAACACATTATTAAGTAAAATGATAGTCGTTTTCACAGAAGTGAGTTACATTCTTAGTTACTCATAGCACTAATGTTCCTTTGCTTTGACATTTTGGGGTCAGCTTGTTTGAAGTCAGACACTGGTTTGACATCACTTTCTTTTTGTCCATTGGACAGGTTGAGACTTGCTCGATTCACACAAGGATCAGAGGTTTGCAGAGAGGTTAGAGTTTACAAAAAGAGAAACTCTCTCCGGCTAACTCTTGGGTTGTCTTAGAGACTGTTCTAACCTTGTATTATCATGCATCCTG
Source organism: Lophius americanus (assembly GCA_037951165.1). Classification (NCBI taxonomy): domain Eukaryota; kingdom Metazoa; phylum Chordata; class Actinopteri; order Lophiiformes; family Lophiidae; genus Lophius; species Lophius americanus. The sequence goes on from JBBDHG010000078.1 coordinate 1,572,796, forward strand.
CCTGATGCCATCACAAATCTATCAGTCAACACTTATTATTACGTGATCAGATCTAACGAAACGTTTCCAACTTAAAGAATTTTGAATAATAGAATGAAGAGGAATTTGTCGTACAGATTACCAAAGGTTAAGTCTCCTATACTTTTTCTTTGATTCAATATCTCACAATATTTAAGGTAGTCTTGAGGCTGTCCTGACAGACGTAAAATTGTTTGTACAATATGACGTAGTTCTCATCAATAAAATGTTTTCCTTCTTTCCAAAAGTTGTTACAAACCCAAAATCACTTCAAACAAGGTTCTGCAATTTGGACATTAATCAATTGGTACAGTGACACAGCATAATTATTTTTTTTTACAAACAAGAGAGCTTAATGTTTTATGTAATTATGCTGAATTTAAAAGAAGGCAAAATTAATTAAAATTTGCCTTCAATCTCTTTAAAAAAGTTCAGTGTTTACTCACTCAATCAGATGATATGTTAAGGACACGTCTTGTTTGCTGTGGAAGGTAAGAGAGCCCAAATATGAAGTTTGCATTACACCAAATCTAAGAAAATCAGACCAAATGTGTTTCCAATATGCTAGAAGTTTTGGCTTCCTGTAAATTTGCGCATGACACAAGAATGCAAACACATGCAATCCAGGCAATCTCTGAGTGTGCTCAGAGTGATCCGATCTCATATGCTTCTTGGGTTTGTTCACATCAGTAAATACTGTCCACTCGTGGTTCACTTGGGACGCAGGTTTATTCCCGGCCAGAAAAGCCCCTGAATCATATATTGTAGGTTTCTAGCTGACTTCGTAAATGAAGCTATTGATGTGTTTTGGGGCTGGACGATTCTGGATTAAATGTGAATCACAATTTTTTTAGCTTAGAATTGAGATCACGATTCTCTAAATGACTTTAGCATTCAGTTTTCATCATATTGCACTTCGTTATGGACTCGAAAAATTGAAAAGCACCATCTACATCACCATTTTTCCCCGGATTGATGTATACGGGCACTAAAGGGTTAACTCCCTGCAGATCTACTGCACATCTCCTCCATTCAGCTAAAAGAAAGAAAAAATCCATCCAGATAATCTCTGAAGCAGAGAACAGGCACTTTATTTTCAACAGCCGGGATAAATACTTGGGTGTTTCAACATGTTATCATGTGCTGCACACATGACAACAAACTACAATTCCCATTTTCCCCCACGTCATAGGTACAAAGCACCCATAACGCCCCCATTTTAAATTGCCAGGTCTGTCTGGTAATGGTGAATTGGAACACAGCCTTTTTTTGGTGCAACTAATTCTACAGAATTATTGCACTTCAGAGTCAAGATTGCAATATTTTTATGATTATTTGCCCAATGCTACTTTGTATCTGTTCCTAATGTCCCCACGACAATATCGACTTAATATGGCACATTAAAGCACATAGGAGCACTATTTTTCTAAAGGTAAAAAAAAAAAGGTCAACAAATCCAACGTGTGTTTACCTGGGATATTATGTTTGAAATCCGTCAAACATAAAGCTTACGTCTTTTTTTATGTTGGTGTCACTCTCCAGGGTTCATATTGGGCCATTGATACCAATCCTAAAGAAGACTCCGTACCCAGTAGGCCAAAGAAGAGACCACGCTCCGGAGAAAGGGTAAGCACCTTAACAAAGACTTTGAAATGCCTCATTTTTACACAAGAGCTGACATATTTAATGCATTTTTATTGTAGCTAGTCATTATTTGAATATTAGGCATTTGGTGCCATAATAGGACACGGTCATATTCACAGTTTTTAGTTCCAAATTCTTCAATGAATATACAGTCAGTACATTAATAAACAATGTACTGACATTGGGTTTATTATCTTAGGAAATATTCATGATGTGTTTGAAGAGATATTCAATCTTTTCCTTGATCCACGCTATAATGGTGCCAGAGTAGACCAGCAGGAATATAATATGCGGTTAAAGCAGAAAGAAAATACATGCTGATGAATATGCCATGAACTTCTTTTCAGAGGTTGATGACACATTTCACTTTGGACCAATTTCATGAGCTGAGAGTCTGACCGACTTTGCTATCCATACAGAGAAATGTGGACAGATGCAGACTAAGAAGTGTTTTTGGTCTTTTTTATGACCGGAGCGGAGCTGTACCTGGTTCTGGTTTTTATGGGCCAGTTCAGTGACAACAATTCAAAAGTCAAGAGGACGTGCATCATATACTGATACGGGGCACTTTTATGTCCGCTACCCGCTTAACTGTGATGGAAATAAATGTCGTGATGTAGAGAATGAGTCATGACGTTTTTCATGCTGCATGTTATGACTCTTTGGAAGGTCTCAGTCGGTATAGTTGGCCAATCATACCAGACTATGGGAAAATAGTTTGTTGTACTACAATAGTGCAATTATATTTCTGTAAAGCCACAAATATGAACTCAACATTCACCTTTTTCTTTTGGCAGAGCAGAAGATTTGTCTTTGACCCAAGGTCTGCTTTATGCCATTTGACTGAGGTTATTACAAACCTCTTACTGCAGAATGCAAGAAAACATTCCCGTGTTTAATAGAAATCTCTCCAGCCTGTGCCATTTTCTTTGCAAAATGTTACAATGTAGAACTAGAGATTACGATCTCCATTAATCATGCCATGATCATACACTCCTGTAGATAAACCGCTATTGATTTATATTTTTAACTTGTTGTACCCAGCCTTTAGGCTTCTGGATAAGCAGTTATGAAGATTTGACTGAAACAAAGGGAACCATCTACAGAAAATATCTAAGAACTCAAAAGAAGTAGTGAAAAGTGGTTTGGGGGAAATAGATTGTGGCTGAGGTTATAAATCCTGCTTCAAGACCGTAATCAGTGCCGCCGTCTCTCCAGCGAAGTGGAGTGCTGCCCAGTGCAGGTAATACTATTTAGCATTTAAACATTTCTGGATCTTATTCCATATATTATAAAATAGTAGCTCTTGGCCTATATTGGCATATGAAAGTGATCTGGACTTGGAAATGGTCGGTGACCACCTATTTAAGTAGATACACAACAGAACCACCTCCGTCTGCCTGCATCTCTGTTTTTTAATAGCACCCTCATAACTAGTGTTTCTTAGCGCAATTAAACTATCAGTTCAGGGCTGAACAGCGCAAATATTTACACAGAATATTTCACTTGAGTTTGCCCTTAAAAGTATATCTATGCAAACTAAAAAATACTTTACGAGTATAGTGTGCAATTAAAAATGATTCAAATTAGACAGTGGGGTGAACACGAATGAAAAAGTATCGGTACCACAGGCTTTAATTTAATGTTCAGAAAGAGCAGGGTAGCAGCATGTCCTGAATCGGTTGAGTGAGCGAGGGAAAACAGCCACAGCAGACAATTTAACAGTGACTAGGAGCAGAAAAGAGGAAAGGGTTGATGTTCAATCAATAATCCTACAGTGTGGTCAACAGGGTGTAATTTAATAAACGTTGTGGCTTTTCAAGACCAAGAAAAGTCCCCGCTGTTGTCTTTCCAACTGCTGGAAAACTGAACGTTGTTATCTCTGACACATGAATCAACCGCAATCCTGAGTGAAAATAAACATCCTCCCTGTCTCCCTGATCACAGTCTGGAGCTGAGCTGGAAAGTGTCTGCCTGTTAGATATCGCTAAGATTAAAGCCTTCTATTCATTCATTATAACCAGACAGGATTTGAATCAGCACAACACACATTGTATGTGATGATGAGGCTTGGATCAGACCATCCGTCAATAGTGAATGAGAAATAATTAATCTATAATATACTATTACATGATTGGACAAAAACCTTTCTCTCTATGAGTCAAATATGGTCTATTTAAAGTATTATTCTCGACACATTGGCTTTCTCAATGTCACTTGATTATTGACAGATAAATGTAACATTTTAATTGTTTATTTTTTATCTAATAATGAATATTTTCATAGGAAGAATTCAATTTAAAACACCCACAGTCACCCGCATATATTACATGTACATATAGATATGTAAGATCCTTGTGCCCCTGTTTTTGTGTGGAGTGTATAATCTCAAGTACTAGAGGTACGTATTACTTCTGTAAGGCATATGTAAATACTGAACGTATTTAACATGTAAAATTCTGTTTTGAGTATCACTTAAACTGAGCTTCAATGAACCAATAGCTGTGCAAGAAAATGGAATTATCCAAAGATGTTGCTGTTATCAGCACACCAAGACCTTCGTCAAATCAAGTTCCTCTTAAAATGGTTGAAGATGAAGTGTTGACATGAGCATATGGGCTTTGCATTTTTGGTGGATTGACAACCGTAGCTTCAGCCAGAAAGCACTTAATGAGATGACCTGGCGTCTCAGGGACCAACCACAAGACGTTCTGGGTCTAATTATCATCAGTAAAGCTTATTTCACAAGATGGATTTATATCCAGGGTGTACTTCTATCGCACACAATCTGACCCACTGACCTTTTCTAAATGCATTCTTATATTTTAGAAATCATGCATTGTTTCCATCACTGTACAGCACCCCTACTCCTCTACCTTATTTTATGATTCCTCTACTCCATCACTGTTTGTGTGTGTTTATCATTATCTGTCTCTCCTTGCTTCACTCCAATTTTGTCTTCCATTCATTACTGTCTGTCCCTCTCTGCTTGTATAGCTGCTTTAGCCTTCTCCTCCGCAGGAAACTCGTGAAGTGACGAAGCAGCAAACTACAAAATCACAGTTGCTCATTGGAGAAAGAGTTGAGGTAAAAAAGAGAAAGGCTGAAGGAAGGGTGGGTAAAATGGTGGGACTGTTGTGAAAAAAATGGATGTAGACAATAAGGTAGAGGGAGCAGAGAGGAAAAAGACAAGCTGCAAGGGGAAGGAGGGAGAGGCGTTAGATGGAATGGAGGGAGGCAGGAGAGTATTCTAGGCTTGTGTTCCAGTTAATTACCACAGAGGGCCCCTGGGCTGCCATTAGACATATTTTCTTCTCCATTTTTTTATTACAAACATTAATTAATTCAGAGCCATGTCATCTCGTCTTACATGGATGGGCCCCTTTGACCCCTTTTCTTACGCCTCGCTTGCATTGCTGGCAGACACTCTGTGGGCTGTCACGTGGACTGAGGGGAAACTGGAAGGATTTAAGTGCTTGGATTTATAGCACTGTTATCGTCTCGAAAAAAGGGACTAAATACGTTGTAGTCAAATTCTTTAAAGTCCCCTGATGACGGTTGCTGAGTGAATGAAAAGATTTGGAATTGGCAGGGAGGCTAAACGTCAGCAGCGTAAATGAATCGTATAAATGTGTTGACAGGCCGTGTACACTAAGTTCCGTACCTGAATGCCCTCAACATAATCACGCTTTCTCATTTCCTGTTTGCTGCTCTGCCTCTCTGTGTATCTGTCCATCACCACTCAATTATTTTGCTTTCTATTCTTCCTTTTTCTCTCCCCTTCTCCCACAAGCCTTCCCCACTCCTCTCTTCACCTATCTCAGTGTCCCCTTTTTAAGTGCTCTGCCAGAGAACTGACAACCCTCTTCACTACAAGTTTATCATAAATTAAAGATTGCATTGTCACCAACCAATCCTCTTACTATAAGCAGTTTGGGAAGGCAGGGAATCTGTCTTGAACCCTGAAAAGAGTCAGACAAGGCGAAAAAATGTTGTCCTTTTTTTTCTCTCTCGTCTGTCTGTTTTTTTTCTTTGCAAGAGTTGCTTTAGCTCCTCATCGATCTTGAAATAGTTCCTCAATTTCCTCACCCTCAGTTAACCCTAACCTCCTTTTAGCTTTTTGGGAGGATGGCTGAAAATGAACGACTGTTGAATGCATTTCACACATTTGAATAATGCATGAGGGTGGTTTGATTTTTCTCATCAAACGCATGTTATGTGTCCACTTTTCAGGCTTTGGAAGTGTCCAGTAATTTATATGTATGTGCCTAAACTAGTTCACATAGTGCCGGGGGCCCAGTGATGATTCAGGAAGCCCTGTGCAGAATCATGAACAGGCAGCATTCAGAAATTTCTCATAACCTTCCTTATTTGTTTTATTTCACCTCTTTCCTCTTTTTTAGTGTCAGTCTGCATTTATATTCTGCAGATTTCCACCTGAAATTTTAGTTGAAGTCTCTCTGTATTCATTTATTTCAAAACTTTTCTATTATTCCTTTTTTTTAATGCATGGCGTGCAGATTCATTTTTGATAATAATTCAGTATAGACGGATTAGATGTATGTAAAGTGCGTTATAAATTAAATGTATTATTATTATTATTATTATTATATCAGGTAGCCCTTCGTGTATTTATCAGATATTTAAGTCCAACTTATGTCAAAAAAATTGGATGACCTCTGGTTTTATTCTTTCCTTTAAATAAAACCTTCTTTGTCACCGTTGTGTCTACTCCTCATCCACAACTCGCATTACCTGGTTTGAAATAGGTTTAAGGTCATATTTTATTTTACTATGTAGATGCTTTGCTTCCTCTCAGTCACATCAGCTGGCGTCACATTATGTTCTTTGACCGCCATGCCGGCAACACCCTAATATGTTTTCCTATGAAACCTGCCGACCCAGGACGCCAGCGTGATCAAGTCACTCTTTTGATTGATAGCAGCATTTAAAATATAATTTAAAAGCCGTTGGAATGATGATCTCACCTTGTGGTGAACGTGCTGTCTTAAAACTCTTTTTTGGTTCGGTGTCGATAGAAACATTTAAACCGGAAATACAGTGTTATAAAACTGATACAAACATCCTCTTAGTGCCTACGCAAAGCTATGACAGCTTGGATTGTTAGATCGTCATTATTTTTCATAAAATGAGAGATGCTGAGAGAGTTTTTTGGATGAGGAGAAGACTGAAGGTAGAACCAGCCCTTACGTTATTCCTCCAAATAGTGCACGCTACAAGCGACTATGCCTTTTTACCCAGTGATAGGTTTCGGTTTCGGTATATCCTAGAGATGATAACATTTTAGCAGTATTGTAATCCGTCAATCTACCCAGGGTGCCACAGTTCAAATTCCAAAGACGACTGTAGCGGTGATGCATTACAAAAGTTGCTAAAGTATTGTGATCCACAGGAGGCATAAATTCTTTTGATTTTATTTCTTCATTGAAGAGTTGGTAAGAGGATATGACTGGCTGTGACAGAAGAAGATGCATAGGACAGCGCAAGATGGAAATCGGCTGTGGCGACCTCTAAAAGGAACAGTTAAAAGAAGAAGAATGAAGATTTGCTAATCAGATCAATAGATTACTGGATCCCTCTGCCTTCTTCTCACTCGTCTTCTCACTCGTCTGACTTCTTCTTTCAGGCATCAACTCCCTACAGCCAGGAGTCAGAGTCTCAGAGAATGGACTGCATTTTGGCAGGAGGAATGTCTCCGTCTCTGGCCATCAATGCTGTAAACAACAAGGTACCTCACCAACCACCACAAGATCACAACTTTGTGCAGGGACAATGCAGTGACCCGTAGAAGAAGGGTCTAAGTTACTGTAGGAAATTTCAACAACCTGCTTGATTTTTATGTCGATATTGTATGTTCTTTCCCGTATTCATAAAATTCTAATATTTAAATCTGACCGCCAAACCGGTTAAAGTTTTTATTTATGCAAATTGGATTGGCCAAGCCCGAGGGGTATGCCATCTTTTCTTGGTTATTTAAAAAGTATATGAATGAATGTGTGTTTCAGCTGGCCCTGATATTTGAAACTAAGTAGAAACTTGCTACTTAGTGTGTGTTAAGGTTATTTAAGACTCCTGAATATTCATGTCTTAATTATGTATAATGATGATTAATTTTTAACAAATGAATTAGTCAAGACGATGAGCTCATTTGTACTTGCCACTAAGGAGAATGTGTTGAACTCTGTGGAGGCGTAAATGATACTGAATGGAGAATATTAGGAGTCTGGTTTTCTCTTTAACCATTAGTGGTCTGGAAGACTTTCAGTTCCTCACCTTCTTTCACTCACCTTCTTTTACACACACACAGACACATACACACATTCACTCACACACGGATGCTGTTTAAAGAAATGGACTGTCTTTATGAAGGGTCATTGATCAAGAAATGAGTGTGTCCTTTGACACCTCCCGAATCTGGAAAAAATTCACACACACACTGAATGATGATGTGTGGTACATGACCCTTTGGTCTGACCCTCACCAAAAAAGAAACTTTGTCCCTCAGCAGCTGCTGGCATAACAGTTAAGTGTTTGATCTAGTCGTGATGGGAAGGTCTGGACAGTTTAGCTTCTTGGGCTTCTCAAAAACGTCAAGCCTTTTAATAAACTGGCATTTAAAAAATATTTGAGGTCTCAACAGTGTTATATAAACAATAGATTGTTATATGTTGGCAAAAATTATTAAGCACTTATGGTTGTTATTCGATAAGAGGAAAATGTGCTGTTCTCTGTTTCTAAAGATTAGTTCCGACTTTTAGTCACAGGCAAAAAGTGAAAAAAAAAATTCTTTTGGTTTTTTGAAATTGTTAGGGATATTTTACTTGTTTGTATTTTCTTGTTCTATTTTGTTTTACTTATGTTGATGTAACGTAAATAGAGAAAGAATATAGTAAATAGATAGATAAAGTGTCTCTTTTTTCTATGCTTAATACGCTAATCCAGTGTTGTTACAATGTTATTACTGTTCTTCATTACAGTTGCTAGTGTCTCATATTGCGCTGCTATAATGTGCACAATGTTGTTATCAACATTATTGAGCAAAGTTTCTGCAGATAATTTATTCATCCAATTCACGGCAAGGAAGACTAAAACATTTAGTCATCATTATAGATAGAATGAAGAAGAGAAAGAACTTGATGATAATAATGCTGACGCCCACATTAATGATATCCAACCACATTCAGACAGGTGTCCTCCCGCAGGCACAGCAGTGGCTCACTACCTTTAACACATTTGTTATGTTCTGTTTGCATTAGAGAGTGAGTTTGCATTAGAAAATTGAGAGGGAACTTACTTTTTATGAAAGTGAAGCACTTCCAAGTCTAAGAACAAACATTTGAAAGTTTTATTACTAAACCACATATAGTTTCCTTGCTACAACAGAAACCAGCATGCAGCATTACAGCTTCGTTCAAAAGTCACCAAAACCACAAATTCTGGGATTATCACATAAAAAGAAATATCCTTTAAATACCTTTTCTTGCCCCTTCAAGATGTTCTACTGGTTAGAGCTTTCAATATTGCCTCACCCGAAGGCTGTGATTTCACATTTGTCTACACAATTAAATGTATCCTAGAGGCAATGCCGCCGCTTTGCTTCTCAATTACTGACTTCGTAAAAAAAAGAGAAAGAGAATTTAACAAAATCCTGAGGCATTTCTTTAAAAAAAGATATGTCACCAAAAGACAATATAAAATACTCTGGAGTGAGCCACGTGTTAAATTGTCAGGTAATAGAATCATGGCTGGAGTTACTCAGTGGTCTTTGGGTCAAGACATTTAATCACAATCATTATGTTCAGGGAAGGGACCTAGTCATTAGTTTAGCTTCCATGCATTTTTGCATCAGGGCCAATTTGCACGGAACACTTTACATAAACTATCTCTTAAATTTCAATTTTCCTCATAAGCTGTCACTAAAGTTTTTGGTGCGCAGGGAACTCCTTACGGTGGGTAATGTTCGCTTATGCCTGTGCATGACCTGGTAAAAGGTTAAAATGAGGAAGAGTGGCAAATCAAGACTCAGTCCTTTGAATCAGTTCATAACGTGAATTGCAAAAAAGGTTGGCGCTGTAAAATTGCCTTTATTGTCACCGTTAACATGGATCCTCTGTGTGTGCATCTGTGTAGGTGGCGCTTTACAAACCAGAGGCTGAAGGAAGTGAAAGTCCTGGAAGTCGTGGCTGCAGCCTGAGCAACGGCCTTTCAGAGCAGAGTTTGGCATCTGTCAACCTCAACAACCTGAACACCACCATCAGTAGCGCCAGTAATGTACATACTTACACACTAGTAAGACTTCTTCTTTATTAGGGTGACAGTTCAATTCCTGCAGAAAAATATCTCCTTATATATGCCCGAATGAGCAGTGTCAAATGCAATCCTGATATTAATGCTGTACAGATTGGGTCAGCTGCTTAGAATACATATACATTATACAGCACAGTATCGGTGGAGACACTTATATCATGATTTTGTGTATTTTTTATATGAAAAAAAAGCTAATTTCTTTTCTGTTCTGTTGCTAATTAATTAAAAGTCATTGCTATTAAGCTATTTTATCGCCATTGTTTTACTTAAACACGCTTAATGAAGTAACTTGATAAAGCGTGTTTGAAGTTTAACTTCAGTCAGATCAGAGTTTCTACATATTTAGCATTTATTTTATCAAAAACAATCTAATCTCCCTTCCATAAAGATTTTTCAATGTATATTCTCTTATTCTCAGGGTTGTGGACATGAAATTGAAAATACTGGTTGATTGATTAATTCATTCATTCATTCATTCATAATCACTGATTTTATTTAGATTTTGTATTGAATGCTATTTCACAGCCAACTATAAGTACTGCTTACAGTTTCATTACAAATCATCTACACCTGTGGGGGATGCTGGTGTTCTTTCTTGACTCTTGCATACAAATGATGCCACTCCAGTACAATCAAATTTGAGTCTGAATGGTTCAAATACTATATAATTTAATTCCCACTTTATATCCTGTATGTATATTGGCTGTGGAATGGACAATCAGAAATCAGTATGGAAGCAGTGAACTGTGCATTATGAATGAGTACATACATAGTTCATGTGCATAAATGCAGCAAAGATGCAAACACACACACGGACAGACATGGACATTCAGTTGGACCGTTGAGTAGGTTGGTTCAAATGAAGGTCAAACAAACAACTACGTTTAAGGCCCCAGAGGATAGATTCGAATACCACAAATACTGTATATTACTAGTTTTCCTTTCGCGAACATGTTGGTCTATAACTAAAAATATTCATGAAACGGTTTGGATATTCATGATGATTTATGTTTTTCTTGTCCTAATTGTCATCATTAAGATTTTCATCTAGCAACTTCATACTCCCCGGATTTTGGAACTTTTAAAATATGTTCCTCATGTAATTGAAGTAGTTTCATACTACATTCTCTGGAGATTAATCACAGGAAAAAAGGTCTGTAAATCAATTGATTTAATAGATGTTATTCAATGCGCAATGTCACTCCATGCTGATGTAACAGTTTGATTTTCCCATTGTATTTATTCAAGTTTCACACAGTGTGATCTAATTATGGGATATTTTAAAAGGGTATTAGTTAAATTGATATTTTTTGTAAGCTTGTTATAATACATTTTAAATGTCGCCCTCCGCCCAACAACATTTGGCCCAAAATTACAGGAGTGCTGAAAATCTTAATTATTTTCCCCTTGTAACTGCTGCTCACCTTCTACCATCAATCACTCTTCCCCACTCACCTCCCACCTGCATTAGTAAAGGTCAGTGCAATGTCATCTCGTTAACCTCTCGTGTCCAGAGGCCATCCTTTGTTTTCATCCTCCCTGCATCCCCTCCCACCGCTTGCCTGCCCTCTTTCTCCTCCATCCACTCAGACCTCATATGTGGTCTAGTCCAGTGAGATCAGGGTTACTTCTGCCTCATTACATGCTGCAGGTGATACTCTCCTAACTACTGGTCATTACTGGTTGCATCACTGTTGGAGATGCCACTCTAAAACCCCACAAACATTGATGGAGAAGCAGCCATTCTTTTTTGGAGACACGTATGTGGATGATGGGTCTGACAAAGGCGGCCTATGTTTGCAGATGCACTCTGATCACAGCATTGTGCATGCAGCTTCTAGGTGGATTGTGAAAAGGAAAACAACCGGAATGAGATGTAGAAGGTGAAGGAATACCATATGAGGTTGGATTTTTTTGTTATCATTTTGAATGCTTATAGGAAAAATTAATGTCAGCAAATATTGCTTTGCATTGGCTGAAATTTGATGTGTAAACATCATCACTGTGAATGTCGGAAATTTTTTAAAAAAAAGGATGGTAGAAAGAAAAGTGTTGAAATGAAACTGAAATATCTTCCAAATTTTTATTAAAGTTTCAGACCACAGTATTTCTCAAATTACTTATTAAAAACAAGTTTGAGGATTAAGATAGCAGCTTTACAGGAAGTATCTGTTCCATCAATGTAATTATAAAGAATACAGCTAGACATGTCCTCATTTACATAATGTCTTTTAACCACGCCCCAGCTTTCTACCCATTTCAACAACCTCTAATCATTGGACTCTTGAGGGAAAGGTACCCTTTACTACATGGTTCCATTAGTTTTTCGCTCCTCGACGTAAATCAGACTACAGATGTGCACATTAGGACCTCTGACTTTCCTCTTGCTTTGCCTTCACCAGACATCATCCAGGTCCTGTCACGTGTACGAAAGCTTCATCTGTGCAATATAGTTGGGGTTGACCGGTCCTGAGGGAGCGGGGCTCCTCCTGAGCATAGAAAACTGCACACACTATCCAATAAGGGAATATTTAGACTGTAAATAACAATAAAAACTATTAAACTAATCGATACATGTCAGTCTAGGGGCGTTCTTCAGTGCATGAGCCATTAAGCAAACGTTAGAATGTTTGTTCGACGAAGCCAAAGTAAATGGATGTAACCGAGATTATTAAACGTTCCGTGGAATTTTGTTTATGCTAGCTTTTCATCTTTGGATTCGCAACGTCGGAACTATATGTTTTGGTTGGTACAGCAAACCAATAATCTGGGAGGGCGCCTTCACCACAAATATATGACTATCCATAATATTTTGCCTCCTTTTTTGATGAAATAAATAAATAGAGATTTTGGTTAAGTTATTATTTTTGAACCACATTCTTGTTTTGTCTTTTTTCCTCTACAGTTTTGCATGTTGATTTAGTCACATATGACCTCGCTGTTTGCAGGCATGCTGATGAATGTTTTTCCTCATAGCTATAATTAATGATATTTAGAGTGTTGAATGATGAGTAGCAGCCAACACCGATGTTAAGCGGCCTCAGATGTGAGAGGTCATGACCGGGTTTTGTCAGCTTTCAGAGATCTTTTACAAAATCAGTCATTGAGTGGAGCCAGACCGCTAAACTGAAATGCATGTTATTGTAGCAATCAATAGCAAAAACATCAACTTGGTATTATAAAACTGAGCAGTTATCCACCTGTAATCTGGTATTAGCCCTGTTTTATTTGCCATGTGGATATTCTTCCATTTTGTATTAGTAAAACCCGCTCCAACATCAGTTTTTCATTTTACAACCCTCTATTTAAGCAAGCCTCAACCTTTTACTCTATTTCCTGTCAGAGTGACTACAGCTCATGATCTAAACTAAAATATTCCTCTCTGTTTTTGTTGTAGGTGAGTAGCCACTCAGACACAACATCTCAGTCCCTGAGCCTTCAGCAGCCGGCCCAGCAGCCTCCGCCACCTCCCCCTCCTCCTCCCCCACAGCCACAGTACAGTTTCACCATCCCCGAGTCACGGGAAAGCAAGCTGGGTTTTTCTGACTTTGAGGACCTAAGCGCTTCTTTCCGCAGTCTCTATAAGTGCGTCTTTGAGCAGTCGTTCCCGCAGCAAGGTGGGTGTTGTCTGTGAATTTCCTGTCTGTGTTTGGCTGTACAACCTCTTTGACACGTGTATTTGCCTAAAACAACCGTGTGAACCTCTATATCAGGCTTCATGCACATAATTGACTGTCAAGCCTAAGCTTCTAATGATTTGCAAATAATTCAACGTTGCCATCATATCAGCAAAGGTATTCTAGTATTAACCTCCACCAGACAGTGCTTCTTCTTTATTCTATTTCATTAAACAAAGCAGTCTGTTGTTCTGCATATCTGCATTTTTCGGCTCGTGCAGTCAAATGAGTAAAAGCAATTAAGAGGGAGAACTCAATAGAAGGAAAGTCACAAAAACATCCGCATTCAAGCAGAGCAAAGGGTTCTGTAGCTTTGATAGCAGTTCATTAGATTGGGTCTAAGGTTTGTGTAGCCTACTGCTAAGTGCTTCAGGAAGCTTTCAGGTCACAAGGCCTTCACTACACTCCCATCCCCTTACCTCTCCAGCTTATTTTTTACAATACGTACATATTCGTCTGCAGTTGCACAGATTGATTCCCTCAGTCGGGCCATGCAACTGCAGACTTTTTCTTCAGGGATATACAGAGAGAAGAGTAACAATGAGAATATAGCTGGTGAAAAAAAGAAATGACAAGTGTGATGTTTTGAAAACTGTCAGCAGTCATTGCACTTGAATGTTTAAGACACAGCGTGTAAAACAGACAGAAAAGCACATCATGAGTCCAAGACCACTCATCCAAGTGTAACTAAGTCAAGTGGTGTTAAGATTCATTTTTTGGCAGGTCCTCTGGATCTTGCATTGCAGCTTAAATGTTATCTACTCTTCCTTATGTCAAACTAAAACAGAAATGGGCTGGAATACGGTATTAACCAGGTAAAGCATAAAGACTCTGATGGTAGGAGTGAAAATGTACCCACAAGGACGTCCTCAGATGGACTCAGTAGGTTCATAGATTTCTTGCAAATGTATTGGTCACAAAAGGAACTCACTCCGTCTCACTCCACTAATCTTTGGAGAAATCTCAAGTGCACTGTTCGGCTAGCAATGAAACCACAGGTAAAAGAAAACCCTCTCCCTCCCTTTTCTTATCCTGCTCTGATAAGTTCCCGTTCATGAATGCAGTGCTCTGGCTGCACTGGACGAACATCTCCATTTTATGTGTAGTGAATTGTTGGGCAGTGTTAAATTCAAATTACAACACTTTCCAAAAAATGTTGTGCCATGAAACGATGCAGGAATAGCATAATCCTGGTCCAATCTCTGCACCCGTACAAATAAGTAATGTGTTACCATTGAGATTCCGTTTAACAGCTTCTGCAGATGTCAGTCTCCAAGATTAAAAACAAAAGAGATAAACTTTAGCGGGGATCTGTGCATTTAAGAACAACCAGTGACAAGAATTCTCTGCTGCCTGTGCATCGGGAAGAGATTTTCATAAGTTTTAGCAAATTTGAATTTATTTCATGTCCATATGTATTTCATGTCAGTTTATTAACATTCAGCAGTGAAAGGCGTTATGGTCCATTCGCTTCAGCGATAGCGGTATATGCTTCCTTTCACACAACTTCTCACGTTTAATGTATATTTTAACATTGTTAGGGGTTGCTTTGAAACTTTTTCTCACGTTATTCATGCCTGGATAATAATGAAAAAGCTGTATTATCTAGATCATATAACTATGAGCATTAACAAAATGTGATCTGTTTCTACCACATTTAAAGGTCCTGCATGTAACATTTAGGGCTTATTTAGTAGAGATGTACCCATTTGCACTTTTCTTGGCTGATCAACGATTTTTATAAAGTCTGACTGGCTAATTACGATATTTTTTCTTTATCATTTAAAAACCATAATGAGGAATTTACTTTTAAGTGCCCTTATTTTGGATGATTGCATTGGAGTATGTGTGCATGTATTCTGACAAGTTGAAATGAATGTTTCCTCAATCGTAACATTTCGAATTGAAAATTAAACTTTGTACGCCTGTTCAGTCCATTATATGTTAAAAGTTGGCTTTGTTCAAGGATTTCAGGGCTTGTGGCTAGCTTTGAGCTCCCGCTAGCTTTATCCACTCTTCTCACGTTAGCTTTTAACTTCCTATGTTCATCAGGGTGAATAAATTTGAAGTGTGTGAGTAGGTTTGTCATGCCGAATGCTTTTGGGGTCGTTGAGTGAGAAATCCATCTCTATCTGTGGTGACCTTGACACTTTGTGCCTGTAAATATGTTGGGAATCACATACACATCACAGTTCTCCATTCACACCAATCATTCAGTTTGTATACATTATCTTTCATTTTTAATTTTTGTATTGTTTGTTGTCCTTGCCTGTGATCTTTTTATCTTGATTTTCACCACTGGCAGGTTTGATGGGTATGTCCAATGATTCTAGTCAGCAAGCCCGGACCGCTTGTTCCTACCACCCCTCTCCTGGTGGAGGAACTGGCAGCAGTGGCCATCACCACCAACACAACCATGTTCAGGCCACACACCACCCCCACCATCCTCAGCAGCACCTCTCCCCTCTTTCAACTCACAGTCAGCACCCAACACTTGGCCAACACCAACAGCACCTTGCTCTTTCCCAGCAGCACCCATCTATCTCTCATCAGGATCAGTCCTGCTTGACAACAGGTGAGAACAGAATTAGTAGATGGTCCTTAAATTAAACTCAAAAGCTAAAATGGTGCAGCATTGAAGCAGAGCAGTGAGGACATATTTTTTCTGAAATTGCTGTCGTGAAAATCTTTGCCAGATTTGGTTTGGTGTCCATTGATTCATTTAACCAGAGATATAGAGATGTATAGTCAACCCAAAAGTCATTTTTGTACCTGTACAAAACTATGACAACAGGGGAATGTAATAGTGTCATTACATTTCATCATTTGAAGAGATGACAAAAACAATTCTAAATTTAAAGTTCAATATTTTTTATTTCAACATACCAATTCAGAAATAATTTTGTTCTAACCAAAAACAAGTTTTAAATCAACTCAGTAGCAGCTGTGATTTTCCAGACAACATCCTGCTGCTGTCAGCAGATACACTGGTTTCAGATCTCTTCTTCAGATACTGCTCAAAATAATGTTTAACTAGTTTCCCGAAGTAAATAGTTGCAAAGAAGATCGGAAAATTCCATTCACATCTAATGAGCAGCAGACAAGAAAAGCATTTCTTGTCTGTCTTTTAGTTGTTAAAGTAGGACATACAGGATACTTGTGGTGACAATAAAATCTGCCAGTGCAGCTGCCTGAATTTTATTTGCTCTATACTACATTAACAAAGAGGTCGTACATCCTCCTCACTTATGTTATTACT
Source organism: Lophius americanus (assembly GCA_037951165.1). NCBI lineage: Eukaryota > Metazoa > Chordata > Actinopteri > Lophiiformes > Lophiidae > Lophius > Lophius americanus. Next base: position 1,589,722 of record JBBDHG010000078.1, read on the forward strand.
TAGTTATTAGAGTTGGTTTTAACTTATTTTTCTTTTAATGGACTTTTAATGTATATAACGCTATTCCGTAATATGCTCTTGCTGCTGTAACACTGCAATTTCCCCGTTGTGGGACTAATAAAGGTTTATCTTATCTTATCTTCATCATGTAGTCGACACTACATTGTAAATAGGAAATTTAAGAGTTTCAATGTCTCCCTGTTTGAACGCCCCGTCGGCACACTCACTGGGCTTGACATTTGGGCCACCACCTGAATATTCTGTTGTGAGTTAGCGATACCAAGTCAAGAGCAACACAGACTTTCTCCCACTCTGTAATGTGGTGAGAGTGATGCACCAGAAGAATCCGTCCTCAGAGTAGGAGATGGAATTACTCCGACACCAGAGTAAAAGCAGCTCCTGATTTGATCTGACAGTGAATTAATTCAAATCCATAATGTACTAACTCCAATTCAAATATGAATGTAACAACCCCTTCAGCCTAGTAGCATATTCCCCAAAATTGCTTGTGTGTTTCTAACCACAGTCCTTCCAAGGAGTTGGACTAATATTTGCGTCATGCACAGTCATTTAAAAAAGGATAGACTTGATTCCAAATATAATATTGTCACCAATCTGCACTTATTTTGCATCGGGAGTCTACAGTCTAGTTAACTGTTTCATATATATGCTGTACATGTGATATTCCTCACTCTGAAAATCACATTTGTGTCAGTGCAATTCACCTAACACACAACAATAGGCTTGTTAGTGCACATTGCATGTATACTATACTCCTTTCCCCTCTGAGGTCCCAGGGCATTAGATAGTTAGGGTCTGGTTCGATGCAGAATGATATCTATAAAGCTCCTCTTTTTCCCAGTTTTGGTGTTTTTCTCACTTTGTGTCTCTGGATCAAAGTTCTCAGGTCAGATGAGGGACTATTGAGACATTATTCATCTGTGTTAGTATTCCCCTTTACAAAGACAAGGATGAATCAAAGCAATCCTTCTATCTTTGATCCACAGCCTCACTATATTTTTTGGGGTAATATGTGGTGGTGAAGGCAGGGAAAAGCGTCTCATGTTTTTTTTTAAAAGCCAACCTGTGAGTGCTAGATTATTTCTCTGTGAAGTAACGCCACCTTGTGGTTGACTATAGAGACCAATTTCAATTATTATTCTGGATCAGTTCAGCTTTTTTCAATCTAATGTTACCCTAATCTTTATGTTAGTTGGAAATCAAATATGCAATTGAAAAAGTAATTCTTAACTCATATTTGATGTGTTATTGAAGGTATTAACAAGAAAATATTTGAAAATGCCCAATTGTTTTGTAAATTATATTGTTTAGGTTCTAGACTGTTAGTTGGGTTAGTTAGTTAGTAGAGAAACTAAAATGACACTTAAAGATGTTACCTTGGGTTCTGGGATATAGTCATGCACATTGTCCATGTTTTGCAAACCAAACGACTGAATAATCAAAATATATTTCATGACTTAACGGATAATGAAAACTAGTCAGAGCTAATTTATTTGTTTGTGTGTGGGTGTTTGCTCATTCTCTCTCCTAGGTTTGTCATCAGACTGGTACCCTAACCTAGACTGGCTAAAGGAGAGCTGCCGCATTGCTACCAGCTATAACTGGGCTGATGTCGACCTCTCCCCATTTCAAGGTAAAACACATGCTGTACGCACAGGGCTCTGTCTCTCCACACACACATACACATACACATACACATACACATACACATACACATACACATAAACATACACATACACATACACATAGCATTGGGAGTCCTGGTGGCATCTGTGTGGACAACATTTGTAAAGCTGTCCAATGCAGCCTGTTTCAATACATAACTGATCACATGCTTGTGTTACCTCCAAAAAACAGAAAAACCTCTTTCTGTTTTCGTCTAAAAATAAACCCTCTTAATTTAGATTTTTGGGAATATCAGATGACACTGCATTGAATATAAACAATACAGACAGTAACTATTTTGTTTTGCCAGGGATATTTAACTCACTGATGTGAGTAAATACATGAATATGTATTTGAGAAAGCTGTATTGTTAGAAGACATAGTAAATACATGAATATGTATTTACTATGTCTTCTAACCGTTTCAACCCTTATTTAACTGTCACACATCTTTAATCCCTCAAACATGGATCCGACACATTGGAAGCCAAGGATGCACGCTGTTCATACACACACAACACGGTTTTCTGTCAGAAGCCAAGTAGGTCATGAAATAAAATGACGCATGTATAATTGTCGATTTGGTGCAATTGTGCAGCTGTAGAAATTTGCCACGGTAAGATCCCGTAACATATCAGAGGCAAATATCACGAGTAAAAAAAGATGTTAGAAATGCTTGTATATATTATTACATTTTAATCTAATACACACCTGTAGCTGATGATGACATGTTCACCTACTCTGTCCGTCTGCAAGGTCTCAGGGAGAGGATGAGACAAGCTGAGCTCAACAACTGGACACTGGACGCTGCCCAGATGGCTAACCTGTGTTCCTCGATTAACCAGTTCTTCACGGCTACAGGGATCATCCCCCCACAGGGCACCGCCCATCCACAACCTCAGGTCCAACACCAGGCACCACCGGGAGTGGCGCAGCATCCAGCTCAGCCACACGGGGCAATGCACCCAAAGGCCAGCCAACTCAATCAGCATGGGACACACAACCATCTTGGTCAGCACATTAGCACCGGTCTGTAAATACAGCCTTATTTTACACATACTGCACTGCCTCCATGCTTTCCTAATGTTTCAAAGTTTTTGAGATACAAGGTTGTGGTAGTCGAGTAAAACAAATAAAATGCAATCCCTACTCTGGAATTATAGACTCTCTACCCACTGGGACATTATTATAGGCTATTATGGAGAAAATGTGGATATTGTCATATTCATGGCAACAGGAGATTTAAAGAAATTGGTTTATTTCACCAGCGTTGAATCCAGTGAGCGACGGCACATTTTGTAGGATTTTTCATGCTTAGCATATGAGGGTTAAACCGTGTGCAACTGTGATGGCAGCCTGTGGTCTGCAAAACACAGACGCTTGTGTGAAAGTTGTTATACTAATCTGACGGAAAGTCTTTGCCTTTTGAATTTCTCCCGCAGGGAACATGTACATAGACTCGAGACAGAGCATTGCCTCCCTGATGGGCCCACCAGGATATCCCCACATACCTCCCATGAGCAGCACGGCCCCCACCATGACAGGTGACTCCACCAGCACTCTTTCAATATGTCAGGAAGTGCAGGTTCCAGAAATACACTGAATATTGGAATATGTAGCTTTACACCCACGTGTATGTCGTCAGAATAACAGTTTTGCCAGTATACACCAATCAGCAATAACATAAAAACCACCTGACTAAAAGGATGCTTTGATCTGGTCCTCTAGCCATCACAAGTTTGTCCTTGTCAAAGTCACTCAGATTTCTTTTGCTTTCCCATTTTTCCTGCTTACAACATATCCGCTTCAAGGACAAAATGTTCACTTGCGGCCTAATATATCCCACGGACTGACACGTGCCAACGTGACGGAATAATGACTGATGTCAAATGTGTGCCTGCAATGCAAAATGGAATGTCGGGTTCTTGATGGTAATAATAAACATACCAAGACAAGAAAAAAAAAACATAAATTCACTACGATTGTCAATAATTTCTCACATATCGCCATAAATGACCTCCAAATTAAGAAAAACTATAAATATACATTGTATATAGATATATAGGAGTGCCACATACCAGCAGTGCCATTGAAATGAAATGGACTGTACTTTTAGCACTTTTCTAGTCTGCACTTCAGAACACGAACCAGCATTCACCTATTCACACACACATTCATACAGCGATGACAGGCAGGGGAACCCCTGCTCATCAGGAGCAGCCAAGAATTATATAGAAAATGCAGTATAAGTTTCTCAATACTAAAAACCCAAAAACGACCATGTTATGTCTTATTGATCATTATGGCTGGTGAAAATTTCCAATTGGATATCCCACAGACGTTAATTCTATGAGCAATGCTGAGCTGGAGAATGTTGCATAACTCCATTCAGTGTCTGATCAAAGGCAAAATCGTTTTCACAGGAGCTTGTGTCAGTTTAGCCCAACAAGTTAACTCACTTTGGCACTCTGTCACTGCTGGCATCTCGCCACTCTCCTTATAGAGAATGTCTGGCAAATATTTGAAATACATGCACAGCTAAATCTGTTGTAGCTTTCTCAAACGTTCCCAGTATCTGATCAAAGACAAAGTTTTAATGATGGATCGCTTTTATTTAATGGAGGTGTGTTAAGTTTATTCCTTCTACTACCAATCCCTCTTTAAACTTGTATTTTTACATATGTAAATAAGTGGCTTTGTTTTTATATTCCCCAAACAATTTGGCATAATATGTAGATTTATAATCTTCTTTAGTGTTTTTTGAAGGCCTTTTGGCAAATATTTCTTATATAATATTTTTAAGTTGCTACGTTTTTTTGTAATGTTTTATTTTATTAAGCTTCTATAAGCATATAGGAGTGCCACATAACAGCAGTATGTGGCACTTACAGTTTCAAAACAGTACCTCCAGAAACCAGCTTTTTCTAATCTAACTGTTCTGCTGAACACACACACACACACACACCAAGGTGTGTAGACGTAACTCTCGGACTTTCTGTTTAGTGGTAAAGATTTCATACTTTTACTGAATCCATAAGGATTCGAATTTACTGTTATTTTACCTTATTACTGTATTTACTTTTGTCTATCTTAGTATTTGTTTAATTTCCTAAAGTGGCAGCACACACCCTGACTCCACGTAAGGTGCAATGTGTAATACAAGGAAAGTACTTTTAGCTGTTTGTTTATTGGTAATTTTGTATCTTTTCCTTCGTTATTACTTTAGAAGAAAAAAATATATCAAAGACAAAAAAAATGTTTTGCTTCAAACTTGATCAGTAGAAATGTCAACTAAATCGATTTCTTCAGTCTGGGATAAGTTTAAATTAGTAGGTGTATAACTGTTGAATCCTCAGCAGGGGTAGATCTAACTTTCTGGACCACTTACAAATTTACTCCAATAGCCCTGCACTAAAACACAGAACCAGCTCAGCTTTGTAAAGATACAGCACTTTTCATAGCATTGGTTTGAATGATATGACAAGGTGTTCATGTAATTTGGTCCAGAGCGTCTGTTTAGTCCAACATTATAAGTGTGTGTCATTAAAGTCACTTAGATGCTGCACTAAATTACACATGGCGCCACAAAAAAATGAACAGTTTCAACCAGCCTTCGTAGATGAATTTCCGATTCTTCCACTTACATAAGTATCCTACTCACAAATGTCTTTTAAGCATTGGTAGTGACGTATGAATATCAATGTGTGTAACAGAACCCGGAAGTTAAAAAAGTAAAACTTTCCCTCTTTCTCCATGTTCAGGCCATCTCAGCCAGATGACCCAGCAGCAGCAACATAGGCTTCCTTTGGGACATTTCCAGGTGAGACGCATGCTCACTGCAGACGACATCCAGGACGACTTTGACTGGGACTCGATCGTCTAAACTGAGCTGTAGAAGAACAAAGAGAGTGAGAGTGAGAGAAACGTGACGGCAGGTGAGGCGTGGAACTGGTTACCCCACTCACCAGCGTGAAAAAACAGAAGACAATCCAATAGAAAACAAAAAAACAAGGTTTTTCTGATATCGCGCACCTTCTTTTTTGACACAAGGCTGATGTTGATTCTAAAGACAATAATTAAAATAAGCGGCTTTCGCAAGATTGGACAAAGCCAAGAAATGAACTTACATCATTTGAAGTAAACGGACCTTTGAAGCTCTCTGAAATTTCATAAGTTTGGTCCCCTCGTGCTTGGGTTACAAGTCGCCAAAGTGTTGTCCAATTGTTTGTGAATTGTTCAAATGTTTTCTGTTTTGCATATGTAAAGTTTCAGTCACAGTCCGAAATTAATGTTAACCTTGATTTCACCAATCTTCCTGCAAAAAAATGTAATTCAACCAAACTATCTTTGACACACATTAAGCAGGTCTAATCACTTCATCGTTTTATCATTTCTTTTTTTCACCCTCATACTGAGCATCTGTGTAGCAGTGGATCAGAACAATAACAGTTTGAAGGAGGAGAACCATGTCCTTTAATGCTTGTTGAATGGGGCACCCCCTTCTGGTCAAACATGGAACTTATGATTCCCGAGTTTAAAAGAATTCTATGCACCGCGATCTGTTGTTTCCTTATCATTGTTTGGTCATGTTAAATATATATTATATATTATTGTGTGGGACAGTGTATAGAGTGCCATGTTCTCAGGTTGTTACGTTCACTTACCATGTCAGACCATACAGCCATGTCGTTGTCAGTATGTGGGGTCAGTGTGTTTTATGCAGGTGCTTTCAGTGTATACTTACTTTTGGCAATCAGCGAGCCTACTCCTCATGTGTCAGTTTATAAGCTAACTGATTAAAGATACTGTGGAATATGATTCTGTGGCCTAAAATAACGGCAATTAATTAAAATGAAGATGAGGCACTGGTTAGACTTGTCGTTGTCAATAATATTACGTTGTTTTGGGCTACAATCCGGTTTTTCATTCATGAGTTTTTTATTTTCAACGAAGTGCATATTATTCATGACCAGGCAGCGAAACTTGGTTTTAAACACTTAATTTAGGAGATGATAAGCATTTTTTGCACCAAACGTGATTAGATAAGTGGAATGAGATAAATAAATAAGTGAGGATTTTTTGTCATTTGTTTAAAAAAAATAGATGAGTAATGGAAGAAAGACTTGGGACTGTCTGTATGTACGAGTGTGTATAGTCCTGTCTGATTTTCTTCAGCATAAGGTTTCATACATTAGAAATAATTCATTTCTATATATTAAGTGGATACTCAGTAAAATAAAAAGAAAGTAAGTCCCCTGTGGTTTGGAAGATGTCAGTGATTGTTGGTCAAATCAAGGTCTCAGTGTTGAATAAAAAGAAAAATACTGATTATTATTCCCATTCAATGCTGTATTACAGTGACCAGCATATATATTGTATGTTTGTGTTGTCCCTGTAAATAACTGTATGTTACTCTTATGTTTGACCATGAAAAACACAGACGGATAAAAAGAAGAAGGAAAATATTTAGTTATTTTTCCTTCAGGCGACACAGTATGTACATACCTCCAGTATATTGTAAATATGTGAGAAGAAAATGGCATTGGCATTATTGTTTGGCATAAATAATCTGAGTAAGTCAGTTCAATACTTAAAATCTGTTTCAGTGTTTATTAAAATGTCATTGATCATTTTTACTGCACTAACCTTGCATCTGCTGTCATTATTTGACAATGATTCCACACATTATTCTAATTCAACACAATTTTGGAGTTGATCACGCACAAACTGAGTAAGATTTTTCTTTTTAATTCAACAGGTAAAAACTTCTTTCCTTATCGCTGACCAAACCTTCTCTCCCTCGGCTTTATGCTGTTTTGACCCCTGTTGCTTGTTGCCCAACAGGTGTCAGGCTCGTGCCAAGGAACAGTTTGTTTGCCCCCCTGCGCATGTAAACTTGGTGGACCACCCATGCTCGATGGTGTGAAAGTCACACAATGTTCTAACTGTATTTACCGCTCCATTTCATAGGGATGGCTTTTAAAAGAGCAGCCACTGTCTATTAGCCACAGATGTAAACTGCCATTCTCAATTAAAAGAGTCAGATTGTTGAATGAGCAAACAACTCCATTGCAAATGCTTGTCTGAACTTTAGTTCTGTGAAAGAGTGAGATCGGTTCCTGTAGTAAAGCTGTGTTCCATTACAGAAGGCTCTTAAATGTGTCATTAAGGATTATTTCAGACAGCTCCAAGCTCTGTTAACATCTCACTTCGTTCTTTAAGGAAGCTTAAAAGGCTTATTTGTGATTGTACAATCTGCCTGAAGTTACATTTATCAATTTTGAATTTTGGTTTTGTCTTGATAAATGATAATGATCCATTTTGTCTTAATTTACACGTGTTGATATTTGTGATATAGATGGCTGGCTGTGCACCAAGGGCAGAGCGGGTTCTACACGGGGCTCGTACCACGCCTGGAGAAACTACCTCAGTTCTCCAATCCAGACATCCTCCTCCCAACCCAACCTTCCCCTTGATCCTCAACCCGCCCAGCCCTCTGCCAGTACCAGCACCCCTCCTCCACTCTTAGCTCGTCACTCACACACTGTACAGTCTCTCTCTCTCCTACTGTGTGACAGTCTCTCCCTTCACTTCCTCAAAGAGACCAGAACTCCTCTCCTCATCTCCCTTTTCCTTTTTACATCCTCCACCACTCTTTTTCTCCCTCCTCCAGCTGTGTGAGAGCTGCAACGCCGGATCACCGCTTCTCACCTTCACCACTGCAAGCAACTTTTCCCCAACTTCTCCTGAAGAGCTTATTTTGATTCTTGACCCTTTTTGGTCTTCCCCTTTGGAAAGACTGGTTGGTGTGTCCCTGGCGTGTGTGTAGCAGTGTATGCGACGGCTCTGGTGTCCTTCTCTTTGATCCGAAGGAGTGCCTTACGGTTGTGACTCAAGGAAAGACGTCTTCACCACAATGAATGTTCAGCTGCTGCTCCTTTTGGCCTTCGTTGGCCCTTTCTGCGCATTCACACGTGCAAGTAAGTTAATTCTGTGGTATCACTGTCCTTCTGTTAGCACACTCTGTCCCCTCTCTCCCTCTGCCTCCATGTGCCCATACCACAACACCCTTTGTCTGCTTTCAATCCATGTTGAATGAACTCATACTCTCTGGTGGCTGCTCTAAGAATGCAGAATTAACCTAAGCAATTAGCTACGTTCTTAAGTACTTTTATGAACTTTTTGTATTTAAAAAAAAAATGTTTTTGCTTTTGAATTATCACTGAAGACTGTTATTATGTTCGCCTTAGCTGCAAATCAATCTCTTTTTCATTAACATGTTGATTTAACAACTAGAATGAGTTCACAAATGGATAGTCTGTGTTGATTTTAGTGGTTGACCTCCCTTGGCATTCGTCTTTTACTGGATTGCACACTACTCTAGTGCTGGACAGGAGGATAAGTTTGATTAGCAGGCACGAGGGAGAAAGGTGATGTAATTGCCAGAGCTCTGCTGCCTCGTGTCTAAATTCTTGGCACTGGCAGAGAGTAGAAGGGAATATCCATTGGATGGCTCCCAAAACCCAAAAAGGAGGGATGGCAGGGTGAACTGTAATCTACACTGTACACATATGACTGAAAGCTTATCCGTTTTCTCATCTCACTTTTAACCGAGATTCACTCATTTCTCCCTCACCGCAGGGACTTTCTTCCTTTCCTCTGGTTTTCCCATTGAATCACTTTAGCTCTCTCTTTTTGTGTGTCTTTTCCCTTTCTTTCTTACTCTTTCTTTTTTTCCTTCTTTCATTCTTAATTTCTTTCCTTCCTTCTTTCCTTCTTTCTTTATTTCTTTCTTTCTTTGCCTTGACCAGCAGCCTTTGCCCAGAGAAAGCAGGCAGACAGGCACGGGGGTGTGGCTGAGTCCTGAGGGAACTGTAGGGCAGGGCAGGTTTGCCTGTTGGTATTAATAGAGAAGGGCTCTATATTTAAGAGGGTCATATGGAAGAGAGGGCAGCACAAAACTGGAAGTGAGAGAACACCCAGTACATGATGAGCTGTAAGAGGCTACCCACCCTCTTTGAACCTTCTCTTGTTAGACCATGTGACACCCTGCCCCATGGCATTTGGCCATCTTTGGTGGGGTATGACACTTTGCCAGTAAAACACCCTCTCATTTCTCCCCCATCTTTTAACTGTCCCACGCCTTTCTCCAGCTCGCTACCCTTTTTCCCTGTTCTACTTTGACAAGGCTAAACCTTGGGGTACGGGGTTGGTGTGTACACAAGGGGGGCCAGGGAGGGGCTGGCTCTATTTTTAAACAGCAACCTTTTACCAGTCGGAGACGATATATTTCAGAATGACTCTGTACTCGGCCATTTCATTTCAGAGGGGCAACGAGGCTCATTCCACATCTATACTTCACAAATGGGGTCCCTTGAGTCTGATCATTTAGCTAGCAAGCCCCATGTAGCTCTCAATCCCTCACACTGCCGCCGCAGCCTCCTCCAGTCTCCGTCTTAATGAGTTTTGTCAGGCTCTCTGGGCCCATAACATCTCCCTCACATCTGGCTGCTGAAGGGAGAGGTCATTGCCCTTTGTCTTTGCCCACTGATACAAAAGACTGTATGTTGGCACTCATACTCGAAATCCAAGATGTTAAAATGAATCCATGTATCATTTTCAGCCGAGTAAAATGTTGAGGAGAAAAATAGTCAGTGAGAATTTCAAAGTTTTCCACAAGAAGGAAAAAAAGATGTGTATATGGAAAGGACTCTGAGACAATTTGTTGGCTGTGGGTGTGTTTGTGTGTTTGTGTTATGTGAGTTCTGACATAAAAGTCTCACACCTCTAGCACCTACACGTGCTTCAGGGTGAGGCTCGGTGCAAGAAAAAGTTAAAAAAAATTAGAGCTGCTGACTAAGGAACACTTACACAACTGGGTGGGTGTTGTATGTGTTTTATGGTGTGGGAGTCTGATTTGAAGGTTAGAGGATAAGAACTACATTAAGAGGCCCGCTCCATGAACCTGTATGTTCAGGAATGTTAAGTTTTTTTTATCAGCTCTATTTCACTTTGTTTGAAAGAAAAATGGATGATTAAATAGCGATGGCACAGTTTCATCCATTTATTTTGACATTTCTATGGTGGTTGAATTTAATGTCATCGCTGCCCTCTTTCATTGGATTTAGGAAGTTAATCCACACTGTGATAAGAACTTCTTGAGCTAGGTTTCCTTTGCAATGGAGTCCAGATGTGACTTTCTGCATGTCCTCCTATGTAAGTGAGACCAGCAGGGGAAAAAAATAGTCCCTATAAGAGTATGGATTCCCACTGTGTTGCATTTGTGATAAGAGGGGCTGAGAATATTCCACTCGCACCAGACTCCTGCTTAGAATCCCCTGGTATTCACACGTCTGCCTCCTACTGTGTGAGAGGGGGAGGATACAGCTTGTGGCATCCCATCAAAATGAAGTGAATATGGGCAGGCAGCCTATCTCTCTCACTGCAGTGCTGCAAAAACATTCCGGGGCTGTAAAGGTGGACCTTCTCAACCTCCCTCATACCTTCGGCACAGAAAATTTCCCTCCTACTCAGGAGTGTGAATTAGTAGCCCTCTCACTCAAGCAGAGGCCTCAGTGACAGCCGATTGCAATCATAATGGATGGTGGCTACTCCCTCTCCTCTCCAACACGTATATCGTAATGTTCCTCCCTCACTCTATCACTCTCTCTGGTGGTTTTGTTTGGACCAGCATTGCTATATTCTTTTACAACTTATATTCATCACCACTTATTTTATACCGTTAGCTGTTATTTGTGAAGTGAGGGTGTTAGGGCCCGGTTATTGATTGAAACACGCACAGGTTTGCATAAACAAACACACATAAATATGTTTTGTAGGAACTTGCTCAGGCTTGATAAGGCAGAACAATTTCAGGCCGTCTCATGAGAGAGAACATGTGTGGTCAAAATGATGTAACCGTGGGGAAACTGACCTGGGTGTACCACTAAAAATTTGGAAAATAATAAGGAGGGGGCCACAGTTGCGTAATCACTACTCAGTCTGTAATTGAAGGAATGAAAAACTGTGCTTCTAACTCCACAGAGCTTTTCTTGCTGATGGCAAGGAGGTAGGAGACCTCATAATGTTCAGAGGTTTTAATGTGTCCGGTTATGAGATGCATGCATGCTTATCCCGACGTAACTTATGTTGGTAGGACTATTTACCAGCGTCAGGGGTGCTGCTTCAGATCTGACCCTATGATTCGAGCCCCTTGACTAACTTACAAACATGCTAACCTCTTCAAACGGACACATTTCTTGCTGTGACCAGAGACAAAAAAACAGAGATGCAGCTTGCGTCACAGTCTATTCCCCTCAGAACACCCCTTCATCGTTTCCTAATCCCTTCTGCCCTCCTTTTCTTTTTCTTTTGAAGAATTCAGCCTTATAAAATGTTTCAGCAGCAACAAACCTTTGCTTTGGGAGTGGCAGGGTCATGGCGAGAAAGATGGATGGCACAATAGAAATGACGACGGATGCATAACCTTGCTGCGCTGCATTCTGATGCAGCTGTATTTAGGATAATCGGCACAGTGGAGAGGAAATACTACTCAGAGCTAATTGTAGGAACTGTACACATAATGAAACAATTGTTGTAAGAGGTTGACGGTGCAATTACACATAGCATACAGACACACTCTGTGAAGCACTGCACTTACAGACACCCCAAACAAACAGTCTGAGTCGCCCTCTGAAAACCCCCCTTCTGAACACGGCTGCAGCGGAACAAATGTTTTGTTATATTTAACCCGTCTGTTGCTAATGACCACACTCGCTAATACAATACTAGGAATAACCGCACCGTTTGTTGGACAAGTCTAGTCATTCAATGTTATTTTTACCCTCGACTATTCTCTATTATTACAAGTATTTAGAACAATCAGGAGAAAAGGGGGCTGGAGAGGGCATGATGTCAGATGCTAAGTTTAGTTAAGTCACGCATAAGCTTATTCATGGAGAAGTATATTTGAAGGGGGATTTTTTTTTCCAAAGAGAAGAACATATTACAGGCCAACATTTTGTCAGTGGAAAGTTAACTGTAGAATGTAATTTTAGTGCCACGCTGAATTCTCCCTCCTTAATATGGAGGCAGGGCTGTCCAGGCTAAGCTTTCAGTGAGTTGGTCATTCATTGTGGGGATGTGTAGTGAGGGTTGTTAGGGGAAAATTATCAGGTTGCAACCAGTTAATAGTCCAGACCATGATGACAGACAGGAGGATAAATGAATGCCTCTAAATATTCATTAGATATGAAAAAGATATATCCCGTTAACTGCGCTCTGACAAAGCTTCATTCATCATAAAAATATGTAGTTACTCCACGTTGAGATGCTTTCCGAATATATGGCTGAGATGGCAAGGTGTTTAGTCAACCATTTCATTAAAGCAGTGGTGGGGCTCCCTGACATGAAGAGGCTTTGTCCCCGCACCCCGGCTCCTCAATGGCAATGCATGTTAAATGGCTGAGTTAACACGCCTTCCCTCCCTCTCCTTACACGTCAGCTGCTGTTGCAACTTCCTCTGCAGGAATTGAGGCACAAGATGTGGCATGCTAGTTTGGTATCACAAAACCTTCAAGACAGGATGGAGGAAGGGGATGTACATGTACACATAATTATGACAGGGGAGGGGCGGTCTTGCTGTTATGGTGACTTTGTTCTGCTGACACGAGATGATATAGAATGTTGTCATATTATGTCAGAGCTCAGCTTTTCCTTGCTTTCCTTTTTTATACTAAATCGTTCATTTGAATATGGAAAACATTACACCATTTGCTCAGCTATTTGACTTTTTAATATTAGAATTAAAGTAACCATGTAAATTAATGTGATATTAATTTATGCGCTGTTTTCAATACTGTAGAAAACAGGACTTACAACCATCACTTTCTGCTTTGAGAATATTAATAATATGGTTGATCCTGTAGAGGATAACATGGCCATCCCATTAAATGTGGTTCTTCAGCAGCATCACAAATACTACAAAATGATAAGGACAACACAGGCAAAGCAGAATTTGTATTCTCTTCTTATATTAAAAAGTATTTGTGAAACTATCTCCCCAGGCCCCACAACGGTCCCAACAGACCTTGATACAAGCATCACTGAAGGCATAGATGTCGACTCCGAGGCTACGGAGGCTCCAAAAGAGGACATTACTGTTGTCACCGGTCCTCCTGTAACTGAAACAGCAACGGTCTTCGACGAAGTCAGAACTGAAACTGTCACAGAGGCGGCAACTCCTGCTCCTACTACAGTCGATAATGAGGAGCCCATCGTTGAGACAAACGCACCTTCTTCTACTGCAGCACCAGAGCCCCTCATCACTGACGCTCCAGCTGTGGAGACCGCCGCCCCCACTGAGGCAGCAAAGACTGACATCCAGCCTGTGACAGCAGCTGCCGAGTCAGAGGCAGCAGAAGATGTGGTCATTGATGAAGGCACTGAAGGTGAGGAGTGTGTGGGATGGATTGTGGTGTAGTGCATAGGGGGTCAGCTTTAACTAGGGGATTATTGACTGCTTTGAAACCAAAAACAATCGTGAGCATTATGTTGATGGGCATCTGTTTGACAATGCTACCACGGGCTCAAAAGTGACATCCTGGACTCGTTTCTTCCATTCCTCCAACCAGGTTATTGTTACATGGATAAATGGCACATACCCAAGAATCTATAAGGAAAAATATTAAATATGGGAAGCACACTGAAGTCTAACTATCTGTCCTTCAGCAGGCCTGAGTTCTGGTCATTTATTCGGAATTGTGATTGCTGCTCTATTGGCCGTGGTCATCGTCATCACCGTGGTTGTCGTTGTGGTGAGGAGGATCGGCAAATATACGTAAGTAGATCCTGTTATGAAATAACACTGACGTCTAATAGCGAGAGTTTATTTGTTTGAGATAAAATGACTTTGCTTATCTATTAGCATTTGAACCATAATTGGTTTCATAATTGTTGAAACACATCTGAAAGTTGATTGTTAGAGTGATACAGGTTTGGTCCATATGACAGTATTTCTACAAGTCAAACCTTCCCCTCAGAGACCACTTTCATGAACTGCATGTCATGCTAATGATAAATGTTTCTTGTGTCACAGGTCGGCCAAGAACAAAAAACCTGCCAAAAAAGACAGCATTATGGTTTCTGTTCAGTTTAAATGTTTGCTTCTCTTAGCTAATCTTTTTTTATTTTCCATCCCCATGACTCCCATGGGACGTGTTAGAAAGCTCCCACCCCCAACCCCCAACCCCCACCCCACACAACTCACTCAAGGAGGTGGATACTTTTTGTTGCTTTTTTGCTGACACACCATCCCATGGCCCTGGGAAAAAAACTGGGCATTCATGGTGACAAATGAAGCTATTAGCCTTGAAATGATGTTGTTTATTGACTCAGTGTCTGTCTACGTGACCTGTCATCACTAAGCAGGAATGTTTTTATATCAGTAGCTTGATCTACTGGCTGGAGACAGAGGACGAGTGTTTGTCAGACATGGTGCAGCAACACAAAGTCTTCAACTTCTGTTTTTTTTTCTAATCATCAAATTCTCTGATTTTATTTATACGTACTATTTATTTTACAGTATGTATTCTTAGGATATTTGCTGACATAAGCCACACTTTTAAAAATGTAGTCCTAAAACTAATCTCGTTAACTCCCAAACAGTCTTTTTAAAGTTTTGCTAAACACACCTCTTAAGTATACCTTGTGTTGTTTATTTCCCTAAATCTTTTAATATTTTTTGATTAAACATACAAACTTGCCTTTTTCCCCACCTATTTTGTGTCCATGTGCCGTCACTGTGCAGAAACATATTCTGAAATAAAATAAATTAAATCTCAGCTACTAACTGCTGAAGAGACAACAATTATCCATTATAAACCACTGACTGTATTTTTCCTTCCTTTTTTTTCGTCCCAAAGGCCTTGAGGAAGTCGGCAGCCAAGAAGCAGGAGCGTCCTAAGTTCTGGAAATTCTGAACTACTGAGCTGTGACATCATTTCTGATCATTAACGATACCAGAACTTAAATAACTTAACCAGGACTCTGGATTGTTGCCAAAACAAGGGAGAGGGAGTTTTGTGTGTGTTTGAGTCTGTAATATATGAATGTGAGAGAAGAGGGGGACACAAGCTAACACACCCTGGCCTACTCACTCGGAAAGAACAAAACAGGGTCACAGCACCATGTCACACAGAATTTAAAGCCTTTTCTGATGCATTTAGTATTAAAAAAAAAAAATAGCGAAAGGAAGAATTGTGAGGAATTAACAACCATCCATCAAACCTTTTAAAGACTGACTGATTTAGATTTGTGTAGTTTTAGAGGACTGTAAAAATGAAAATGACTTACAAAATTAAACACACCAGCGTGGCAAGAAAGAAAGTAGGAGGTACTGTTACAAATTCCACAGGATGTATATACAATGCGAGGGGACTACATAGTACACAGCTAATGAATTTCTCTTACGATACCTTTGCGTAGGCTAGAATTTGATGTAATAGTACACACCGTATCCAGGCAGCCTGTTTGAGGCTATTGTTTTCACATTTTTAAAGCACCTCTGAAACCTTTTTCTGGTGAAGCCTGACTCATTGGGCAACTGTATGAAGCACTGTGTGCAGAAGTTGTTTCAACATGACACTCGAGCTCTGAGAGCTAGCATGGGGCTAACAGAGAAAGAAAAAGGCACCCTCATTTACAAGAGTAACGTGACATTCTGCCCACTTTAACACTTACATATAAAAACCTGATACATATCTGTGAAATTTAGCAGAAGGGTTTGTGCCACTGTCTCTAGTATTCTCTAGCTATTTGGAGGATTTTAACTTTTGAAGTGCATCATTAATATGATTTGACTGTAATGTTGAATTACAACATTCACCCATTCCAGAAAAGAACAGACTTGATTACTCCTGGCTTGATCCTTATAAAGGCTTACACGCAGCCAGCAGTTATTAGACGTAGGGATAGCATCATCTTGACAACACATTCATAATACTCCAGTTCATAGATTATCAGAACAGTGTGTCAGTTGAGCTAATCCCAGATTTGAGTGCACAGGATAATATTTATAGTTGCACTTAATGTCAGTGCACAGCCTTAGGCAGCAATGCCCTTTTCTGTTGTTATTGTTATTGTTGTTCTTTTTTCAATCAGAAGTGTGCTAAATGGGTGTACAAATAAGTCTCAGCTTAGCTATGCTTGCTTTACAAACTCATTTTATACGTGCACTGAATGAGTAATGTAATGTTTAATTAATAGGCTTTAGACACTGCAAATATTTGCAACGATATATTTCTGTTTCCTCCCTGCTGTTTTGACACATTATCTTATCCGTTCTGGGTCTTTATTTTGTGCCATCTGATCTGAACCCTTTTAATTTAATTGCAGTGATTTTGTTCATACTGTTTCAATAAAAAATACACGAAAACACAAAATCTGTCTACGTTGTTAACTGAATGCTCACTTTAATTATTTTCGGTGTGAAATACATGTCACTTACCGGTTGATTGTGCTTATGTGCTTCCTATCAGTTGTATGCTTGAAAGGTATCACATCACTAGTAACAATCTAATCTCATGACACTTCTTCTAGTCCAATATGATTGGCTGCTTCAAGTAATGCTTCAAATTTAAAAAAAATACCCTTTTCACCAGGCAGACATACAGCCCCACGTATGAGGAAAAATATACCCTGGAACCGTTGGGTCGGTTGAGCGCTCTGACAGTTAGGTGTGTTTTTTATGTTATGTTGTGGACTTTTTCATACAGTGCTGTTAAGCTGAGGCAAGACTCCAACAGTCGGCTGTGAGTTGCACAGAGATGCTCTGTGTCTGAGAGGAAGCCTCCTCTCCTCCGTGTGGTTTTAGGCAGTGGCCCAACGCCCACCTCCTCATCCTCTGCCCAACCGGCGAGCTTCATAACTCTCTTCAGCTCACACTCTCGCCTCAGACTGCTGGGAACAATAGGGTCTTTTGAGAGAGGCAGATGGCGAGTCTATGGGCCGTGGCTGTGAAGCTGTTTGCCAGCAGGTCCCTCACTCTACTTCAGCAACGGGGAATTCTGTACATTGCTACAGGGTGGGGTCACTTCCTGGGTGGGCCCGGCATCGATTACCCACACACAGGAACCAACATCATTCATACTGTGCTGATGGAAACAAGTCAAAACAGTCATGGCTCAGGAAAGTATCCCAGAATAAATGACGATTAATACATGCCTTTAAAGTCTGTGATTCAGTGATTATTTAGTGACACGTGGTTTCAACATTTCAACACCGATCTATCTTGCATTACATACCATACTCCACACTGCAAGCTTATGTTCTGTAAAGGTATGGATAAGACATAGGCCTATGAAAACACTGCAAACTCACATGTTGTGTATTGTATCTGGAAAAACTATGTACTATTTGAGCTTATAAATATTGCAAATTGTTTAGTAATACAATATTTCCATGACCTAAAGCCAACATTAAATTAGGAAGGAAATAAACTGCTCAGCTCCAGCCGACAGGCATATCAGAAATAATTGTTGTTTCCTAATAAATACGCTGGTGTATTTAGATTTAGGTGGAGGTAATGTTATTTTTTTCTCTCTAGAATAAACTAGAACAGCTGAATGTGGGTTGACTCTGATATATTCCACAGAAAAAGAACCCCCTGGCCTGAACTAGTCATAGTAATTATTCGTAAAAGACTCTGAGTGCACTCTCTGCAAGTTATAATCCTAACGGTGAATAGAAAGCACAGATTGTATAACAATAGAGGAATGATGGATTTGTATGCGGGAGGAATCCGTTGGGTGAGGTCATCTGTCCTGTAAGTTATTTTGCTTGGTAGCCAGAAAAAGTATTTAAATTCTTTTCCTCATTCGTATCAGACATGCGAGCAAAACATAACATAAAACAAGGCAATCAGAGAAAACGCAATATACATATTTCAAACTGTATCAAATACCAACTGTGCCCATGTGGAAAAATGTATTATGCTTTCAAAAACAAAATACAAAAAACATCCAAAATTAATTAGAACCAGGACGGGTCAGGATTTCCTTCAATGGCAATTATGAAGATATGACCAAATGCACCACAATACATCTGCAAAGTTAGATAAGAATTCTATGATGATTTTTTTTTCCTCCTTTCAAAATTAATAAAAATATCTACTTGACATTACTGACAAGGGTCAGCATACACTGACATTATATTTACGTAAGAACGCAGATTTCCCGCTTTTATTGTCTACTCCTCAACATGTATCCAACATTATAACTTTCCTGATCAAGTTTTATACCCTGAAGAACTTTTCACAGAATTTAACTGTTTGCGTTACCATGGTTCATATGGGTTAGGCCTGATAACGACAATACTTCCTCATTCAAGTAATCACTTAAAAAGACCATTTTCAGCAGCATGACATCTTTCATGATTTTTATATATTTAAGATTGCAATGCTATTTCTCAGGCTCTGGGAATCAGTGAGAGTGAAACACATTATCTACACCCACACCGACAACACATGGAACACTAGTGAACCAAGACAGTAAAACACAAAAGATCCTAACACAGCGGTCAAGGAAGTTCAGACCTCTCTCATCTCAGTGACGGTCAGTATTCATGGCTCAGCTACTAGACACTGGGCAAAAGAATCCACGAGATGGTAGAAGTCAAAATCAATCCAGAAGAACATGTATGTCTGAACTGTGCCACAACGCACCTTTATGTGCCTCTGAGCTTTTGGGAAAATATTCTTTGTATAGATGGGTCAATAATTTTGCCATTAGGAAAAGAAGGGTTTCCCCTTCTTGGCATAAACCAATCACAATATTCCAATAATGAAAAATGATACTTACATTTGCGTAAGGGGAATATTGAGGATATTTTTCTGCTTGAGGTCAATATAACTTACCATGCTTGAGGGACACATGAATTTTGTTCTCTACCAGAAAATTGTGGAGGAGAATGTCGGGTCATCAATCTTTGAGTGGAAAAGAGCAACAGGGTCAAGTATCGTATCAATGATCCACATGTCTCAAGACGAAAAAAATTGATGAGATGCATTTAAATGTTAAAAAATTAGATGGCTTACAAATATAGAACTGGCATGTAATATTGTGTATGATGACAAGGCCTATGCTGTCGTCACCGAAAGCAAGGGTATATCCCCTTTGTTGTGCAAGCAACCCCCCTAAATGAACTCCAAAAATGAAAAGTGAAATTTTTTCCACAGTAAAAAAGAGCTGCCTAGTGAGTAAAATATAAACTTTTAAGTGAAACAGGATGTATACAAGATAGATCTCCTCGAGTCGAGTGGCCCCCCTATATTCAGAAATATACAACAGACCTATCCAGACCTATCCAACTCAATCCAGTTCTTACTCCCGCCAAGTGCTTTAAACTTTGAAAATGGTCCATGAAATAGTTTTTGATTTCCGTCGGAGAAACAGGGTTTTTCCTTAAAGGAAACTCCCCTTAGTGAGTTAAATATGAACTATTAAAGAAAGCTACAATCTTTAAAAAAAAAAATAGATCTCCTTCAGTGAAAAATAATCGTCCAAATACTTTTTGAGATAAAGCTCCCTCTAGTGTTGGGAATATAGAACCGACCTTTCCAAAAATATGTTCAGTTCTTCCTCACAAATTCTGTATGTTTGTAGGTTTGCTTGACTCTTTTTTTTTTTGACTAATTACCTCTGCCAAGAAAGGAGGTCATGTTTTTTTACCACTGTTATTTTGTTTGTCTGAGTTAAGATTAAGGAAAAACTAATGGACGGATTTGGAGAATATTTTACTTGGGGGTAAGTTTTGGCATATCCTACAGGATGATTACATTTTGGTGACATTACGTGTTTTGCAGCATTTAAAGAAAATAAAATAAGCAGTTAGGAGTAGTGACCATTATTGTTGTTATTTGTAGAAGTGTCCATTATTGTTGTTATTTGTAGAAGTGTCCATTATTGTCGATGCTTAGTTCCTTTGATTTTCCTTTAGGGGGCATCATTTGCCTTTTTCCTTGTATTACTGTGACGATTCTTTGGGACAGGAGAGGCTGGAAGAGGAAATGAAAATGACATGACGTGTAATAAAGAGTAAACCACTCAATGATTCTATATAGATCAATACTCGTAAAGTTGTTGGAGTTGTTGGTAGATTTAGAGGCTATCAACAATACAAACATTAATGGGGAAATCTACGTGATTTTTTTCTCAACCCTGTGTAGTTTTGTGCCTTGTTCTTCTGCTGTATTATGCAGGAAGATGAAACAACTCAACCTTGTCAGTTTAAGAGCAGGTTCAGAGGTAGGTTTCGGCCCTTGGCAGCAGGTTTGCGCTTTCTGAGTGCTTTTTGTCGATGATGCCTCTATTCCTTCGATGTTCCTTGGGGCTGGAGCTAAGGCGTCGCTGGGCTGAACAGAGACGCTGAAGTGGAAGGAGTAAGAGATGACTGACTTTTTTAGGGTCTGGCAATTACTCCTTAATGGAGAAATCTGCATAAAGTTTTCCTAGACCTTGGGTACTGTGGTGCCTTGTTCCTTTGACATTTTTATACAGGAGGGGAACAGGAAATTATACATCACTATGTAAAGCTGTGGACAAAATGAATTTGGAAGGATTAACCTTGACATTTTGTTTCAACCTACAGGAAAATGATTTGATAATTAGGTAAGTATTTTTTATATGACAGATGAGACATTTTTGTAAACAAGCAGTGGTTCTCTCTGTGTATTTATGTGTTCATGCTGTAGTATTGGCATCATGGGAGTGACAGGAATGCCATCCTACAGTGATTGAAGCTCTGTAGTAGTGTGGTGGGGTTCCATGTGAGGAGTGCCACATGCCATGCCTGCAGAGAGCAGGGGTTTGTGATGCCGTGAGATAAATGTCAGACAGCTGAGCTGGGTGGATACAAAGGATGGGGCATGGTGTGTTGGATAGGGTTGGTGGGGTGTGTGTTTATGTGGGTGGGTGGGTTTTTTGTGTGTGTGTGTGGGGGGGAGGGGGGGGGGATTACAGTTGGGTGACAGAGATAGTGTGTTAGGTCAGATAGAAAATGGATGATGCAACAATTTCTTTAATTTCTGGATCGGGACTAATTGACAGCGGAAAGCTTGAAGGTGGAAGAGGAGAAGGATGATGGTGAAAGACTGAGTGGTGGTGTGTGCACATGTGTCTAGTATCTTTGAATATGCCGCGGTACTTTGTGAGGATCAGGGTGCATCTCTAAATGTGTGTGTGAGAAGAAATGAGATGCTGATTTTGGAGGGCATATGTGTTTTTATTGGAGGCTGGGACATTGTTAGTATATGTGTGTGTGTGTATGTGTTTAATGTCAGTATATAAATAAACAATACAAAGGGCTGCAGCAGTGTGTGTTTATGCAAATCATCATGGTTGGCACTGAACAAGTTTGTATTTGTTTTCCAACATGTCTTCACATTTACATGTTCTTCCCTGCACATCTGGCATCCCACAGCATGAAGCGATAACATTTGATTTAGTGGGTGCTGAGATGACATGTTGTCCGATCATAGGCGAGGCTTTGTCTGTGTTGTGTGACACACGCTTTGTATAAGACACCCTCGTTGTTTCATACCAAAGCCCTACTCACTGATCCTTCTGGTTTGTGGGCCACCTCTCCCCCTCACCCTCGTTCTCTCTTGTCCTACATGTCCATGTGGACGGTGAATGTACATTGTGTACAGAGTCGCTGGCACAAACCCGTGCCTACTGCTTCGAGTTACACTGCTGAGCACACAACTTCCTCTTACAATCAATCAATTTTCTTGATAGCTTTTAAAGTTTCCCTCAAAAATTTCGAAACTTTTTGTGTGTTTAAACTGAACGTTTTCAGCACACTTTCTTGTCTTTCATTTATATTCATAACATGAACTGCAAGAACTTGACATCTATATTACCGTCAAAATCAAACTATACAACAGTGTGCATATTTGCATATACCTGCAGAGATACCCTCTCACATACACAATCATAAATGCCAAAGCATTATTACATAATAAATATGGTCATGATTGTGACAACTGAAAGCAATGCAACAAACAGTACAGAACAAGGAAAAATAATCACACTAATAATTTAAAAGGATGGAAAACCAATCCAAAGAGGAACGTGTGCATGACACTTCTCATGTTCAATCGAAAAAAGTGACATTTCCTGTGGCAAATGTGAGCTACCCAAATGCATTAAATTGCTTTCAGTGCTAGTGAACCCCAATCCTACCGAGTGATAGACTTTGACTCCTTAGCCATTAGTGTGACATAGTTAACAGGCGGTCAGCACCTGCTCATACGATGATTTGATATGTGTGTCTGACAAGCAGACCATTTTGTGAGGTGCAGATCATAATTCCACTGCTGCAATTGCAATCAACTGTGAAAGACATGCTGGTGCGTCGGCCTTGTCTGTTATGACAAGCTATAAATAAACTTGATCACAGTCAGCTTGCAACTGAATGAACAATACGTGTCAGTTTTCTACTGTCTTCTACTGTACATTTTGTTCACCAAAGAGCTACGTCAGTAGATTGCACAGTACTTTTTCAGCAACTGTACTGCAAAGAATCTACTGCAGAGCAGTAAAACGCCCCGAATTAGACATGCCTGTTTTTTTATGATGTTCATTATAGATTGCCAAAGTCTTATTTGATAGTAGGAGACCACTCAGTTGACATTCCATGCATATGTTATGAGCACAACCATCCAACCATGTGCTGTATAGTGTCACAGATGTACATGTAGGTTTTTGTGAACTCCTACAGATTCTATCAAATAATGGCTTTAGTGATTCTGTACTAAACATGCTAAATGAGGGGGTAGCATTTTATGAGTGTAGATGTGAGCTATATATGAGCAAGTGCTTTGTGTTTCAATTGTCAATTGTTGAGGAAAACAGGGAACTTGTCAGGGAGAGAGCACATACTAGAAACTATCACAACTCATCTTGTCAGCTTGGTTTGCCCTCCGTTTTCTCAACAGCTGTGAAAGAGACGTAACAATGGGAATTCAGGAAAACAACATATGGTCATTTCCTAACATGAGAATCAAAATTGCCATTGAACTAACTAACACATTGATGCAAATAAAGTAAAAACTTTTAAGCTTGTATTTTACAGATTTTGTGCTGGCAGGTTTATATTATTGTGCTCATCTGGTTCTCCGTATATAAAAAAATATTGTCATAATAGCCAATGGGTTCAAATTGATACTGATGAAAACATGAAAAGACTACGTTCTGACACATCGAGTTCATGCATACAACAAACTATACAAACTTCTTCATTTCTTTATTGCATTGCGCCCTCTAGGGATTAAAGTAATACATTACTAGTACAATGTTCAGTCAGAAATAAAATAATTTAGTATACAGTAGATGTGTGAAACAAAGTTCAAGCACCAATTTTAAACAAAACTCATTATTTTTACTATGATTCGTTAATGCATAAGTCAATTGACAATTGTCTTTCAACGGGTTTTAATTTGAGGTTTCCTTCACAACCTCATTAAACTAAACACATAAAAACAATATAGAAAGGTGCAGCATATTTAAAAAAAAAAATCTGATATGACTGTCTTTCATTTGTTTTTTAGCATCTGTGCTTATCATTCAAACAAACATCTTGGGCTCATATTAATGCGTTTATGTTCTCTTCTTGTCTTTCCCTTATTTTTATTAAAAAAAAGATTTTACAAGGAGTGACATCTACTTTTCTGTGATGTTTTTTTTCTTCCAGCTTTACAACAAACCCATCGCTAATTGGTCCAAATCTGACATCTATATATTCTGACCAATCAGAGTCCAGGAGGCTCTTTGGTACATAGGGAAGAAAACACAGCTACAGCTGTCTATAAAATGCGTGAGTGAAACATGCTGGTTAAACGTCAGAAAAAGGTAAGTTAATTTTAACGGTAATGTACAATTTGTCAGCGTACCTAACGGTCGTGTAGAACATCCTAGTTTAAATATAGCCAGTATTTACGAACTAGCACTACAGCTAGTAGTCTATTGTAAATGATATAATAGCGACAAGAGCTAATTTCTTCAATTATGTAGGTGAAGTCTGTCTCGTGATATTGAGGGATATGAGTCTTAATGTGTAAGCTAATAGTTTGTGTCTGGAGTACGAAGTTAGGACGGTCTTAGAGAAACTAGTTGACCTTTCAGTGGGCTAGCAGCCTCTGTTGCAAAACAGTCAGTGTGACGACGTGATGTGTGGCCAACTGGTAATGGTGCAGGGAGCGTCATCACAGCAGGTGAAGCACATGGACTGACTAGCCTCTAAGGATGATTATAATAGTGTATTCACATTATTGTTACTGATTGTTAGTAAATGTAATGTGTCAGTGACGTAAGCCGCATTGCAGCTGATTTGAATGCAGGCAGTAGTTAAATAGAACGAGACAGCATCAAAGAATTGGCTATGTAGGCCTTTAAACCGGGTTGTGGGCATTTCTCCGTTCTGCAGACTTATCGTGGTATGTGTGCCACAAACACAAATGAGAGGATTGTCGTCATTTATGTGAGGGATAACATTTATAAACGTATAATCAAAGGCTCTTTGTTGACATTTCCCCTGGTGTCAAGTGATTGAAAGTGGTTAGTTCTGGAATAATAATAATACGATATAATTAAAAAAAATCATTTTTGCTTTCAGAAAACCAAAGCAGACTTTCATCCTCTAATGCGGATGGATGTTTGATCATTAAAAATTGTGAGTGGTTTCAGAACCGTATTGCTAGTCTACTGACTCTCAGGCACCCTCTTACTTGCCATGATGTCCCACAAGCAGCAATGGGATTTCAGAATGCACCAAAATGAATTTGTCCATAATAAGTGAAAGGTTGCTTTGAAAAGGTGTTCGGTGATGATTTAGATGTAAACCAATCTGCCATAACATAGAAACCACCTGTCTGTTATTGTTTAGGTCCTCCCTTTTCACACTAATAGCAGCTCTGCAAAGCACTGTCGATGCTGACACCTTTCTTTGAGAACTGGCTACAGCACAACAATGAGCCTTGACCAATGTCGCTGATTCACCAATTGTCCTTGTTTTGACTAATTTGATAGATACTAATTACTTCAGACCAGAAACGCCCATAAGGCCTGCAGTAGCCATTTTGATTTGGTTCTAGTCAAAGTAGCTCAGATCCTTATACTTAGACATTATACCTTCTTAAAGCACATCAACCAGAGCTACAAATGCTCTATTTGTACCTAATATAGCCCACTCACTGACTGATGCCATTGTAAAGAGATAATCAATGTTTCTATCATCTAACACCAGCTGCAATTGGTTATAATGTTATGGAAGATCAATGTCCAATGCCATGTGACAGGTCCGTGTGCAGTCAGTGTAATAGGTGGTGTGATCATACTGGTAAATAGTTAAGGTTGTCATTATAATGCAAGTTTATCTGAGGATTAGTTGTCAAAAAAATGATTGAACTTATGGTTTAAATGTTTTCATCCTATTCTATCCAACCATTATAGCATTTATCTAATTACGTTGTAATAATACAAATGCACCTTATGAAAAATAATTTATTAGCGCTGTCGTTTCAATCCAGTCACCTGAATGGAACAGTGCATCATTCAGTTTACACCATATTGAACTTTTTATGTACAAGTCCAACGTCTTCAAGGACCAGGCCTGTCTAGTAAGTGCGAGTTGGAACACAACTCGCTGGTTGGCTAAAGTTTATATTATAAATTAAAATACTGAAGAATGCTTTTACGTCATCTGAATCGAGATTGCAGTACTTAAACGATGATTTTCCCACCCCTATGATGTCCTGTACATATATACACTGTTATGTACACGCACACATGCGCATATACTTATGTTCACTATTATGTTCACTCTGATTTGTTCATGCCTCGTACGATTCAGTAGTTTTAGTTAAAATGTTAAGCTATATTATGGAACCAGTTTAATATATTTTTTTAATTTGTCCCTTGTGGTTTTCCTTCTTCCTCCAGCAGAAAAAGTAAACAATGCCATGCACGTCACACTGATCATTAAAAAGGTAAGATTTTGCCATAAAATTCCTTGTCATTTTACTTTCATGTTTCTTCACTGTCTTTATATGTCCTGTTAGTGTCCTTAGATCTTTTTTGTTTAGATAACAATCAACAAAACTTTAAACAAAAATTGACTGAAATTAAAATAAATTAAAAAAAAGTTTAATTACCAGAAAGAATAAACTTTATCATTACTAGTATTACTATTAAATGTTAAAATTCAAGACAAAGTGCTTTTCATAATTGGATAACAATGCAAACTCAAATGGCACTTAAACATTAATGCTGATTAATTTACATTATAATAGAAAATGTGAATCATTAGTCAACAACACTGTGTGTAATGCACAAATAAGTAAATGTCAATGCTTTACATATGACGAGCTTTATTGTAAGTATGTGTGGAAAATTACAATATATTCTTTCTTTTCAATAGGTGTGACTGCTGTTGTAAGCCCTGTTTGAGAGACTTCTTTCACAGACCTGGATACAATTTCTACAAATGATGGAAGACACTTCAACCTTGTACATTGCTGACTTTGGAGAAAATAAAGATATGGAAGAAGCGGAGGATGATGACATTTATGATACAGGAATTGTCTCGGAACTAGGCTTAGCTAAGTCACTTTACACCGATCTTCATCAGAAAAACAAGCAAGATACGAAGAGAGACCGGGAATCTTTTCTCTGCCAGCACTGTGACAGATGTTTTACCAACCAACAATGTTTGGAACGACACATGCACATCCATGCATCGTTGAATAATGACGGACAGGCTTTCAAAAGCAATACGAGCAAAATGTCTTTAATACCATATTTTGGTCAGCTGGATTCAGATGGTTCAGACATGCAGCTTCATACTTCATCCATCATGTGTTCTAATTCTTCCACTTTGTCAGCTGGAGACCACACTGCTCAGCCAGACAAACAGGATGTTTCAAACGACCATCATGCTTGCAAGTACTGTGACAAGATATTCAGCACACATACCAGCAAACGACGGCATGAGCACAGGATCCATGAACAGAATTTGACAGGTGGAATAAAAACCCAGCTGCCTCAGGAGGAAAATGTTGAGAGGATACTCAGTGAAACATCTCAACAGAAAACCGGAGTTGATAACAATGGAGCACCTGCAGCTCCTCTAGAGAGTGAAGGTGAATACACAGAACAGTACATGCTAGATATCTCTAGCAATATTTCAGAAAATCTAAGCTTTTACATTGATGGGAAGATTGTGTCAACAAGTACGGTCAGTAGCTGTGAAGCAGCGAAAGTTCATTCGGGGACTTCAACTTTAGTTAGACTGGATTCTTTGATTCTAGATACTGCCCATATCAGCCAAGTTTTAAATTCAGACTCTATTCAAGGCAAAGAGATACCCGGTCAACCATTGGCCAAGAGACGAACGGCAACACCCCCTCTTTTACCACAAATTAAAACTGAGCTGGAGTCAGAGGTGGTTGTGTCTTCATCCTCATCATCATGCGCATCTTCTTTAATCGAGAATCTACTTCCGCAGAACACAGAGTTTACTGTTGTGCAGAATGGAAGAACAGTGTTTCTTTCGCCCAAGCTTAAGCAGCTCCTAGAAAAGCAAGATGGTGTTAGACCTGCTCTTGCCCTCATCATAGATGGTCAGAAGACCAGTTCACCTGTCCCTCTGTCTGTACTGCCTGCTGGAACAGGGAGATTTAAAAGACGGACTGGAACTCCACCAAGTTCCCCACCCCAAAACTCAACATCTAATGTGGTAACACCATTAGAATCAGAGGACTGTTATAGTATATGTACAGGACATATGGAAACCCAGCGTAGTTCCTCACCTGTTCATCAGGCAGTCAATGGAAAGGACAACTTAGCTTTATCTGTAGAAGATCCAGCATTAAATGCTGTCTTAACAGAGAACTTTCTCCCCATGGCCAGTAGTTATTCCTGTAATCAGCAACCACTGGATCTCTCAAATACAGTTAAACGAATTGGAGGTGAAACTTTACACAATGCTGTGCTGGACTTGAGTTTGCAGAAAAAGGCCCTTGTTGAATCTGAACCAATGTTAGATTTAGTTTCACAGGAAGTGAAAGAAATAAAACCCAATGTAAGCATCATGGAGTTGGCCTTAATGGATATTGTAGAGAAAAATGGAAGTCTGGGGAGTTTTGAAACTCCTTTAGTCACAGACTTCAACATGGTTACAGGTACTGATTTGATGACCCCTTTGGAGCCTGTTGCAGAAGGACTTGTGTATGGGCTTGCTCTTCCCCCCAACTCTCTGACTCCATCAACAGCCTCGCTTACCCCGGTTGCCTTACAGCCAGCTTCACCATGCACTATAGCATTTGCTTCCCCAGCCTCACACACCATGTTACCGACAACCCCTCCATTGATTACAGTTTTGGCACCACGACCCACTTCTAACCCTTCAAATCAATCAATCCAGGTATTTGCCCCTAATATTTCTCGTGAGCCCTTGGTAATCTGCACAGACAATAGATTAAATTCTTCAGAGTGTGATTTAACTACGGCATTTGCCAATACAAATTCGGCAAATCTCATAACACTCTCCCAATCTCTTGAACCCACCCTAAATATACCAGGACATGTGTTTCTTGCTGATCAGATAGCACTTACCCCACCTATGATCGACTGTAACCCTCTGTCAGAAGGGCCATTTGGTCCAACTTTAACGTTAAATGATTCCTTTATCAACTCCTACAATATTACCAGTAATACAGTGTTGATAGAGTGTGAGATAGCTTTTGAAGCGCCACAGAGTGTCATACCTGCTGCGATTACCGTAGAGGATAACACTGCTGAGCCTCTTGCATCTTCACAGATGGCTGTTAATCACATAGAACAACAGATTCTATCAGTGCACAACCCTGAATCTGTGGACCCCACTGTTCTTGTGTCGCCCATTGCAGAATCATTGGCTCTACCCTCCACCACATCTGTGACATCTGATTGTCCTGCAAGGGATGAATCAAGTCCTGACCCTGAGACTGTTCTCGTTGCAGAGCCACCAACCAGGAAAGAGGAGGAACCGGCTGATAGTAATGCTTCCATACCAGAAATCCAATTTAAATCCTCACCTTTATCTGTGAAAGCTGAAGAGGAC
Organism: Lophius americanus; assembly: GCA_037951165.1. NCBI lineage: Eukaryota > Metazoa > Chordata > Actinopteri > Lophiiformes > Lophiidae > Lophius > Lophius americanus. The sequence goes on from JBBDHG010000078.1 coordinate 1,619,562, forward strand.
GAATCCTTGAGCAACACACTAGTTGACATACAAATACAGACGTTCACTAAGAATTTCCTCTGTAATGTGTGTGATAAACTGTTCCATTCAATGAAAGAACTAGGTGACCATGTAGGCGACCACGCAGATGAATGGCCCTACAAATGTGAGTTCTGCTTGCTGCTCTTTAGACAACCCTCTGCTTTGCTTGACCATCGATCAAGCCTCCACGGTGTTGGAAAGACTTATGTTTGCAGTGCGTGCGCAAAAGATTTTGTCTACCTTTGCAATCTGAAAAAGCATCAAGAAGAATTACATCCTGGCCAGCAGTGTACATACACTGAAGAAGAAAAGGGAAAACTTAGGCCACAGAACTACAACAACTCCACAAAAGTTATAATGGAGCCTCCGGGGCAAAATGCTCCAGTGGAATCAAAGAAACTGGTGAAAAAAGAAGAATGGGAAGTGGATGTAGCTGCTGAAGAGGTTCTCACAACAATAAAAATCATGGCCTCGGATGGAGGCAAAGTCAAGTGGCCTGATGTTCGTCTTGGCATTAACCAACATTATCCCAGCTTTAAGCCTCCTCCGTTTCCTTACCATAACAGGTCATCCTCTGGGTCAATGGCTTCAGCCACCAACTTCACCACCCACAACATCCCACAAACCTTTAGCACAGCTATTCGATGCACCAAATGTGGAAAAGGCTTTGACAACATGCCAGAGCTACATAGGCATATTCTAACTTGCGCAAATGCTAGTGATAAAAGGCGATACACGCCCAAAAAGAATCCCATACCACTACGCCATTTTGCAAAAGCTCAAAATGGAATTTTGTCTGCCACTAATTCTACAAATGGACTGAATTCTTCAAACAGACCCAGCCTGTCCAATAGGGCCAAATCCAACCAAGAATCTTCAATTAAGATGAAGCTCAAGCTATTAAACAAGAGAAAGAAGAATTTGGTGCAAAGGGTCTTGCCTCAGAGGAACAAGTCAGTCCCGCCATCAAGTAAAATATCAACTGGACAGGTGGATGAACAGCAGGAGAAATTCCTGTGCCCACACTGTAGCAGGGAGTTCACAATGTGTCGCAGCAAAACAAAACACATGGCAGTCTGCCCCAAGAAACCTAAAGAGGTAAAGAAACGGAGGGAAGGAGGAATCTCTTTAACAAAGGAAAATGATGTAGAATTGCACAGAGGGGTGGAAGAGAAACGACAAGCCTCACCGCTGCACAAAACAAGACTCCAGACATCTGGGCATGCAAAGAGGCCTGCCGTCCTACCAGTGAAAACAGGATTTTCAAACAAAAGAAGTAAAATAATCATAAAAGAAACCATGAAACCAAAACAAGAGGCATCCACTCTGAATGAACTCCCCCTCGTTCGCACATTCAACCCCTCTATGCGTCAGTACAGCCGGGTGCAGCCCAGAATCAAAGGACTCCCCCTTAAGATCACCATAGTGAAACCACCGCAGACAGTACCACAGAAGGATGAGCTGCACCCCACCCAGAGCCAAAAAGAAACAACCAGAATTGTTGGCAGCAGCTCAGAGCAGAGTTAACAACAGCTAACCGAGAATCTTCAGGTAATAACAGCACCTACGAGTTGATTTGTAAAGTAATGATACTGATGAGATGATTTCATTGCAAACAAAATAAGTATAACGATAAATCCGCGATTTCCAGTTGTGATTGGTTCAAAATACAACTTTAAAAAAAAAAATCACTAAATGCAGTATGATTGCTTTGTACCGACAACTAATGAGAACTCAGCACTCCCATGTTCTTAAACAATATGTATTAAAATATACATTTAAGATAAATAAAATCACTTAAATGAGCATAAATGCAAATTTCAGATGATATAATATAAATGTCTTGTTCTGTTGTTTCCAGGACCCTGCTGTGGGAAATCTGTCTCTGAAAGGAGCTGTAAACCTCACATATCCACAGACTGCATCGTACTGTACAATAAATTCAACTTACTCCATTGAATATGGATAAAATAGATCCAAAACTGCACTGGTTTTGTAAATGCAAAGCTTTGGAAGTTTTCCCATGATTTTGTAAACGACTTTTTAATTTACACTTTGACCTTAATCTGACTGCTGCATGTCAATTGGACATGACGTGGGAGGAATTGAGCGAGCAGGCTGCTCTCGTTTCATGCTAAGTGGATTATTTAGAGAAGCAGGCATGTGTCAGTCATGGAGTCAATGCCATCATCCATCCATATTTGTTTGTTTGTTTGTCCAACAGATTCTGGTGAATTTTTGTGTCGGCTTTGATCTTTGCGGGAAGAGGAAGGTTTGATTACATTTCCAGGGACATCCAGGTATATATGCCGATTATGGATCATGTCATCTCAACTCTGAGATAGGGGCTTTTTTTTTCTTAAACCTTTTGCCAGTGTATAAATGATAGGCCAATCAAAATGAAAATACCCATGGCGTGGACGAAGCACGATGTTCATTAACTACGTGTCATTGAATCCATAACAGCAGCATAGTGGGAATGATTGCTCAGATTCCACGTATTCAGTTTGTAATGGCTCAAAGATTGGCAGACATACGGTTTGATTTCAGCATGCATTCTTCTCTGCAGCCTCATTTTTCAAACTTTGACTGCATGCATGTCAACAAGTCTACAGGTTACATACATTTTGGATGGATTATATTCATGCAATTAGGCCTTAAACTCAGAATCTGGTGTAATAAAAACAGTGTATTTACATTAAGGTAATCTTATTGATAGTAGAATGAAAAAAATAGCTCGCTTAACTGTACTATTTACAAATTATGAATGATATAAGTACTCTTGATCACTTTAGGTCATTGTTTCCATCAATAATGTGAATGTAATATCAGTAGATTCCATACTGCAGCCTTTGCAACCCCCTACTGTATATAATCTCGTTGGCCTTGTTGCTTCGTATTTGTATAAAGGTTTTGAGAATAATAATTTATGTGCCATCAAATGTACATGAAATTACTAAATGTGGCATAAAAATGATGAAGAATAAGAATAGTCTGGTATTTTCACATATGACTGTCGGTTGTCCAACCAAATAGATAGCTTCTCTTCAAAAAAAAAAAGAAAAAAAACTTGGGTGTAAGTTACTTAAAAATGAATTTATTTGCCCTCACATTTTTTAATAGGGCTTTCCAAAGCAGCATAATGTCCTGTGTTGGCCACCACCTTTATGAAGCACTGCAGTTTGATGTCTTCACACTGCAATCCCAAACAAAATGATATAGTATATGTACTATTCTGTAGAGCTTGGAAATGTTTTGCCCAATTAAATATGGTAAGAGTTATATTAACAATGCCAGTGCCAGCTCCTGTGTTTGGCCTCACTGTTCCCTGTGAAATGTTTTATTTGAACCTGTCAGAAGTATCTTGTTTTGTTTTTTTCTTTTAGAAACAGTTTAGGTCATCAGTCGGCTAAAAGGACTTAATCGTTGCTTCTAATCTGTACACCACTAATGAACAGTTTATTGTGACGTGTTTAACGAATTTCAAGATAACAATATAGGTGTGTAAAATAATCTCTACGGAAACTCATAGTTAAGTTTATAAGCTACTAGATAATTGCTATTCAGGGTAGTTATGTGAAACTTGAGAGAGACTACTTTGCATTTCTGCCTTTTCAGTTCTGTCACTGAGATGGACTGAATCATGTTGGATGTACAGGGCTGTTATTTAACAGAAAAGTGCTTGTAGCATTTGAAATTGTAAATCGAATCATCTATATTTATTAATAATTTAAAATCAGTTTAGCAGTCTCTTTAATTGTTCTTCTGAATGATTTGCACTAAAAGTTTTTCAAGTGAATGTCCAAAATAAATGGAGAATGTTCCGGTTATATGTGAAGTTTGAGTGAAATCTTCATTAATAAACAAATCAATCTCATTCTTTTCAAGTGTGATGTCCTAATATTTATCGTTGGAATATTTACAGAATGTGACCTAAGAAGCCTACTGCAGTCTCTCTTAACAGAGAGTAAGAAAATGTCCAGGAGGTGGCACACTTTCCTACTTCAGTCACGAAGCAGTGAATTCAACAGAGGGCTTTTTTTCTTTCTTTTTTTTTTACCTGTGCATCCTTCCGTACTTACAGATTCTGTTTTGAAAAATTAATTTAAAGCAACTAATTTTGGCACCAGTCTCCATACAAAGGCATCCAAATATTTTGAATGATTGTGATCGGAGATCACTTAAATGTTTAGTGAAATCATGACCCATCATGCCCAGTGCCTACCATACAAGCCTGTGGGGGCAGTTTTCTGAGCTGGTGTGGCTTCAGCAATGTCATGTGCCCAAGAAAAGAGGTCAGCTGTTTGCCTGACTATACCGAATGACCAGGTTTTTTCCATCAATGGATTTTTTTCTTCCCTGATGGCACTGGCATATTCCAAAGTGACAATGTCAGGATTCATCGGGCTCAAATTCTGAAAGAATGGTTCATGGAGCACGAGTCATCATTTTCACACATAGATTGTCCACCATGGGGTCCAGAACCTTAACACCATTGAAAATATTTGGGATGTGCTGGAGAATGCTTTAGGCAGTCCGTTTCCCTTTTTTGAGTGGCTGTCAGACTAGGGGGTGGGCTTACCTGGTCAGAAGCCTACTGTGATTAAGAGGGAAATGAACATCATGTGTGTGACTGACGGAAAGAGGAGAACTGATAAGGAGTAGCAAGTTGTCCGTGGCGTTTTCTATATGAGTGGACCCTGGACGTTAGTGTTGAAGTTATTTGACTACGTGCCTAAATATGTGTACTGACTAATCAAAGCCGGTTTCCTGAAAGAAAAGGTCATGTGAGAGAAGCCACCATTGAGCTAACCTCCCTCCTATAGTCCACAGCCCCAGACCCAGACCCAGACACTGTAAGTCCCAACGGTTGTGATGTCACGACCATATTAAATATGTCATGTCAAATGTTATTCAACTTACCGGACTCAGAATAACCTTGAGCCAGATTCTTTTACCAAAAATATCAAAGGTGTAGAGACGTGTATGAAGATAATTTGGCCATAAAGACATGGGCAAACTACTTATAAACACAACTACGCAAAGATAAAGACACTTTAAGGCTTCTATTGTTTTTTATCAACTCATATTATCCTATTCATAGCACATTAAGTTGACTCAACCAACATAAAACACTTCCATAATATCTTCTCCGACACCCGATTCCCCTTTTGAAACAAGAAGCCACACAAAGAATGATCTGAAATAGTCCAATAAATTTGAGATTAAAAGTGCCTTAAAATCTTCTTTCTCTGGAAATCGGTGATATGCTCCTCTGGTTCTGTGTTAACACTAAAGTATAAGTAGGCCTATACTGTCGCCCCCTACAGCAGTCGCCCCCCACAGCAGTCGCCCCCTACAGCAGTCGCCCCCTACAGCAGTCGCCCCCTACAGCAGTCGCCCCCCACAGCAGTCGCCCCCCACAGCAGTCGCCTCCTACAGCAGTCGCCCCCTACAGCAGTCGCCCCCTACAGCAGTCCCGTGTGTTGTACAAGCAGTTCCCCTGATGGAATTATTGAGTATAGTTGAATATAGTTATAGTTGAGATTTTGTCATAAAAAAGGGTCTCCACTCTGACTTAAATATGTACTTTTTCATTAGAATATGAATGATATATATATATATATATATATATAAACATATATATATATATATAACATATATATATATATATAAACATATATATATATATATATATATATATATATATATATATATATATATATATATATATAAATATATATATATATATAAACATATATATATATATAAATAAAATGGTTTACCTCAAGTGGATTGATTTGTACCAAATCTGGACTAAATTCAGACAATGGTTGAGAAGTTATATTCACAAAAGTTTTTTTTCAGAAAAAGAAAAATAGTGAGTAAAATATGAAATATTAGACTATTAAAACACAATGTATACAACTTATATCTCTGCAATACTTTCATATGCATAAAATTGGGACTAAATCAGACATACTTTTTGAGATTGAGCTCTTCCTAGTGTCAGAAATATACTACAAAATCCATCCTAGGATAGGATAGTGGAAAGCTGAACAAATAAGGCTCAGAGGACACATATTACGTGACTATGTGATTGAAATGGGCATTCAGACATTGAATTGAACCCTCTGGAGTCTGAGATCATGGCAGCCTGATTCCTGACTCTAATTCAGCAGGTTTTTGGATTTGCTATACGTTAATACTGTATCCCAAGTATTAACTTTTTTTTTTTTTAACTGTCAGGTCTTAGAGGTAATTTTATGCAAAGAAAATATAGCAAACAGTGCTGTGTTTAAGGTGTTTAAGGTGGTATAAAAAAGTTCAGGGTTATGGAGTCCATGCTGACAGACATCAGACCCCAAGGGTTAGGATATCCGTTGATATTTTAACAAGTAAGATTTCGACTACCGGGAAATCAAATTTTGTGTTAAATATTGTGAATAGACTGACATGAAAATGGCTAAATTTGCCTAAAGGTGTAACAATAAATAAATTGAGGTGAGGAATCATGCCCCCGGATGAGCTGGAGAGTATTGCTGGGGAGTTGGGCATCTGGAAATTCCTTCTTAGCCTGCTGCCACCACGACCCGACCTCGGATAAGTGGAATAAAAAGGATGGATGGACATTTAGGACCCCAACAAAGCGCATGAAATTTTATTGAATTCTGTCCGGTGTTTTTTGGGGAGACGTGGTTCGACTATTTCCCCTTGTGTTAGTTCAGATAACAGAGGGTTGTTTTACTTGTGCCCTTCAGGTGATTTAAACAGATGATCTTTTTCTTGGGTGACATACTGGTTCACCTTCAATCTCAGCCCTGAGGGTGAGGATCTCCCAGAGCTGACCTGCAGCCCCTTCAGCCTGTGATGCTGCGTTTTCTTGCTCGGCGTAGCTGATCTGAGCTGTTTGAATTGTCACGGGAAGCTTCGATGAGAACTGAAGGCACATGATATTGTCAAAAACAAAAACATCCCTCCCAGACATCGGAGGAGAAACCTTTGATCTTACTCTCATTCATTTCATCATCCTGACGGAAAGTCTGATAAGCAATATTAACGCCGCATAATGCTGTGGGACGAAATGTGATTTCTTTTTTTCCCCACTCTGTCTTGCCACCTGTTTGCGTAACTACTGACGAGTGTACTTTTAGTGATGCATCATGTGTTGCCTGGCGTTTACCATTAGCTTTGCATGCAGGTAAATAATGCCGACGGGTAGCAGTCAGGATCACCGTGTTTCTGTTGGAGACACATAAGAGAGAGTTAAGTCACAGTCTGGTTATGCTTCTTTTAGCTGATATGACTTATTTTTGAGGGTGTCTTCATGTATATTTCTTCTTCCCTATCACCCTCGCAACTATTTCTTTTCATTCATACCCTAAGCATTATCCAGTTAAGTAAAATTAAAGTATTTAAATGTTGCAGTATTACACATCTACATACATACTCTACATACTATAGAGATGAGAGTTGGCTTCAGGAGGAACCCCCTATCACTGCCCCCCCTCACTGTATTGAACAACACTGTGTCTGCTGTGGATTCCTACAGGTTCCTGGGAACCACAATCTCTCAGGACCTTAAGTGGACATCCAACACAGACACAATCATCAAAAAGTCCCACTAGAAGATGTACTTCCTACACCAGTTTAGGAAGCTCAACCTGCCTCAGGTGCTGCTGATCCAGTTTTACACTGCAGTAATCCAGTCTGTTCTCTGCACATCCATCACTGTTTGGTTTGGATCTGCTACCAAACAGGACAGAAACAGACTACAACGACAATTAGATCTGCAGAAAAAAATCGGAACTTATATTCCTCCAGAGTTAGAAAACAGGCAGGAAAGATCACTGAAGACCCGTCACACCCTGAACACAACCTGTTTGAACTTCTACCCTCTGGCAGGCGCTACAGAACACTGTTCGCCAAAACTACCAGACACAAGAACCGTTTCTACCCACGGGCCAACAACCTGACCAACAATCAAACCAGTGTCAGTGTTGTACAAAACCTGGTTTACCCCATTATACAATAACTACCTCCAACCGTCATTACTCTGACATCTTTGTACTGTCATATATATATATATATACATATTAATACATTTATATTTAAATGTATATAGCCTGTACGCAAGATCATCTCCATTTGTTTAAAGCTGCTATATTTGTTTATAGCCTTGTCCATTTAATTAAAAATTATTTATACAACGTTCGTACTGTGAGAGCTCAGTTAACTGGAGTCAAATTCCTTGTATGCATATACATGGCCTATAAAGCTGATTCTGATTCTGATTCTGATTCTGACAACTTGCGTACAAAGGAAAGAGCAGCTTGTCTGTTTCATGGTAATGATAACCAACACCTTGAGAGCAGAGGCCGGTGGTAGCATTAATACAGCAGGGTACTGGGATGCAGTACTTTTGTACAAGTATCCTCTTCCCCCTCTGTGTGCTGTTTGAGAGGGAGCAGAACAGACATGGTAATGAGGACATTAATAAAGAATGTGAATACATTTTTAATGATTCACTGGCTCCTTTATCTTAAAACAGAATCTTGTGTCCGTTGTTGAGTTTCTTACTCAAAAGCTATGTTTTTCTCTGTAACAAGGTCGTTAAAGTGCATTTTCCTGCATGTTACTGCAAGTACTGCATGGGACCTGCATATAAGAGCTGCTGTTTTGTTAGATGAACTGTTAGAGCGGTGAAATAAGAGGATGACGTAGGAACGATACAGAAACTTGATTCTCCTGTGGGAAATCTGGTTTCAAACATTCTCAGCAGATCACAAAGACAAAGGTAAAGCTGCACATTCACTCAAAACTTTCCAACCAAACCAGAGTAAGTTTTTCTGCATTGGGTCAAAAAAGCAACGTTGGCTCTGTCAATTTAATTATTCAAATTTAACTCTATGTCTTAAGTTAAGCTCTTGTTTGAAACTGCCTTCCCTCTCTCTGATTTTCCGATGACTCTGGTATTACAGACTTCTGGCCACGTTTAAAGCATGATCATGCTTGCTTGGAGTCTATATATATTCTATTATGACACACATGCATGTTAATAGGCCATCAAGGACACATATTAAATGATAATGGGGGTGATAAAAGGGAGAGAGGAAAGCAGCCAGTGATTACAAGCATCAGCATCAGCTACAGTTTAATGTTGAAACCAGCTCTACACACTTTCACACATGCACAGTGTCATCTCTATTCACACTTTCATTGGGGGAGAGTCTGACTTCTCCCTGCAGCAGGCTTCGGCTCTCTCTCCTCACCCTCGCTCTTCGTTCATGTCGTGTTTGCCTGTGCTCTCCGTCTAAAGCAGCACCACGCTGGTGCACTAATGAGCAGGCGTACAGCAACTTGATGCAGACCTCCCATCCGCTGAGGAGCTGCAGCATCCGACGGCATCAGGGGCGAGGAGAAACAGCGGGGATCTGCAGTCAGAGGGGAGGCAGCCGTGAAAGGGAGATGACAGCTCAGGGAAAGGCATAAGAGAAGTTGTTCATCTGTATATTAGGATTCAGTTGTTTGTGGGACAGAATTTTGCTCCAGTCCATCAGCCGACCCCTCCACACTCAAAAGCTGACCCTCAAGGGTCCTCCTCTTTCTGAAGACTAGAGACCTTCACCTGCTGCAGGAATTCAGCCATGGAGGAGATGCTCACCTGCAACCGTAGCCCTTTCTCCCAGGTGTTTGGTCGTCAGGGTCAGCTGATGCAAGCCAGTGAGTTTTAACTGCTACCAACAGTCTGCAAACCTTTGTCTTTTTTTTTGCATGTTCCTGATAAAGTGCAACCTTGTTGCGAGCAGTGTTTAAATGTTGGGTAGACCAATTTTTCTCTTGTAGTTAAACACACAAAAACAGGAGCTATCAGTGACAGTTTAGGTAGGAAACAAAATGCGTGTCCCAATTTCACCATAAATTGATTACAGTATTGTTGTTTACAGCAGTTTCCATTTGAAGTAGCTTCGGATTCATTCAAACTCTCAGTTTTTCTCAAGATTTTCTCCTTGCTACCCAATAGGAATCCATGTGTTTCCACTGATGTGAAATTACTTTGAAAAAGATAAAATTTAGATTTCATGCTGCTTCATTCAGTGTTAGTTTTGCAAATATACTGTATATTCGATAATGACTTGTTTCTGGTTTAATGCAGTTTGAAGCAGCAATGTGCTGATGTTGACAGACTGTGATGCTCGCCTCATGCATAAGAGAGATGTCAGGTGTGAATATGTGTGCGACATGTCATGTTCGGTGTGTTTCTGGGTTTGTGCAGGAAGTGGGTGCTCTGGAGGTGAGCGTATCTTCCATGTATTAAAGGAAACCCTTTGATATTTGTGTGAATGAACATGCCACAGGTCCAAAAACGAAAGACATTTTTAATAGTGCAGAATGATACATAAGGGTAATAACATGGTAATAATAAATGCCCATACCTGTAATGTTTGAAGTGCTGCGGTGTTGAGTATTACCCCTTCATAAACATGTTTGGAGATTTTTGAGTTGAGTGAAAAATAGATTGTTTGCCAGTATTTAATCGTATCATTATTTGAACAGCCTCCATTCAAATCTACATGTTTAGCTGCATTCAGTATGTGCATATGAATGTCAGACTTGCATGAGGGTGTATATGCTGTTACTCTGAGGCCGTGTGGATTTAAGGTCGAACTATGCATCGTGGAAAAACTCCCCTCCGGTAATATCTTACAAGGTGTCACATAATTCTTCAAATAGAAAATGGCAGCCTTTGTTCCTGACTAACCTGAGGAGACATAGTGGGGCAACTTTTATTTCAGGATTGCTGCAGATCCAATTGACTGTATGCTTTTGCAGATTGCGTTCATACACTGGGATATACAGATAGACTAGAAACATACAGAGAAATTTCAATACATGACCAGAGTGTTATTCATTAATAAATTTGTCAAATCAAATGTCATAATCATTTAGTGTACAACTTAAGCTTTTTCAATTGCTGGTTTCGTGGAGCTTCTCATCTGTAATTTGTTCTGTTTGTATTGAATTCTGTTCATTTGTTTGTCCTTGAACAATTATGAAAATGATTAATCTACTTCATATCCAGTCAAATACAGCAAACAGAGATAACATAAAAAAGAATCAGAATGTTTTGAGATTGAGAATTTTTTCGGACTATCACCGACATAAAATACTCTGACACTGAATATACATTTTTTGTTGCGCATTTGCTCAGGGGATATTATTCTGCTTGTTCTCTGGTGCTTTCCCTCATTCAAATCAAACTTTTGGACAACTTTAAGTCAAATTGTGAAACCCACTCACATTCCTTCACTAATCCGTCACAGTAAAGGCTGGCTAAACCTTAATACCGCTCTCCGTATTTGCCTAGACAGATTTCATCAGTATGCGGTGAATTACTGTCAGTGTTGTGCTCTCTAAGTTATCTATGCTGTTTGAAGCTCTTGCTGCATGTACGTGATTTCGGCTGTGCGAGAAAGGGAGGGAAGAGGATGAGGCAAAAAAGTGAACTGACTGAAAAATGTGTGAATAAGAGATGGGTCTTTTTTTTCCTTCTATTTTTAGCTACCTTCCAGCAGTTGTGTTACACAACTGCTGGAAGACTAATCCACAGGAGCTCTGGCTGACAATAACTGAACGGCAATTATAAGGGGATTTTTGTTATCGTTGGCTGTCACCCATCATTGGATCACAAGTCCCTCAGCTCAGGCAAAGGCCTCCCTGGATTGCAAAAAGAAATTCCATTACACTCATGCAAAGACTTGAATATTAACAACCTTCTGCCAGTACCCGGCAGAATAAACACTTCACAGTTTTCTTTTTCTGTTTTTTTTTTGTTAATCAAATTCACGTTGCAGGGCCAGGTACCTAATCCTGCTATAACTCCCTCACTCCCCACTGGAGGTGTGATTTATTCTGTGTTCAGTGCTGTGATGTGTCGTTAAAAATCCCTCAGTGGTTCATGCTCCAGTTTGTCACAGACGCATGACAACCAAGTTCCCTCACATGCTTTGAAAGTATCACAGTTTTGGGGAAAAATGTGTTTCTTCTGTAAAAGTTGGGGAATTGAAGCAGATCATCGATTCTGCTGATCATCTGTCGTCTATATGTAGCAGGACAACTTACAATATACCGAATTCAGCCTTTTCTTTAAGAAAAACAAAGGGTTTACTGCTGAAAAGCAAGGAAGAAACAAACATTTAGCCAATGTGTAGGATATTGGTAAGATTGAAAAATAGCATTACTTCATCAGGACATCGTCAGAAGTATCTGGCTGTCCATTCAGGTCGATCAGAACCTCTGCCATTGCTCTCTTGTCCCAAACTCAAGAAATAAACCAGAAAATCTATCTGCACATGAAATGTGCAGGATACATTTTGCAATGATACACTTAGATAAATGTTTCCTTAATAGCTTGTTAGAAAAGAAATTATTCCAGAAATAAATGTAAAGAACAGATTATATATTTTTGTATACATTTTACATTTAAAGTTTTTGTTAGTCTGCCCTGAAATCACAATATTGTAATAACTGATTTATTTACACTTTTATTAACAACATAAACATATATATATATATATATATATATATATATACAAATACATACATATCCTTAAAGAAAAGGAAGAATTGAGAATATTGGAAGTTGTGTTGCTATATATATATATATATAGACATATAGAATATACTGTTAAGCAGTCACATTTTAAAAGCTTTCCTTTCGTTCATAATATTCCACCATTGACTAGGACTTTAGTAAACCATTGTTAAAGTCCTGTTCTATAGGGGTGAACATCATGTGAAGCTTCAATAGGTGACCGCTGGAGATGTGGAATGTATTACAGTATTCTTTGAAGTGATTAATTCCTCTCCTTTCTACCCTCTTGTTATGGCTCCAGTGCGCTCTCAGACTCCTCGCACCTTCCCACCCACTGGGCTTTCCTGCAGAAAGAGATTAGCTTCATGCTCCTGGTGTTGATAATCATGTAGAAGAAGTCACGTTGTCAGACAATTGCTGGTGCAGCCAGTGTGTATTCAGCAGGGTAACATATCAATATAATATCACGTGGCAAGTCACAGAGTTTGTCTGTTTTAAAGATTCTATTTTATTGAAGGTAATGGTCAAAGATTTGGTTGAAACCTTTGGTAAAAGGCCCAAACAAAACCTCTAATCAGATTTCATGAAGTCACCACAACATCAACTTGATTCCAGCTCACTGCCACCATTCTTGAGGTTGCGAGGGTAAATCTCCTTCATTTAGAAGTGCCTAGTTGGTTCGATGGCTTTCCTTGGTGATCTGCCTCCAAAACCAGTCCAATAACTTTAATTCTCTCATTCTTATTAGACTCTTTTTATCGAAATACACTGTCAATACATAATTTATTTCTAATGTGATGACTGCACGTAGTAGAACTAGGTCTGACACTGTTCAGTGAAGAAGGATGAGTGGAAATTATTGTTACAATTTATGAGGTTAATTAGCAGCAAATCAATTCCACAGTGGATTACAAAAGCTGTGTGTGAATCTCAGAGTATATTATAACCATGTTATCCAAACTCAGGATATTACCTCCAGACCAATTTAGGCTAGGGGTTGGATTATTTAAGTCACGGTGGCGACCTACCCAATTTAAAACTGAAAGCTCTGGTTTTAGGTTCAACGTATGTTGTGATCACTTAAATCTTGCGATGGTACACGTCTCTGGGCATCTTATAGCGTATGGTCCCTGACTGCTAGTTCAGGATTGGAAGGCTGGACTCGGTTTCTGTCTGATTATTTTGCTCAGCTTGTTGAGGAGTGGGAAGACCAGAACAGTGGACCAAATACCCTAATAAAAAAACAATACAGAAAGGGTTAACATCATGAGGAATGTTAGCCTTCGAGCTGTAACAATAATCAAAACCCAAAAGAATAGACATCTACCTCACAGGAAAGATGATAATTATTGAGTTCATGTGACCTGTCCTGACGTACTTAATATCTAAACCTATCAGTGAAGGGTCAGCCAAAGATGAATGCAGGTCTTCCGTGTGCACCAGTGGGTCTCCTCCTTTTCACGAGTTAGAAATCATGGTATCAACACCTGGAAAGTTAAATCCCAGCAGGGCATCAGAATCACATGTGAGATAGAGACGTGTTCACCCAACCATCTACACACAGAAGTCAACTTTTTTTTAAATTGTGCCCATGACAGATGAGCGCTTCAGACGGTTTAAATGTTTCCCTGATGGTAACTTGATGTGAATTGTTTTTTATAGCAGATGCAGAACTCCTCACAGAGGAAAAATGGGAACTGGAGATCACCTGCCCCACCGTTAAAATTTTACAACTCACCTGTGTGCTTGCTTAGATCTCAAACTTCCATTTCAGATGAATACACGCCGCCACGAGAAGCCTGATTGAGAGCAGAGTCTGAGCCCCTTGTCTATGTCTCTTCTCTCTGCCTCGCTGTGTTTGTCCTTTGAAAGGCCTTTTTAATAAAACTCCCAAAACATTACAACCGCTCACATGACTGCCACCAGAGAATTCATTTCACAATAGGTTCAAAGCGCAGTTTCAATGAAACTCAAACTATAATTCATCCTCTTCTGTCCGTTATTGTTGGATTACTTGTCTAGACGTTTAACAGGTCTAATCTGAGATCAGCAGCTGAATCCAAATTCTTGAAAAGGTTGCTGTTAGACCTTTGATGAAAACCAAGAAAAGAGAATTCATTACTCCGGTTTCAATGCCTCTACGCTGAATGCCCAATTTTTTTCGAATCCACTTTAAGATCTTATTTTTTGCTTGGAGTGGCTCCTAAATATGCACCTTACCAACCAGTTTACTAAGATCCTCATGCAGGAACTTGATGAATGTCCTGAGCTCACGTTAGAAGATTAAAAGCCTTTTTAGGCTCAGCATTAAAGATGTCTACGGATGGAGTTTTCTGGTCACACTCAGACGAAACCCACAAAATGGAGCAGTATCATCAAAAATCACTGGGAGTAGTGTAACCATAATTCAACCAAAGTTTTGGAAAACTGTGTTCATATTTTGCCATATTTTTAAAGGTTTGTAACTACTGAACATATAAATCACTGAACATATAAAACAATACAAGGAAATTGCACTTTTGCGTTGTCATTGTATTGCAGGTTCAGATTATAAAGGGTGAAGCTCTCAGGGACAATGTTGGTGCTCAGCTTAGGAGGAGGGCACTGAGGCAGTGGGACAATGGCTTGGATGCTATTAAGTGCCAGATACAAGAATCAAGTGAAGTAAATTCACTGCAGCGGTGGACGTCCAGCTATCTGGACATATGGCCTATGATTCTAGGACATAATGATTAAGACTAAGGGGAGTCTTGGCTACCGACAATGTTGATAAAATGATCCTTTTGCACCTGACTGTTTACGAGCCAAATCATCTGCAATGTTTTTGAATGTTCTTCCATCCTTGCTTTCCTATTAAGCTGTAAACGTTATGGTAGTGAGTCGAATTGTCACAGGTTTAAGAAGGTAGCATTTCCAAAAGATTACACTTTTAAGTGTAATGTTTTTAGTTTTACAGCCCCAACATATGGTCGTTGTGTGCAACAAACGCCGAGCGATAACAAAAGGTCATCGGATTATGCAATTCATGTAGTCGTGTATACAGTCCCTTCTCTTTATCTACACAATGCCCTGAAGTTACTTCCCCAAAAAGTGTGGGATATTATAGAGCTTTTTTTTTCTTTTTTTTTTTTACAAAAAAAACACTGTTTTTGTGACAAAGCCTCCTAACCATTGATTCAATTTAGCCCACATTTGGCCAATATGAATCGATTAGTGGAGATATATCTTGTAATTATCATATTTTACTCTCTTGGGGGAGCTTCTTTTCTTTTTTTTAAAAACAAAAAATGCTATAGAAATAACTCCAAATTTAATTTAAGACGTTCAATCAGGAGGATCTGGGGCTTTTCGGGGATAAACTATTGCTGTCGGGGACGAGAGCATAGTTCTAGTTTGGTAAAGTAAAGATTCAGTCCAGACAAGAGAGACCACCACCCCGGTTTTATGGTTGGACAGCTTGTTCTGCTACTAATGTTAATTGCTGGTTTCACTAACAGTGCAACTATGTGTTGTAATGACCAGTGTTTTGTTGATTGCTAAAAAATTGAATGCCAGCTTATATTGTTGACCCCCTCAGGATGTTGCAGACAAATAAATGTTTTAAGATGAAGAAGACATTTTCTTGAGATTCATAAATCTTTTCAGTGCAGTGTATGACTGTATGGGATTAAAAAAGGACACATTATTATTATAACTATTATGTTGCTGTACTGACTTAATTTTGGTGATTACATTTATATTGATGGGTAGTTTCCTAGCTTTGCCCAAATATTAAGTGCTGCCCTGTGTTTTTAAACTTGACTTCAGATGTTAATGCTTGATTAGACTTTCATAAAGGTTGTGTGGGTTTGCGGGTCTCCACTGTATGTTTTTGTCTCTGTGCGTCTTATGTCCAGCTCTGATAGTTGAATAGTGTAGAGATGAATGAGGAAGAGGAGAAGCGTGCCAGAGAAGAGCTGTGTGTCTCTACAGTCCATAGGTTAGCAGACATTTCATCTGAAAAATGATCTCCTTCTATGAATAATTAAGCAAAGGTAATAAGGATGCAAGGGTAGACTGTAGATGTGAAGATGTTTCATTTGACAAGGCACTCTGACATTATTTAATTGTTTTAAATAAGAGATATAACAGATTTTCCTTTTGTCAGGAATACATTTGTAGTATTGCATTCTGACATTAACTTTTAGTGACATCATACACTGATATATGTTGGAAGGTGCCGAGTGAAACCGACGTCTGAAGGCAAACCATTTGGTCGGGGTTTATGGGTCAATTAGGAAAAAGGGATTTTCTCTGCATTGTAAATGATGGATCTTCAGTTCCTGAGGTGATTTGAAGTATTGTGTATTGCTAAAGTATATCCTATTTGCTGTACTTGCTGATGGAATTGTCTGGACGCACAGGAGAATGAAATACAATATAAACAGCCTGACTTGGTGTAAGGGCCATAAGTCGATTCTTAGTGGAGCAGTGACACTCAAACAGCGATTGGCTGTTAGGTAATAGCTGGATAAAAGCAGCCACAAATGAAAGATCTCTTCTTCAGTCCTGGACTGAAAAACTTTGTGATAATGAGTCTATTAGAAATATTGGATCGTAGGGTCTATGCCCTGAGCAAAGCATGGAATATCCCCCTTTTCGCTTATAGATACTAGTGGTGGTGGCTGATGACTCATCTTCAATGATGAAGCTGACGAATCTGCGAGGACTGGGAGGAGATGTGAAGGTGGAGGGCGGGTAAACCATCAGCATGAAAGAAGTAATGAATGGAGAGAGAGTCATATTTAAAGAATGCAGCTGATGGTGATGGGCTTGGATTGAAGGGATGACGCTACCTGAATGAATGCAGTTGATACCAGTTGATGCCCCAGACCGTCAAGCAGGTGATTGAGAATGAACATGTATGAAAGTTGAGAATAATAGAATGGAATAAGCATTAATTTTGGCCGGAATATGCAAGTGGATAGTCTTTCTGAATCAACTTTCGAAAATGTATTATTATTATTATTAACTGATAGTTATCAACTGACTTTCTGGTTGGAAACACTGTTAATGCGGGGAAAGCTGAGGTAACTAATAATATTTAATCTATAACTTGAATGTAATTACTATTTGTTCTAATTACACCTCGAAAAGCCTGCCGCACGTATTACTTTATCGCTTTCTTGTTGTTCTTTCAAATTGTCCTCTACTGTTGGTAGACAGGGAATAGATTGTTATTTTAATGATCTGAGTAGTATTATTACATCAGATTTTCTCATCCCACTGACATTTCCTCCCTTGTCTTTTTCTGTTGGCTACATTTATCTGCAGTGGCAGGTGGTGGATGCGTCAGCAGCAGCATGCAAGTTTTCTGTCAATCCTGTCAATCCTAGCGTCTAATCCTTCACTTTACTCATTCTAATCCTCACTTCAGGCGTTCTGCTCGTCCATTTAATCAATCCATCTCCACCAAACGCTCCTCTTAGAGACGATGGATCATTGATGAGTGATAAAAGCTCAGACTTTAATCCAATTACATATGCAGGATTGTTGGACGAGTTGCACAATTGGAGTAAAGTAATTTTCGGGTCTCATCTAGGATAAACTGACTAAATTATAAGAGTCTGTAAATCTCTGTGGAGTGGAACATTAAGAACTGACAGCAGTCTTTTCATTAACGGACATCACTTTGTCCTTTTGATGGAAAGCTAATAGCATTTAGGGCTATACTATCAGTACCTGCCATCTTAGTTTGAATGAGGAGATCTATTCAATGGCGTAACATTTTCAGAAACAACTATATCCAAACAACACTGAATATACAGTACATAACACTCTTTCAGTGTATTCACATATATGAGTATGAAAAGAAAAGAAGAAGTTGATGATGAATGATTGTTGTTTATGAGACAGAATGGGAGACGCAACAAAGGCTATTAAAAATAACAGAGGTGATTGTCACCACCTTGTATTTAGGTTGGGCGTCTAATTGCCTTGGACAGACAAATCATCACGGCCTTTTTCCTGCTGATCCGATGGCTAAACTTTGCCAAATTGGAGACAGCCACAATCTCTCCAGGGTCTCTCAGATTTCACAAACTTGCGAACACTTGCTTCACTTTGAGGAAATTCCACAGCAGGTGTTCCTTCTTTGTCGGAGGCAGGGCTACACCCCTCTGTGAATACTATTGGTCACAGAGGAGCTGCATCCCCACAGGTTCCAGGTCTTGCACTTCAAAGTCAGCAATAGAACCGGGATAGTGAGACATGCTTAATGTGAGCGTCAAAGTCATCATGCTAATGTTAGCAATGTTATACTCAGCATACAGGGTATCCAACACTGTACAGTCTTTAGTCTTTAACTTGACCATGTGATTTCTCAGGCCTTACTTAGTACAAATACTCCTCCAAATTGTTTTGGTGTCAGGTGTTGAAAAATGTGGCTTCTCTTGCGACCACTTGCTGCAGAAGCGCTGTAGCCTTGCACCTCTTTCCCTCTACACTCTAAAGATGACTCTCAAATTTGGCATCTGAATCGGTACTTCTCAGTATTAGAGTGCCCTGTTCACTACCCAATCCTAATAATGTGTATTACTATGTAATAATATGTATCAATTGGAGCCATGTTTATCAGTTGAAGATTATCAGGCAACAACATAACTAACAGTATATACTCTAGTATCTAAGGTCAGAGGAGTATGTGTCACTCTTGTGTGGAAAGTCTTAAAATCCTACATTTGACTGTAATTGATAGTGGCCTGGCTGCCTCAAGGAGTAATCTCACTCTTGCTGAGGTGTTAGGATGGAAGAGCGCAGCGGGGTGGAAAATGACACTGAGCCGTTACGCACAACTGACCCCAAATGACCAATCTAAAAACTCATGCGATAACATTCAAGAGTAATAAAACTTATCACCAGGAGATATGTCAAGTAAATGATTTATTACATTCAATATTGTAACGCTTTTGAAAAAGTCAAAAGGAATAGTTTGGGAAATGCACAAAGATTAAGAAGCAGTCACGTCTGCATGAAGCCACAACCAGCAGTCGGCTAATTCTGCGTGGCATACAGATTGGAAATATATGGGGAAACAACCAGCATTGCTCAAGGTTATAAATGACTTGGAAAAACAAAACATATCTCCAGCACACTACCTGCAAAAAAGAGCATTCTATTCAAAGTATTAAACTATTTTCCTAAATGCCACTGCTTAATAGTAACCAGGACTGTTGTGACACCACACTTGAATATACTATTATTATTGTGTTAATAAAATCTCAAAAGACTTTGGAATGACATGATTGTGTTAAGTCTAATCAGCATAACTTGGATTGAAGAAATTAAATAAATGTGTTGAGTATATCTAACATTGAGTGATTCAATTCAACAAGACTATTACATACAACATTTAAAAAAAAATCTTTCCCCCATTAATTCATCTTCTTTTGGCTGACATAACTCATTTAAGAAATTATGATCTAAAATAAGTCTAATTGTTGCAGCTCTACTCTCAATAGTCATATTTGATGGAATCCTACACAGGAACACATGTAGCATATGTCAACCATTTAAATGTTGTTTAATTAGTCACAGGTTCACAGCGGTTGTTTTATTTCATGAGAATTCCATGACGAAACTTCCACTTAACCGTGACATAGGCATGTCGTTCTGTTTTGGAAGATGCTACCAGACCCCCCAGGCGAATCAGCAGGAAGACTGTGAAAGGAAATGGGCTTGTCATGTGTGATACATGCCGCCAATGTCTCACCCTCCCTCCGGGTGTACACACTTCTAAAGCTACACTTGAGAAGCTCCAATGTCGACCCACATTTTGGACTGAAATGTGTTCTGAAAGAAGAATTATCTCCATCGATGAATACTTTTCCCCAAAAAACACCCATGAATATAAGACAAAGTAGTTTGTCAGATTTATCAAAAATCATTGCCATCACTATTAATCCTAATGTTTATCCAGTGCACTCGCCGTTCATTGGCTGTTCCTCTGTGGGTTCAGGGAAAGGTTATATTCCTGTTAGAGATCATTTGTGTCTCTAAAATTCACTCAAAAAAACCCAATAGTCCCATTTTAGATAATGCTGCCTCATGGATGTAAGATGATGCAGGAGTCTTCAGAAGTTTGAACCTCAGTCCCAGATGTTTATCCTGGGATCCACATTTCATGCATAGCAGCCAAAGCAGATTCAATAAACGACGAAATCTCTTTCATGACAAACACGGCCAGGGTTTCACCAGCCTCTAGATACTTGGCCTGAATCCAATCTTTGACAGTATTTACAAAGGAAGTCCTTTTCGTTCACAGATTTGTTGCGACAGCAAAGAGTCAGACCACCCGGTATCTGTGAAAATACTACCCAGAATGCTCCGTAAAGCATAAAGCTCATAAAATTTTGAATTCCATCCTGGACTCGGTTAGTTTCTTTGTACGGAATTCTTCCTGTTTGTGCAGAGCTTTGTGTTGGTTGCTTTTCCTTTAGAATCTAGGAGTCCTCAGAGTTATTAAGCTACTTTATCAGAAAATCAGAAGTAAATGCTGAAACAATGTGAGTCCTCTCTCGTTACAGCCGCTGTCCCTTTGGTGTAGACATCAAATACTGTTATTCCACTGCGAGCACAAGCTCAAGCTGGTCTCTTATCCATTCAAGGATGCTTTTACAGGTGCATCAGAACAAAAACATAAGAAGGAGGCCAGAGAGAAGAGGAGCCCATCAGTGGTGTAAACCTCAGCAGATCAGAAGGACAAAATTGAGGGGGATGTAATTATCTGCTGGAGGGTCCTATTGATAAATAGGTACACGCATTTTGAAGAGCACAGCCAACCCCTTCAAAGAAACCACATCTCATCAATTCTGCGTCTCTCTGTTTCCCTCCATTACAGCAGTAACAGATTAGTGGAGTATATAGTGGAGCGCTGCAGAGATGAGGCTTCTGCTTTCAGCTACAGAACCCCTGAGGTTCAGCTCCACTGAGTGGATGATGTCTTAGCCCCTCTCTGTTTCTTTGTCATCGGCATGTAAATCTTGCAGGTGGGAAGACACATAGAATTACGTGCATTTGCAAACACGCTTATAAACAGGCGAGCCTATTTGAAAAATGTTCATGGTGAGCCCACGACCTTTGATTTATTCACAAATGTTGGATTCCCTTTGTGACTGTGGTAGAAGGAATGCATGCAGAATAAAGCTGCCAATAATTACTTTTCATGTTTCTGCTAGTGTTTAAAAAATGTAAATTGTCCATCAGCTCAAGATGGTTTATTTTCCCCAAAAAGAGGTTTACAATTATTTAAAACAGAAATGAAAGAAAATCAGAAGCCAGGAAATATTTTGATTTTACTTCATATATGTGTCGAATGATTAATAAATTATATATTTTACATTTTTTTGTCTTAGAACAAGGTTGTTGATCACTATAGACTGTCAAAAAATGTATTTTAGATTATGTAAATACATTAAATATTTACTCAAACACCAAAATACACCAACGTCCAACCAAAATCTAAATGTCCATCTTTTACAGAGCAGAGCACTTACCCATGACCCCATATCACCGGAAACCGCTCCAGGTCATGAGCAGCTCTGTGAAAGCTGAAATCTATTAGCAATCTGGGCTTAATCATTTTCACAAAGACAGGAACTACATCTACATCCAGAGCGTCTTCCTCCGTCCTCCTTCGGTTCACATAAACTGCCATCTTTGCCTGTTCTAAAACAAAGTTCAAAAGTTAACATTTGCTGTTCTGCTGATGGCCGATCACCTGCTTGACAGGGTCCAGTAGAGGACCAGAACAGTTTTTAAAATCAGAATACTAATGGTGGATACGGGTCAGTAGAGTTTGGCAGCAGTGCACCATCACAAAAGTCGGGAAGGAAAATCCATTAATATGGCAGCTTCCAGGTTTTGAGTAACTGACTTATGACCCCTGTGGGTCTCACTCCCAGTCAAGCAGCCAGTCCAACCGGATCATCAAACCGAGGTTTAGCTAGCTCCACCAGCTGCTCTCAAGAAGAAACTCCTACGATCCGAAATACACCAAATGGAGTGGTTCTTAGCCAGTTGGAACAATCCCCAAGACTCCCAAATAATACAGACTCCTGAAGGGGAGAGAGTCCGTCAGTGTCTCCCTCTCTGCTTCCTCAGCAAACACCACCCTGAGTCGACGCTCCTGTAAATCGCTGCCAGAGAAGAAGAGTTCATCTCCTTTCAATCCATCAGAAACCGAAACATCCAGTCAAAGGCCTCCAAACTGCTACAGGATGCAGCAGGATAAACGTTCGCACACCAGATCTGAACCACACCTCTGAAGAACTGAAGATGGGAGGCAGTACCCCCACTGGCCAGATAAACCAAACCCTGCCCACCTCCCTCCTGAGGCAGAAACCGGATACTCTGACGTACCCTGGGCAGCCTGTCCCAGAAAAAAATCCACTAAGATGCCTTGGATCTATGCCAGAAGAGAATCGAAAGATTCAACCTGTGCCAACCGCTGTCAGAAAGCAGAAGAGACAACAGATTATTAATTACAAGCATGCAACAACTGTAGGACGGTTTTGTAGAAGCCAATTCCATTTCATGAGCTGACCTTTGGCCTTTCCAAAGGTTTCATTGCATAGAAAAAGTCACAGATATTTTAGTATTCTATTTCCAGACCAAACCTCAAGGTAGCCTTAGCCGATACCTCAGTCATCAGTTAACACTTCAATATCGGGGAATTAGCCATGACAATATAGTCAGCTGACATTTAAAAGAAACTACACAATTAGGAAAACACCACTCAGATTCTTTCTACAGTTATAGAGTAGAGGTCCAATGGCCAGGGAGCAGAGCATGCCAGACAGGGCTGCCCTGTCGGCCAACTCTCTGCTCATTGATTGGAGACTCACACATCCGTTGTACTGGACCTTGGCTATGAAACACAGTTCGTCTGGTCACTGTGATTGGTGGAAGTCATCCCCTCCCTTATTCTAGTGGTCAGCACATTAGACAGTATTTTACAGTCTGTGTACAGCAGGGATACTGGGATGTCCTTCAGCTCTTTAACGTCTCCTTTCTTGGGCAGTAAAGTGATGACTGCCCTCCTGCAGGTCAGAGGCAGCTGTCTTCTCTCCAAACTGTTGGTAATGGCCTTCGACAGATCCTCACCTAGCACGGTCCAGAAGTTCTCGTAAGGAGTCAAAAGGGAGACCAGCGGTTTCTCTTTCACTCTGTAGGCTCAGCGGGGCAGCCCGGAGTTCATTAGGAGACAGAGCTCTTTGTGATGACTGTGTTATTTCATTTATTAGAATTATTTCTTGGTTTATTTTTGTATTTAGTGTTTTATTTTGAAAGTTGCTTCCATGTGTTTCTGTATAGGGAGGAATCAACTGTCCCGCAGAACTGTTGGGAGTACACAACTTTCTTTAGTAAAGGTTTGTGTTGGGACATCAGTAAAAAAGTTGAAGAGTACGAAATACAATCTATTCATCACAGCCCAACAAATATTAAAAGCAGCATTTACTCATGGAAATTTCCACAAGATAAGGTAATTCTTCAAATTCTAAACAAGAAAACATATTAGAAAGGAATCCTAACTTCAGATATATGGCCCAAGAATATCTGAAAAATAACTATTATAGTTATGTAAATATCTTTACAGATGGTTCAAAACATCTGAACAATGATCATGTCAGAGTTTGTTAAAAGCATTGTCTAGAGAATTTCAAATAGATTGTCGCTCTATACAGCAGAGTTGACTGCAATAATCGTGAGTCTCCAGTGGGTAGAGGAGATTAAACCACTTAAAGTAGTCTAGTGTTCAGACTCTGCAGCTGGGATAAAAGTATCGAATCGAGACAAACGGCACGAGAAAATCTTTTAATAGAAGTCTATATGATATTAACAAATTCACAGTATCTGGGAATAAATGTACAGTTGGATCCCAACATGTGTAGGATAGAGGGGAATGAGATAGCACACATACTAGCAAATCAGGGTTTAAGACACAAAGGGCAGGGATCATTACAAAATTCAAAAGTCGGTTTGAATATGAAGGTAAAGACAAAAAGGTAGGAAAGAAAGTATATTATTTATAAGAATGAGATTTAATATCTAGAATACATTTTTTTTATTTAATTTTTTTATTATTAGATTGGAAACTCAAGAACAAGTCATGAAGTTACGCACACGGATACCGTATGTGACGGCATGCACCTTTAACGTTGGTTTGTAGCCCACCATTAAAATAAAAAAAAGGAAGAAAGAAAATTGAGTATTTTCTTAGTTGGTTCTCTTGTGGATTTTTATGGTTTCGAACTGCTTTCGATTGTTGTTTGTTGGATTTTGCTCCTGCCTCTGGCCCTTCTGGGATTGTTTTCCTTTCTGCACTACTCATATGGTTTTGACCCTGGACTGGTTATTGGATATTGCATTTTGGATTTTGGACTTTAATTAATTATCAAATCATCTAATCTGTACCCGCTCTGCCGTTGTGTTTCTGCACCTGGGTCTTAAACTATGCTCCTGCCACAAGTTTCTAACACTCATGCATTTGCCTCAGTAACCAAAAGCCCAGTGAGGAAACTGCAAACTGCTGCAAACATCTGGGTTTTCATGTAGTTCACTCTTAAACAGATCTGCCAGTGTTTTAATCTTGGAAGAACCTGAGATTGTAGAGCTGCTGATGGATTGCAAAGAGTGAACATGTTTTTTCCTTGTTTACGCGTTGCGAGTGAACAGTGAGTTTCCTCTACAGATGAATAAAAAACAAAAGGAGGGGGCATCCACTCGGGGTCTGTCCATGAAACTTGACCAGAGCAGCTTTTGCTTCCGTGCCCAGTAGGTTGGCCAGAGCAGATTTCTTTAGATTTGCTGGGAATGTAAATCTTTTGGTCTCCAGTAGAATCTGCTAAAGTCTGCAGATCTGAGTCTCGAGGTTCCCCATAGATCGTGTTTTGTCTCTTGTGAAATGGAGTGAACTCCAAAAGCTGAAAAAACATCGTCAGGAGGAGGGACATTATCAAAATGCCAGAACTAGCATGCAATGAGCCTTTTTTTTAACCCCTTTTTTTTTGTAAAAAAAAACAGAGGATGGGACTTGACCGTCGTCACAGAAACCAACCAGATTAATATGACAGCTGTTAAAAGAGTTCATTAGGAGTTTAATCTACTAAAAGGCCACAGATGGTCCAGCCTGGCCAGAGATAGAACCCCATCCTTGCAATCACTCCAGGGGGATTGCCTTACATCCTGGTGGAATGTTCTCCACACCCTGAAACCTTAGCTCCCCGGTTGGTTCAAAGGGGCCGCCCACTGCTCCCTCAGGGATGGGTCAACTGAGGAGAAATACTGGATTAACATTTTCATATTCAGTGTTACTTTTCACCAAACATCCCTCAATAATTTCCTTTACTTCACAGGAAGAAGACAGGAAACGCCTTTACCTAGATCTGTCTTCCTCCAGTAAATGTTCTCCTGTCTTGTGTGTTTCTCATGTCAACGCCACATTTATTTTCAATTCAATTTAAAGTGCCTGTTTCAAATTCACACATGAGGGGAGTGAAACTTGAGGAACAAAACATAAGAGAGAACTAACAGTATAATTGAGGAAAAACAACATCCTATGTTTAAACCCCCTCTTCTTCAGGTATTTAAGCTTTTCCTAAAGCAGCAGTTTCTGCAAACGCCAGTTTGCAAATGCCAGTTAGAACACCACCAACATCGTTTCCTGACTTTCTGGTCAAAGGTCTAGCTGACTCGAATAATAATTTCAGGTCTGCAAATCTGTCCTGTACTTTCACCAGCCTGCCAGTTGTCTGCAAAAGCTTTTTGATCTCTACAGGAGAGTTAAGCCTCCTCCGGCTGAGAGATCATCCTCACCCACAATACGCTCTGCCTCCTCAGTGCCTTTAGTAGCTTTTATGCACCTCTGGACAGATTCTGTTGTTTTTTTTAATCTTTTGAGACAGTTTCAATAAATCATCATCAGACAGATCTTCATATTCAACAAGATCTTCACACATCGCCAGATTGTCACATACTTTCCGTTTTCTTTACTACCATTTACAGGAGCTGGGTTTTCTAACCTGCTGCCATTTTCAGTTTGAGTATCCTGACTCTTTATCTTAAACTTGTCCAGTTTGAAATTAAAAGACAGTTTTAGATCATCATCATGCTATCTTTAACGCCGTAGGTCTGATTTTTTAAAATCATGAAACCACGGCTGAGGCACACAAACACCACGTGTTCGAGCAGGAGAGATTTGCCGCCGAGAGAAGCCATTTTAATTGGCGGTACAAGTTGTCCATACTAGGACAGTACTTCAGCCAGATCTTCATATTTAATGAATGTTAGGATTGATGATCTTTCTAACCAGTAGGCGGATGGAAGTGAAGGTTTCCTGTAGAACATCACCTGTTTCTACCACTTAACTAACGTCAGCCATGCTATCCAGGAAGATTACAGTATCTCTGCTCCTACAGGAGGCTGACTTTAACCGCTGTTACTCCTATCAGGATTTATAGAACAGAGAATTAAACACACATAGAACAGCGAAAGAGACTGAAAATCTCTCAAGCAGCAAATTCACGCTCCATTCACTCCATCATTCACCCAGAGAGATAGATAAAAAACAACAACAAAGATCCACACTATTCTATTTTGACACTATTTATATTATACTTAAGCTTAATATTGATTAAAACATTTTTTTATTCCTTAATTCAATGATTTTGAATGTTTCCAATTCTTTGATTATGGATTAAATAAACCCATAATGAATTGAATTAAATAGAAGTTGTTCATAGCCGTCGGAGTGATAGAGACCGATGGTGAGGTGTAGCAGAGTCATCACCAGGGGGCAGTGTTGTATTAATTACGTCCAAGGATTTACTCTGCTTAAACTCTTTAGGAGGCTGCATTCCCTCAATTATTCAAAGTCATTTACTCTTTACTGATGTTTCTAAACCTCATCTTAGACCCACTTAGATAAGGACTGATGTTTCTGATTTCAAAATACCTTGATTTGTATCAGTTTGACTTTTATTTCTGTTCTTTCCTGTCATTATTCCCTCAATCTTCTTCCTTCTGGTTGTTGTCTTTGTCCACACTCTACTGTCAATTTTAAGCTTTTTCTCTGTCCTGACAAACTCAGTGGAACAAGATTTTCTGCGTGGATTTTTCTGTTAAGATCAGTAAAAATTCTCCATATTGCAAACCAGGAGTAACTTAAAAATAGCAATGTTATTATAGCTTTAATAGTGCTATTAATGAACTCCTGCACACTTGAATTATCTTTACAGCACTTATCCATCCCATCTGCCAGATGTCTGAGAGTGTATCATATAAGTGTGCTTAATTGTGCACACACTAAAACACATGCTTTCAGGTACTGGTGGAACTAATTCCAAATGAATATGAACAAAAATAGAACCATTTGACAAGAACATAAATAATATGATGACTTAGATGCAGAACTCAACCGCAATATATGATTTTAGAAGAGACAACAGGCCGGATAAATAAGTTTTGTTATAGAAGGGTTTTAGAACGGTTCTATTCAGACTTGAGTCGTTGCAGCAAAATTCAGCCATTACTCTGTTTGATGAATTAAAGTTAGGATTTTTACTTTGCACTGGCTCACAATGCCTGAAGTTTTTGACCACTCTGATTGATGACTGCTTGGGAAATTAACTTTATTTTCTTTATATTCACTCTCTTTTAAAAAGTCTCTAATGTGAAAAAAGCCAGCTTAGATCTTTTTTTATAATTAATTGTAGGATAAACAAAGCTATATTATATTTTAAATTTACTATACCTTGGACAGACTGAAAAACCCAACCAAATTTGACTTTTCCCCTTTTCTGTGAGGCTAAAAAAATAACCATCATGAGCTTAAAAAAATATATCCTCTTCAGAAAAAATACAGTTTTAAGCTCATGATTTTCTTTTTATTCCTTTTTTTGCGTGGATCTAACATGTTAATGAGATCAATAGATTCAAAACGAAAATCATCTGCCCTTTCTCATGTTTAAGCTTCCGGGTCATGTTGTCATGTGACTCATAATAAAACCATAATTAACATTGCGAGTACAACAAATAATACTAAATATTGTCAAAGAATCCGTTCTACGGAAACAAGGACCTGTGGTGATTGTCACTTTATTTCACAAAAACAAGTCACATCAGCCTTGCCTATCAAACCCCATATTTCTCAGTTGTCATTTGTGATGCAATTCCCCTTCCCCTTTTATCTCAAATTTAGCCCAATTACTGCGCCCTATCGTGTTCCTTCTAAACATTTGTCATTTGGAGCCAGCTTTTATCCGCTGACAACCAGAACCCTCCATCCTGCAAAGATAAAGACACAGGAGACGGTACAATGCCACTGTGGGGTCTCCTCATTTATTATACTTTACCTGCTCTGCTGGTCTCATTAAGAGTCTTCAGATGTTGTGCTCGCGAAACACAGAAAAAGGAGACATGACAGAAAGTTCAAGCGAGACAGGAAGAGTGACAATTTCTTTTCTTTCTATTCATTGCAACGTCACTACAGTAACATCATCTTTATCTTTCCTTTCCACCCCCGTACCTTCTCGCGTGAGGCTTCACGTTTTGCTGCAGCTGAAATCTATTTCAGTTTGCAGATGAAGACGGAGAATGGCAAACACTGTAATTTGGCGTATGTTGCATTGTTGTCCTTGCCAGCGATATCCTCGCATTACCCTGTCTGTCACTGTGATATATTGGGTCTCTTGAAAAACACAGAGCAGGTGCTTGAAAGGAATGGAGCTCCCATGATTCATGTTTATGTGGCCAATGTCAATTCAAACCTGCTAAAAAGTTATTTTATGTTTTTGTTGTTATGGAAAACTAACCTAATGGGATGTAATTTAGTCAACAACTGTAGGTCTTTCATTGCCAAGAGTGTATGATTAGAGAAAAGTGCTTTTGTCTATGAATACTATGTCGTAAAAACATGGTATTATGACGGTTGATATTCTCCCTGTCTAATGATGTGTAATACTTTTAAACCATTTGGTTGTACCGCGTTGCGTCAAAGGTTTAATGATTGTAGTTTGCCACACTGTCAATATTTTATACATGCATGTACATGAATGTAGGCAGTAAAGGCGCAAATGTGTGTGTGTGTATTTTAGACCCCTTGACCTCCAGTAAATATTGATTTCACTGCATAGCATTCACGATCAATGTCTGTGAATTTTAATTTGATCAATTATGTTATAACTATGGCGGCGTTTGTTCACATTTTTAGTTCTTAAAGCGCCTTAATAGTTCATTATACATGAATTTTATGAAATAAACACACTGGTTTTGCGGTGCTTTCCTGCTCTTGTCTCCCATTCATCTCAGAACTGTGTGAGCACTCAAAACCTAAACCTCATCACTGTTCGTGTTTAAAGCTTCTGAATAGGGAATAAATAGGAATCTTCTCATGTTACTGAGACAAGAGAGCCCGGATGTTCACTGCCTGGCTGGTTGTGGGCACTAGGAGTCAGCGGCTGAAAGAACAGAAGGACAGGAGAGCGCTTCTATTTGCTTAATATCTTTATTCAAAGCTGACCTAACAGTTTCAGAAAATGTAGCCTCATGCCTTCAAATCAAACCCAATTAAATAAGTCTTGAGAAGAATGTGCAGGAACAGGCTCTCTCTTCAGGCTTACTGTAGTGAATTTGTGTCGCCGGCGACAACGGCCCACTTTCATATTCCGACATCTGTCTGCTCAATGCTCACCTCCAGGCGACACAGCCTTCCTCCTCAGCTCCTTCTTATCTTATTTTCCTTCAGTGCCGATATGTCATGTGTTCTTCTCAAAGCTTCTTTGCTCGGAAATGTCAACCATGCTGAAAGAATGTTTCAGTTACATAACACATTAATCTACGCTCTCTCTTTTTATCTCATGAGCCGTTCTGTGAGAAAGAGGCTTTATATTTTCATCCTGAATAGACTCTAGTCAGATTCTTGTTCTATAATCATCCCTCTCTAGACAGGTTTGGCAGGCCGGATTCATTTTTATGGCGGAAATGTGGAGAAGACAAGCGATTTAATGGGTCTGAGTATGTATCCGATGGTATTTGGACATCGGGTCAATCCTTGATCACTCCACCTCTGGATCCTCACTGGCAGTACTCTGAGTGTGAGGGTTTAGCATATTCTGACTTGCAGGACGATTGATAATGAGCCAGCAGGGGTTAGTTTAGCAGCAAAAAGATATGCTAAAAAGGCCTGCAGATATGGAAATAGCTTTCTCTCCGACTCTTTAATATATTCAACATTTTACCGAGTATGTGGCCTCGAAAATAGCTTAGTTGACCTTTCAAAGACTATGGGGATTTATGGCCTGTGGAAGAGGGTTGAGGAAGTGTGAGTGAGGGTGTGAGGGTGTGTGAAGAAGGAAATACAATAGGCCTGGCTAAGTTTGAATGTGAAACGGACAGGTTTTCCACGGACATGCAAAGGCAAGAGCAGAGAAACAAAAACAGGATGGCTTTCAGGCCGACAGGGAACATTCTGGACCAGAAAGAACACTTTCAGAGAAAGTTGGTGAAAGAGATATTAGGACACTTTGTTTTTCACCTTTTTATCTCTGCTGTTTATTTTCAGTTAAAGGTTGGCCTCAAATCCACAAAGGAAGAAGAAATAAATGTGTCTGTATGTGTCTATTATCGTCGTAGCCTCTCTGCTTTTTATCATCCACTTAAACCGGCCTGCACTCTCAGAGAGGGAAAATGAGAAAAGCTCAATTTTTTATTTTCTATATGGCTTTTTTATAATAGCATTTCTTCTTTGAGGATAGAACGGAGTGTTGGTGTAGTTAAATTCACCAGATTAATGTATGTATGATTTATTAACCAGTTCGTCTCACTTTTGTGTCTCTTTTTAGCTGTGCAATCTTTGAACAGCCTGAATGACCAGATTGCGAGCTTCATGGTAACTGGAGCCAAGCCCCTGGAGCAGCAGGAGGAGAATGCATTCCGTCCTCCCGAGAAGGAGCCACTGCACAAGTCCATGACCCTGATGAAGCACCTCCTTGTGGATGCACAGGTACAGGAAACAGTACTTTGCTAGTTCAGGAGAAGGACGGTGGGGCCAGAGGAAGATACATTAATTACCGATAAAATGGGAGTTATATACAGGTTGGGGGGACTCGACAGGTCTTAGAAAAATGTGAAGTCCTGAATCAGTCTTCACACAGGTCTTTTCCTCCAAACATCATCCCTACAACTCCAAAAACATATATTTCACTCTCTTGTCTAATTACAGCACCGCACTGAACTGCTCCATACGTCCAAATAAGTTTTGTTTCATCTGTAATACTTCTGTTTTACTGCTTTTAACCTCCGCTCATGGGAGTAAGAGGCCGTGTTTGTTTTTTTACATTATTGGTCCATTTGTCCACTGGATATCTTGAAAAGGCGGATGCAGCTTCTAAATCACTTTTTAATGCTTGCTAACAATGTCAGGATAAAAAAGAGTGGAGGTGTAGTTATATTCAGGTAGAGCTGTTTTTGCATGATTGATTAGATTAAAATCCTTTATTCATCACATACAACCATACAAGTAGTTGAAGAGAGTTAAATTGCTTCTCTGCATTTAACCCCTCCCTGAGGAGCAGTGGGCAGCTATCTGCAGAGCTCGCATGGGGTTCAAGGTCTTGCCTAAGGACCCTTCAACATGTAGACTAGTGGGACTTGAACCGCTGACCTGCCAATCTTCCAATTGGGAAACGGCCTCTCCAGCCACTGAGCTATAGCTGCCAACAGATAATACAAAATAAACACAAGAACCCCCCCCCAACAAAAACAGGCATGGAGTCAAGATGTTCAGCTTGTAGTTGTAATCCAGGTCTGACAGTATAGAATGTATATTCGCAATAGGTTACAGTGTGTTATCTGGGTTTTATGCATCTGTGAAATGTAACAAGTTTTACAGATACAGAAAAATCCGAAATCATATCAGCTGTCGGTGGGTAGGGCTGCATCAGGAAGGAAGAGCATCTGGTTTGTAGCTATGACTGCTCACCAATGAGTAAAAGCCTGTACTGTGGCAAAACCTTAATGAGAGCAGCCAAAAGAAGAGGACGACTTAATTTGGCACGAAAAGCAACCAGAGTTCTATTCTCTTTGAGTCTTCTCTCCTCTGTGAGGGGCTCATGATTTAGATTAATGTATTGATTCTTTGTAAAAGGTGCAGACTGCCATGCGCAGCGCTGCTCGGTAATGACACTGAAAAAAAGTGATGACAAAGCGTGAAGAAAGTCTGGGATGTCCCTATGGTGACTTGAATTATCTACTTTTAGTGGGAAGTCCTAAAAGTTTTAATCAAAATTGATTGATTTCAGTGCCACTGTTGTAACCAGGTATATTGTTGAATTTAACAAAGCAGCCAAACTGAGGAGTTAATTTTTATTTAGAATTTTTTAATACCAATGGGATTACATGGAGGCTCTAACTTGGGCTCTGAATTCCTGCGCTTCAGTCAAGATGAAGTCAGAATGGCAGGAACGACTTCTGCTCTGTGACATTGATTCCTTAAACTTCAGAAATAAAAAAGGATGAAGAGTTTTAAGTCCATATTCATTCAGATTTCATGAATTGCATGTATACACTATTTGTGCATTAGTCATCTGATTTGTTTGTAATTACAAAACAGATTGAACCAACATTTTATAGTAATTCAAGTCAGATTAGGTGATTTTCTGTGTATCATTGCAAATATTTACAAAAAGTGTTTCAGATGTCTGGTCAGTACAATGTTTGAGGCGTAAACTGTGTGTGAGGCAGTGCTCTACACGACCTATGACCCAAAGAGCTGACTGTGATCTGCTGCAAACGTGATGCATATGCAGACAAAAGTTTCTGGCAGCACTCCCGAAGAACTTTAGCCCATTCTTCATGAAGAAAGGCCTCTTTTTCTGTCTACTGTCCAACTTCAATAAATCCAGGTAACGATCTTTTTGGGATTCAAGCCAGGCTACTCTACAATGGTCTAGAATTGTTTTTCTGTGAACAAGTCTTGATTAGCTTTGAAGTATATTGGAATGGCAAGGATGTCCAAAGGTCAGGTTCCTCACAGATGGTAAGACACCAACCCATTCCATCTCACCGTCTCCAAGAAATACTGCTGATCCATTGGCCTGAAAAGATAGGATCCTTCTGTGCATTCCGAAACATCTTTGGCGTATCCAGAGCGTCGTGAACATTTCTTGCCTTTGGGTTGCAGTGATGAACATCCTGAAGCTCAGGCATGGAGCCCCCATGTAAAGTTCGGGCCTTCAAAGTAAAAACTGTAAGACTACTGCTAAAGTATGGCTGACTGTCATCACAGTGTTTAAACAACATAATTCCATCACCACTCATCCTGTGTAGGGTCATGGCTGGGCTGGAGTCTGTCCAAGCTGCCAGTCCTGGAGAACCAGAGTTTTAGAGTAAATAGATCACCTATATTGCGTATATCTGGATACCCAGTGACACTGGGAGAACATGTTACCACAAGCAGGTGGATTTGAACCTAGAACATTCCTCTCCATGAACACATGTGTGCTTGTATGAGGGACGCAATTCATCAATCCATAAATCCATTTTCTATAACGGCTTATCCCTTTCAGAGCAGCAGGAGGCATGTAGCCTATCCCAGCTGATATTGGGGTACATCCTGGACAAGCCGCCAGATCATCACTTGGCCCTCATGTGGAGACAGACAACCATTCACACCTAGGGGTAATTTAGAGTCATCAACTCACTTAGACTGCGTATATTTGGGCTGTGGGAGGAAGCCAGAGTTTCCTTAGTGAACTCGGTGAGAACATGGAAACACAGAAAAAGTGCCAAGGCGGAAGCAGATGTGGATTTCAGCCAGGAACCTTCTCAATGTGAGATAATAGTGCTACCCACTATGCAACCAAATGTGTGCGCTTATGAGGGATAATATTCAAGGAGTTGAGCCTGCAGCACTCAGTATTAATAGAATTAATTCTGTTGATATTGGAAAAAAAACTTGAAAGCTGTTGCGATGAACTATTTGGAATGCTCCTGTTAGCTTTTCTTACTGAAACATGATCAGTTGTATATTTTCTGAATGAAACATATATACAATGGTCTTGAATTATTGTGCATACAAGTTTAAAATGCGACACATTAATTCCACCTTATAAATTGCTGTATGATGCGATCTTTGTGAACAGAGGCCTTAAGAGACACTGCCAGACTTGCTTAGGAGCAGAACCCATTTTTCATTTTGCACCAGTGCAAATTATGTGTAAAGACGCAGAAGGATATTTCTGAGCTGTTTGGGCAAAGAGCCTCCAATGAAAGCATTCATTAAATATTGACTGTGTGTATTAGGCACATGAGAACAAGGTGACATTTTCCCCCTAAAAGTCAACTCTGATTTAAGTTCCCTCTGCTCAATGCCAGATCTACTGAATACCGTGGGGAGTTACAGTATTCACAGATGACCCCAGTGTCCTCAGAAATGAATTTCCGGGGGCATCAATTACCTGATTAAACAGCTGTTACAGGAGCGATGTTTGTGAACTGCTACTTCGGCATTGGTTTAAAAAAAAACAAAAAACGACGATTGTGGAGGTTATTTTAACAGCAGCCCCTCTCCCACATGCATCCCCCATCTCTCTCTTCTCCTGTCTTGAATTTCTCACATTCCTGCTGATAATGTCATCTCATCTCTGTAAGGGAGGAGGAGGTAAAGGAGGAGATGAGGCGCTGGAGTTCCAATTAGGGGAGGGTGGGTGGGTGGGGGGGTACTGTCAGCTGGAGTGGCAATGTCAAGGGTGCGATTGAGCTGCTTGCAATTTGATGTGCATATGCTTGTATTGTTCATTACGTTGTTGTTTGTATTCCCTCGCACAAATGCAGGTTCATTTGTGCTCAGAATGTCTTGGATGAACAACAAAGTCACAGATGTTGTTGAATAAAACTGCTCGTTAACTTTAATATACAAGGTTGCACAGTATGAAGTGTTCTCTCCTTCCCTCCCTGTTTGGCTATTATTAGATGTCAACATTAATACAAAATCAAACTGGGATATCAGACTGATTCAAACACATCAATCTTAATTCATCCATTCTCACCTCATTTCTTCAATTGCCTGAAATGGCATCACTCTTTGTTAAGCTATTTTTAAAAAGTTATTTAAATATCCAAAATGAAAACTATCTGCTTTGACCGAACCCATGAAGCAGTAAAAATCCTTTCAATGTATTCCCACATACTGTTTGTACTTTAAGTATGGCTTGCAATGTTGTAAAAAAACGAATATATATATATATATATATATATATATATATATATATATATAGACTAAAAAATGATTTTAGTGTATATAAACCATAAGATAAGGTACATTTAAAAATGCTTGTTGTATAAATACTTAATAGGTGTCACGTTGATATTTCTGATATACAGTACATCATGTAAAAAACTAAACTAAGAAAATCCCTGAGTATTTGAAAAAAGCTTCTCTGAAAAGCCTTAGCCTCTCAAATCTACCATTCTCAACTTTATCATGTTAAATCAGAATGTGGCTATTCCACCTTTACACTTTTCTTCTCCTGGGAGACACAGCTCACCACTGAGCTGCTTTGTGTGGACCCTTCTTTGTTTTCAAAGGCCAATATGCTCAATCTCTACCTCGGCATGTAACCATCTGCGACTACATTAGCTGAGCTGACACTCAACCGGAGTAGCGGGGTCTTCAAAATAAGGTTCACAAAATCTTAGAGCACTTAACAATAAATGAAACATATCTAAATACTATTAAATCTTATTTCATTTTGACAAAAATGCAGTCATTTTTAGACGGGATAAATCAAAATTGGCAGCCTTGCTGGTTATTCTCAGACAATCGATAGTGTTTGGTGGTAAAGGGTACAACCTAGCTTCACCGCTGAATATTTTATATATACAGATCTTATTGTTTCTGAACTCAGTGACTTTATATTATATGTGGATATAATATAATTTATAGCCTTAAACACATTTGTATTGCAAAGGAGTAAAATGTAAATTGGGACTTGCAGCAGCATTAATCCATATATGTATATTTATAATGGGTCAAATGACACTTCTGAATGCTAAATAAAGTCCCTCAGTGATGAAGCCACGTTTTATGGATTACGTGCTCATTAGGGCCACACACAACTACTGCAGATGTGTAAATAGAAAGCGTTTTCTAACATACACGCAAATCTCAACTGAACATCATACAATGCCAAGGTTGCGCTCAATAAGTCGTTTCATCTCATCACAACTGATTTTTAGATGATCTGACCACAGTTCATGCAGGCAGGATATGTGAGTCAGTTACACATCTTGGCCAAATTAATATTTCAACACAAAGGACTGACTTCTATATATATTTTCCAATAGTGCTGAACTTGTGCCTTGGGTCTTTGTTGCTGTAGAGAGAGGGAGAGTGTGTGACGGGTTCAACAAGGGTCTCAGCTGGCCCACCAGAGTATTGTTCTTACCCATGTATAATACATAATCAAAGCCCCTTCTGCCCTCTCAATCCTTCATCTTCCTCAGCCAGGCCTCCTAATAGTCAGTCTATCAAATTTGCCAATCAAATTTGCTTAAATGTGCTGTTATGGTGTGTTCTTATTGTGGCCCAACGCAATCCCAGTGTCACAAATTGGAATGTAAACTGATTAATTTGGTTAAAATTAAATCATTCATCAATTATTCTAAAAGGGCCAGAGTATTTGCTGGATTTTACTCCAGGTGTTATACCCTCTACCAATATTTTCACCATACTAAAGCTATAGGCCGTCGTCCCCGTTAGCAAGCGTTTTTCCCCGAAAAATCCCCTGCGTTGTACAAGCAACTCCACTGAATGACCTCCTCAACATAAATGTGAAATTATGTCGGAAAATGAGTGTTTTTCGTAAAATGCACTCCAACTAGTGTGTACAATATGAACTAGTAGAGTAAAACAAGATTAATAAAAGACAAATCTCCTTCAGTCGATGCACCAAATCTGGAAAACATCAAAATAACGGTTGAGAAACTTTTGCCCGAAAAACAGTGTTTTTTTTGTTGTAAGAAAGCTCCCCGTAGTGTGTAAAGTATTAATGATGTATACAAGCTAGATATTCTTGAATTGATCCATATGCATCAAATT
Organism: Lophius americanus; assembly: GCA_037951165.1. Classification (NCBI taxonomy): domain Eukaryota; kingdom Metazoa; phylum Chordata; class Actinopteri; order Lophiiformes; family Lophiidae; genus Lophius; species Lophius americanus. Next base: position 1,657,313 of record JBBDHG010000078.1, read on the forward strand.
TGGACCAAATCGGTTGCAAAATTTTGGCCTGAAAACTTCTGAAAATGAAGCTCCCCTATAGTGTCAGAAATAGACCAACCTTTCCCTGAATCAATCCAGTTCTTCCTTCAACTAAGGTCTATGATGTGGGCAGTGGCGGAGTAAGTTATGAGCGACATGGGTAGTCGCCCAGGGTGGCATCTTGTCCGGGGGGCAGCATGGCGCACGCATCAATTTAAAATAAATCTTAATGGTGACATGCTGATCGGTTTCTAATCGCTCATGCTGCACGTCAAGTGAATTATAATGTCCAAATCTGGGTCCTCTGAAAGTGGAGTTCCGGAAAGTTGGAGAGAGAAATCCCACTTTCAGGGATGGGAGATGAAGAGGGGTGGTGCGGAGCACAACTTGTAATTGAACGATCAGAACGTGTAAAGACGGAGATACCTGGATGGACCAATGGTGACATTCTTTGACACATTAGACATCTGAGCATACAACGCCTCTGTCATCTGGATGGCACTGAACAGAGAGTGGAACAGATGGAAGCTCCAGAGGGGACGCCTCTTTCTCGAGGAACTGGGTAAGGCACTGGTGAGACCTCAAATCCAGAGAAGACAACATGTTCCAACAACCCAAGCCTCTGCAGCCATCATGAGGATGATTCAGGAGGAGAATTCTGGTGCCCCAGCCCCACCGACCTACGTGCAGAGCTTGATGTAAGTTTATGATGCTGTCGCAGTATACAGTATGTCTGAGACTCATGCCTTGGGAGAGAAAGCGGTCTTTCCTGATCTTTTCAATATTTTATGTTGCGGCCAGCAGCAACAAAAAGAAGCGCTGCGAAGTGTGTGGACCCAAGATGGACAGAAAAACACAATATACATGCATCTAGTACAAGAAGTACATATGCGAGTACATATGCGACACACACAGTAAAACGCTGTCCCTCATATGTCGTATAGGCTGGTATGAAAAGGCATTGTTTGGAATAGGGCTGACGTGTTGTCTAGACTGGAATGGTTACTGTTTGTGTTCAGCTTGTGTTCTGTAAACTGACCTGAATGGGTTCAATTTGTAATGTTAAAATAAATAAAAATCAATAGTTATGAAAAACCTTGCTTCATTTGCAAAGTTTGCAGTTTTTTTACTAATATCTTGATTATAATTGATTTTTCTTTTTTTTTATTACATTTAATTAAAAAACACCAAAAAACGAGTAGCAATTGAATTCATAAATGTGATCTAACAAAGGTAAATAGCAAATATTAACCATATATGCTGTTTATATTGCTTGTAATTGGGATGAAGTAAACATCTGGTGACTATTTTGACATAAATTGTTTGATTGAAATTTTATGAATGAAATGGTTCTGCATCTGTGTGGCAAGATTTTGGTACGAAATCCCACCTGAGCGTGCCAGGATCCTCTCTGTTATAACACCCATATATTTAAATAAGACCAACGACACTCCTCGAGTTATTTCCTTTTCCTCCTATGATCAGAAGATAAGATTTTTTCTTTATCAGTGCTGAAACAGAAAATCCACTTTTTTACTACTTAGTACTGTATCTTCCATTTCAACGCTTCCACTACATTTCAAGAGATAATGAGGTTTTCATTTACTTTTCAAGGCTTACAAAAAAATACAAAAAATTGACTTTCTTAGTTTGGGATTTTTGCAGATCCTGCACTGCTGGCTTGGGGGAGTAGAGTAGGTCCATGAATGTTATGTGTCATTACACAGCAGCTTCTAATAATGAGGGAAGATTTGCTAAGTGGAAGTTATCTTTTGGTTATTCGTCTATCATCTGTCTTACAAATTCAAGGTGTGGAAGTTGAGTTGCCAAAAAGTAATACCATACCTATTTTCTGCTCGGCCGCAGAGGCATTACCGCTGATCTCATTTAACTAAACTAGAGTAGAAAGAGAGATATTTACAAGTTATGTGTGGTGACGTTTGTTCAAGGTCCCTTTCAGAGTCCGATTTACAAACAAATGAACCCAATAGAGTAGCTTAAATTCACAATTTATTGCAAGCTTGCAAACTGACTACTGGTTGTGTTCCAAATCTCATCTCAGAATTCTTTATAACACATAGGTAAAACATATTTGGCCAAAGCAGAACATTAAATTTCTACTTGTACCTTCCTGTGTTGGCAATTCTGCAATTCATTAAGTGTGAGACAAAATCATATGTTCTCCTCATTTAAAAAAACCCCAAACATTTAAATGTTGTATTTTCAATTAAAAATAAAGTTTATCATTATTCCTCTTATATTTTTTGTTTTCAAAAATATTTCCAATTATATTCGCAAAAAATGATTAACAAATATAGAGAAAATTAAAGTTCATTTTTTAGATTTAATAATTAATCGTTTTCCTGGGGTGGGTTGGATAAAGAATCTTTAATTTTTGCCGTCAGAGCAAAACCTTAAAAAAACAGACTACTGCAGTGAACTTGTCTCTGCGTATGAGGAGGCCCACAGCAGAAGAAGCATAAACCCGTGGGCTCAACTCGCCCCCTTCAGTGAGGCAGAGGTACTGACTACCTCACTTCATGCTTTTTCTTAACGGTTTTATGTCAGGTCAGCAAGACTTTATATGTTATTTACACACGTGAAATACGTTACCTATTCTATGGAAAGTGAGGACATATAATCAAAGCCTCTACACACATTACATTGGAGACAAACAGTGAGAAAGCAAAAGGCACGCCCTCGACCCAGTTTGTGAGGATCTGCGCAACCTTAGGCTCAGCTCAGCTCACAGCTGCCTCACCTCGAGCCGCTCTTCTCTATTTGAAAAGGAAGCATTCAGTGATTTTGATTATAAAAAAATGAATGCAATGATTGAAATCATACAGAAATCACATTTATCAATAAACAAATATGTTTTTACTTTTCCTGATGACAGGGGAGGCTCTGACCGCATGTCCCTGATACTAACCACCCAAATGTGCCCAACCTTTTATATTGTGTAAACATTTTCCTGGATTCAGCCTTTGATTGGGATCCACTCTTAATTAAGGGTAATACTTTTGATTATTATTTTTTTTATGGCAGAAGACCCATTATCCCATAAAGTAATATCTAATTAACACAGTCCTTTCTGTCTAATCTTGTTGTGAATACCAACCACCAAAAGACATGCTTGAGAAATAACCTCCTTGAAGTAAGGGCGCTGTTTTTCCTATTATCTGAACACAGCTTAGATATTTCTTTGACACTTTAAAACTATGTCTTTCACCATGTTACATCATTTGAAACCTAGTTGAAAGTATTCTCACACAGAAAAATAGTCACATTAGATGACGTGTATTCCTCCTCTGGCCAAGGCTGAGTCTACATTGCACGCCTCTTTGTTTAGTTCTGATTTAAACTTTTTCAGAAATTTTGATGGTTCACATTCATAATTACAAATGATATTTACTTATGCCCTCCAAGAGGTGATTTAGAGTTCCTCAATCTAAGCAGAACTGGCTGAAGAACTTTTCATCAGTGTTTCCTGTTGCTGAACCAAAATCAGTGCTCTGATGACTGAAATCTGGATCCAAATGTATGACTGTTGATGACTGTCTGATGTTGTTTATAGGTCTCATTGTCTCCTTTCTTATTGTCAGTTTAGTCTGTATGTTACCTTTTGTTTTGGACTGGGTTTAGTAAGTATGGGTAAAAGGATATTCCAATATGCTATTAGAAATGAACAGTTAATTATCGTTGCTGCAGCTAATTACCTATAAGGGTTAGAAGAAATTATGTGAATTCACATTATTGTTGTTTGTCTGTTTGTCTGCTACACAACTCCAAAAGATGGCAAAAGATTTTGATGAAATTTTGACCCTATTTAGACTGGGTGTTAAAATGTGTTTTGGGCCATTGGATCACAAGCGAACATCGAGACACATCGCCGCTTACACCAGTGTCTATCATGCATCTCCCAATGTGTACAGCTGAGCACTTGTGATCAGATTACATTGCTGACTCCATCACTTCTGATCCATGTTCAGAAGGCGTTGCAGGTAGTTATCAGTCACGTCAGTCAAGCACCAGTTTTGTTTAGCTAGTTAGCACAGCTTACCTTACAACTTCAAAATGTTTCTTGAGCTAATATACGTGTACAAACTATTATATGCTGCAATAGAAATAATAGATTTAATTCTGCTTGTTCTCCTACCACTTACATTCCTCCCTCTCCATTTTCTCAACCAGTTGCACGCTTCTTCCAAAGCAACAAGCACGTTCAGCTCCGATGACATATTTTCCTGTTAGGTCTTTCTCAGACATGTATCAGGCAAATTAACGTTTAAACTGCAAAGTGTTAGTGGTGTGAAGGATGGGATCCCAACGCGTGTTGGTGGTCATTTACACTTGTGTTTAACATTGTGTCTCGCTGTCCACTTGTAGTCCGATTGCCCAAAATGCATTTTTAAACCAAGTCTAAACAGTGTGTCTGTTTAATGGTGGATCTTAGGCCAAGAGAGAGATCAACTTTTTCACTTTTTTCATCATTCTAACACACAGTAGTTACATGCTAGGTAACAATGATGGCAACATATATGGTCTCCCCACAGGCTGTTACGGGATTTTGTTTTTGCGTTGTCAGGCGACTACTGTTCTGGTCTTGATGACGAAGGCGTTTCATGTCCCTGTTGGTAGCACTCTGTCAGTTCAGTAACATATACTTTTGGCTGTTGAACGTAAATGGGTCCATTATGGCTGAAGTGTAATCAAGCAGTATACATTCACATTAAGATTACTCTGCTCACCTTATTTTTCCATTGGCATAATTTTTAACTTCTAATTAAAATAAACCAATACATGATTGTGTATTTTAAATGATCAATTAATTGATTCAGTAACTACAGCCTACATGTTCAAACAAGCCTATCAAACAAAATAAGTTAAGTTGTTGAAATTTAATAAGGCAGTCATATGAAGGTGGATGTTAGGACTTTTTGCAGCTTACTCTGTGCCAGAGTTTCATATTTAACCATAAAACCTCACACACTATGAAATGGGTAACCCCTGATGGATGACCCTGATTGTGTCAGTGCTGATCTACCGCTTCACGTGGAGGATAATATCAATGTCAGTGAGGCTTAGCCACATTACATCTACAACTTTGCTGATCTAACTTTTCACTGGATGCAGTGTGTGTTTGGGTGTATCCACGTACATACGAGGCAGTGTGTTTTTATGGAAACAGAAACATTCATAACCCTTATTTTGAGCCTATAAATATGGAGATATTGGCGGAGAGAGGCAGTAGTCCAAACACGCTTATATTTTAATCTTCCTTACTCTCCCGGCTTCTCCTTTGCTTTTCCCCTCTTATACCTGGTAGAAAAGCTATCGCACGATAAAAGGATTTGCCCTCGATTCCACAACAGGCTTTGAGAGACATATTGAACTTCCTCTGATTGAGCTCTGATGTGTGCTATGCCCAAAGCTACACTCTCTATGACCCTGTGGTTCACTGTAGGTGTCAGTGCCTTATAACAAGCGCTCATTAATGTGTTCGTGCTGACTTGCACCTGATCTGACCGCTGGTTCTGTATTCTTCCCCCCTTTGTAACTGCCAGTGACTGCCTTTACATTTTCTCTGTCTTGACATCCAAAATTAACTTTGACTTTGCGTCCAAGTGTCCAAGCATGGTGCATTCCTGTGCTAGCAGCAGAACACAAGGTTATGAGGATTTGGAACATAAATTACACTAATGGCACTTCATTTAAATGACTGCCCACAACAACAAAGCTTCCATTCATTTTAAGACAAGTGCTAAAGTTTTGAGGAGCATCTTAATATAAAAAAATTCATAAGAAGTTTTTTCTAATAGTAGATTATTCTGATCCTATCCTATCCTGTCAAATTCTATGCAATCTTATGTTATCATATTCCACCCTATCCTATCCCATTCTGTCCTTTCCTATCATTTCCTATCATATCCTTTCCCACCGTATTCTGTCCTTTCCTATCCTATGCAATCCTGTTATCCTATCCTAGGCTACCCTATCCTGTCCTGTCCTTCCCTGTCCTCTGCTGTCCTATTCTATCCTATACTATCCCGTCCTATCATATCTTATTCTTTCCTATCCTTATTTATCCTATTCTATCCTGTCCTACCCTGTCCTCTGCTGTCCTGTCCTATCATATCCTATTCTGTCCCATCCTATCCTATTTATTCTGTTGTATCCTATCTTATTCTATCCAACCCTGTCCTGTTCTATCCGGTCCTATCCAATCTTATTGTAGCCTGTCCTGTCCTGTATAATCCTATCTCTTCCTACCCTACCCTATCCTACATGTTTGAAAGACTAGTCTACAGTATTACATTATATTTGGAACTCATATCGATTTCTCATCCAAGAGGGAAATATCCACCTTGTGTGGCACATAAAGACACAAAAAGACAAACTAGGATTGAGAAACGGCCATTAACAGTCACAAGCAGTGTATTGGTTTGTGCTCCATGCACACTTGGCCAGCTTAGAACCAAAACAGTCCCGAGAACAAAACACAGAGCGGTGATGTTGACCTCAAACAATGGCCGAGCAGCCTTTGTGGCTGATGCTAGATGCTGATATTTTGGGCCAAGATCATGCATCAAAACCCCCACCAGTGCACAGGGACCCCTTCAAACTCAAAAAGAACCCAGATAGTCTGTTCAGTCCTCCAAGCTGCAAGAACATCTAGGAAGCAGTGCCCATAACAACACAGGAGCCCAGGTACAATGAACAGTCCCAGAGCCCGGGAAGTACCCCAACCACCGGGGACTCACCATCGGGGCCGCTCGGCAGGGTGGCACCCCAAGGTTCTGTCCTGTCCTGTCCTATCCTATCCTTCCTATTTTTATTCATTAAATACCTTGTACTATAATTAATTTATCAATAATAAATGGTAAAAATTGGGTTGTCCCCATCAGTGTCCATTACACATGTTATGGACTCAACAGTTCTCTTTCTGGTTTATAAGACATTTGACCACTTTGACCGATAGCTAAACCAATATCAATATGGCATTTACTGATGTGGAGAAATACAATATAACATTTTGCTCAGGCTATTTTCCATTTCGACAGAGTTGGTTACACTGCCGGAGGGCTAAAAGCTTTCCAGCAGCACTGGGTGAGTGGAAGGATACACTCTGGATGGGTCACCGGTCAGTAAAGGTAACAGACACAGACACAGCACTCGTAGCCTCATTCACATGTAGGAACAACTGAATCGGTGTGTGATCGCATTTCAGGAGGGACCCACAAGAATCATTATGTGTTAAATGAACTGCACTTTCCTTCCTTGTACATACCTGCCACAATGGTTGGCCTTTTAATATTGGCTTCATTGAAAAAATGGATTTCCCTTCATATTAGACATTTCCACACTTTCTTTTAAACAAAGTAGAAATGGTTGCCCGGAGCTGCTCATTTCATGTGATCTTGATGGGGAAAAAACAAGCAGAGTGGGAAAACAGCTTTGGCAAGTAATGACTAAAAATTATGAAACACTTTTCTTTTTAATCGTCGAAGGTGAAGAGGGGATTGTCACATTTCTGACACGAATCATTTTAGCTACAGGTCTACTCCATGATTTTGAAAAGCATCAGTGCTGTCATCAGAGCTTTTTGGATTATTCTCCTTGAATTAAGTTTTGAGTAAGTGAGGAGCAAAGATATTACACAGTTCAGCAATATTTTAAAATGATAACTTTTCTAGTCGCTGATCGGAAAAAAAAAATAGTTAAGGGTTGTATGATTGTAACCACTAACATGTTGTGCTCAAACATGGGTTCAGGGAAGCCCTGTGCATTTCAGCAGTTTGTAATCATTTATCTGTGTGGTGCAGTTGTATGAAATATTTACTGCAAGACCTTGGCTAATCTAGAATTTAATTTAGATTAAGTTTTGGATGTAGCATTGATGCACATTTCTAACATTAAACAGCACTTTGATTAAATTTAGCAGTTGTAAAGCCTACTGGTCAGGAGTTTGAATAATGTTGACACGTGGCTCCTGACATAATGTGAACCCTGGCGTCCTGGGTGAAGGTTAGATCAGTCAGTGGATCCTGAACCCTGCTCTGTATACTTTACTCATTAGGTTGGGTTACAGTTACTCGTGTGGACATACATTTCTTTATATTTACTTATTTTGTTTAATTAAAGTTCAGTGCACATCATAAAGACACAAACTCTGAGTTCTGACAAGATGTCAAGAAATTATCAATAGAATTGTGGGAGGGGATGTTCAGTCAGTAGAGCAGGTGCTCTATGAAAAGAGACTCAGCCTTCATGGAAGCAGAGGCCACAGGTAAAACATTTATGAGGCTCTAAGATCATGATTACAACAGATAACCTTGTTGGCATGTTTTATACTGCATGTTGTCTTTAACGATAACAAACTAAAAATGTCTTATCACTGTGGCAGTAGCGCACCACAAAGTTTCCTGCGTAGTAGTTCAGTTGTGTTGATCATACTTTTTTTTTTTGCATTATTGGTCAACAAGCAGTGTAAAAGAAATTTTTAAAAACCTTTGACATAGGAATTGGTATGAATATGAAGAATAACATGCTGGAATCAATGTATTTTACCTGATAAGTAATTTACAAACCAACCAGTAACATGTCCTGATAACAACCAGGGCAGCAAAATATCTTCTTTTTTTTTAATCCAGTGCATCAATGATGTCATTTCATACTTTGACCAGACTGTTTGGCTGTTTTTTTGCTGTTTTTTCTAAAATCTGACGCATGTTCTAATAAAATACAGTTTGCCTCTAAAATATGTTCAAGTCGTTCATTAACTAGATTTTCATGGACTTTGGTCGGTAATTATTGACGATTGAGTCATCCATTCCTTTCAACAAAAGGAGAACATACAGACTCCCATACCTCAGGATTTCAGTTGGAGTGACTAGGATAAAGGAGATATGTCATAGGTTCTGCTAAGTCCACAGCTAACTCTAGATAGAAAGCATGGAAATGGTCAGAACCTGCAGATTTGCAGGTCATGTTGCTAAAGGGCTCTATGTAACTTTACCGCAGGTAGAGGATTCGATTTGAAAGGTTGGGATTCAGGGTTTGTTGGTAGTGAATAAAGTCCCAGATCTTTTTGCTGCTTTATTTCTGGATGCAGAGACTCAGATAAGGAACCTGAGGATATAAAGTGTTCAGATTTCTCTGAAGCCTGGGTAAACCTTTAATAATGCAGGCTGGTCCTTGATTTGATTTTACATTATATTCCGAAATAGTTATGACCTTTCACAATTTCATGGGATCGTTGGCCAATACTGGTCCAGTCCAGTTTACACAATTCTCTCCGCTGACTCCAAGGAAAAGGGTAGCAGAGTGAATAGTGATCATTTTCCTGGCAAATAAGCTAATTTTCGAAAGAGTGCTCACTTAGAAATAAAAAAACAAAAAAAGGATAGCTGTCGGACTGCCCTCTTGTATAACCTAAGTGCGTCCACACACGTTTTAATATGTTTTTAACTTGTTTTTGATTTGCCATAGCATTTCTGATGCGTAGCTCTGAGCATAAGCTCAGAAGATGGACATTTCAGAGCGCCTATTGTTGAAATCTGTGTCTGTCTTTGCTGCTCCCTCTTAAACAGGACACGACCAAACTCAGAGCAACAGCAAATAACTGAAGATGAAAGTCGCACACCCACAATATTACTCCCTATTACCAGTTTAAACATGAAGGGTAAAAGTGATCTGAACTCGTCTGTACCCGTTTTGCATCTTCAGTCTTTTACTTTACGTAGGGTAAATTATGTTGGTATCATGCATGATAAACGCCTTGTCTTTGATCTTGGCCAGTGATTATGCACTGCGAAAGTGGAGCGGAGAGATCTCCTCGTGGTTAAATACCAGAGTAAATGGGATTAGGTTATGTTTTCCCATGAGGTCTACTGAGCCTTCCCACAATGCTGGTACTCCCTGCTACAGATAGCAGCGTATTTCCTCGCTCATGCTTCCACTCAATATGCAATCCCTTCACTGAGGCAATTTCAGAGAAAGGGAAAAGGGAAAGGGTTAAGTACGGGCTTCTCCTCTGGGCCTCTCATGTCACCACCACGTGTAAAACAACCTCTTCTTAGTTGATCCTTCTAAGCATTTCCGTTCATCTCAAAGTTTTGCAGTGGACGAAAGAGGCAGACTGATGATAAAATACCCAATATTTAATTAATTTGTCAAGATGAAGGCAGGAAAACACCTTTCTCTATGAAACATTTACAAAATAAATAAATAATGTGACTTTGGGCCAATTTTTAGGTGAGTTTTTGTGAAGGTCCTGAGTGTTACACAATTTAAAATGAATAAAAAACTGTTATCAATATCAAAGGAAAATCTTACTTAGGTTAGTTGTGAACTGGTAAATACAATATAAGTATAAGTATGAGATCTGTTTCAATTTATTATAACCAGTGAACTAAGAAATAGTCATATCACGCTGATGTGTTAGAAGAAGAGTGTCTATCTTGGCATTTGTGGACCCTACGCGAGTAGACTCAAACCAGCTTTGCGACCTTGCGATCTTCCGTTTGGGAGACGGCCGCTCTACCCACTGATCTACAGCCGCCTGTATGGATGGACTGTACAGTCATAGACAACTGGTGTTTTATCCTCGCTGTAATGTTCATGCAGCCCAAAGGCTGAATCTTCCTCTTTGAGCCTTGATATCTCCACCTGCATTTAAAAAAGGATTTAAAACTTTCCTTTTTTGCAGAACCTATACATTTTAATTAACATTGCTGCTTTTTGGTTATGTTTTCATATAATTATTATTATATTTTTGGTTGATGCTTTTATCTGCTTTTACCTTGTAGCACTTGAGATTTGATCCAAATGTAAAGAGCGTTATAAATTAAATGTGTTATTATTATTATTATTATTATCACAGCCTGCTGCTGACTCTGCCTGGGCATGCTTGGGCTTACATCAGTTTAGCACCTTCTGAACTCAAATGGATAAAAGATTAAATTAGAATAAATGTCTCTCACTTTCTCAGCAGACAATTGTCTTCTCATCCCCTGAGGCATTTAGCATGAGGTAAACAAGCATCGCCGCTCCCCGTGAATGGCAGAATCAGAACACACACAAAAGCATTTTAACTGCAAAATGAGCAATCCCTGTTCCCATCATCGATGGGAACAATCCAACCAGCTCCCGTGGGTAAGTGAACATTTTTCAGCTGCAACATTGATGCGTATTCTTCAGTATAGGAGAGATTAAGGTTTCAAACACATTTTGGATTTAAATCTAGACTTACTTTATTGGGGTTCCATTACTTTCACCTCATAAGCACCTCTTACATGTGTACTTCAATAGCGCTTATCCTTCATGGGATCCATTTTCGCCCATGTTCTGGGTTCCAGACAAGGTTCAAGGTTGTAATCCTGTAAGTCTGTTTGAGGGTGTAACATTGTTAGCGTAATGTGATGTATATGGTAGAAGACAAGTGGGATGTAGTGGTTGTTGCTCCTGGGGGAACCTTTTGGATGGAGGTATGATATTGCGGCATCTGACTCTCTGGCACAAGCTCTTTGATGGCTCGTTGGATAGGGACACGCTGCCATGATGAAAGCAGAGGACTCATATCTCTGTGGATATCAGCGGTAAACCTCAGTTTGGAGCACTCACTGCAATATCCTGAGGCAAATATGCAATTTAGTTCTCCTATATCAATCATTAAAACATAGATACACCTATTCATTTATCTGGTGTGTTATTCTTTCATTTATATGATTCCCAGCATTTTTATCATGCCATCTTTTTATGTTTGGTTTTCTATTTATCGATAGTCTTAAAGTTATTAACAATCATTTGGTTTAATTGGAAACAGGTTAAAGTGGCATGACCGGGTTTGATGGCATCCTCCAAGGGTTCAGTGTGGGAGCAGCAAAGATGGGGAGAGGTATTTTGAAACAAAGGATCAAATAAAAGATTTTACTTTATGCATTCATTTCTTCTAACTCTGCCTTGTTAGGAGACCTTGAGTGTGTTGAAAAGTGCGTATGAATAAAAAGTTTTATTATAATTATGGGAGCACTATTTGTACTATTTTAATAGTGGGTGTTCCAATATTTAAAACAGAATAAGATCATATAAAATCGATTGAAGTGGTGCCATCTTATGGCGAAAGCGCAGAGTTGAAACTGTCAGTTTTGAAATTTGATATACTTGATACTTGGTGGCTGTTTGCGCTCTCTGAGTGCTTTTCTAGTTATTTTACTTTAAAACATTTATTCTTAATTTGTTCCCTGCAACAGATTTCCCTAGAGGTAAGACAGCTGCGTGGCAATTTCTTTTATTATGACCTTTTCTTTTAGCATTACTTAGCACGTATTTTGGAACTTATTGTTGGATTTGTGCTCAAAATCCAACAATAAGGATTTTGAGCACAAATCTCAAAATTTGTGCTCCATTTTTGGAGCAGCATAAAAAAAAACGCTCCAAAAACCTGCACCTAACCTTGAATATTAATCTTACCTTGTCAGATGTAAAAGTTACCTACTTCATGAAAAACATTACCCCGTTACAAATGTTGGATATTGAACTGTGGATAGTTATCTTACTCTTTACCAAGGAAGTAGCATCCATGTTTTCCAAAAGCTATGAGAATTGTGGCTTCATCGGACCAAAGGACACTTGTCAAATTTGTGTCTGTCCATCTCAGATAGGCCTTGGTCTCAGAGGGTCAAAGCGGTTCTAAATGTTGAAGTTATATGGCGAGCTCATCTCCTCGTTATAACGTCCTCGTTCTAACTTCCATTTATAGACGTAGGAAGGACCTGTATTTTCTGAAAGCAGATTTCCAAAGTTCTCCTCAGCCCATACGCTTCAAAAAATCCTGTGGTTAATGCAAAATCCACCTGAGGGATTGAAGGTCTTGGCCATTCAGTATTGGTTTATATCCCTGCCCTTTCGAGTTCTGCAGATTCTTTGAATGTGTCAAATTTAGAAGATTTGCATGAGGAGAGACTGTGCTCTTAAACTGTTGGAGTACAGGGAGTTTCACAAAGCGGTGAAACCGGCTGCTTGTGACTGAGTCAGACGTTTGAGGCAACCCTGTTCTACTCATGATCCTATCACCTGGCACCAATGAACCTGTTTGATCTGTTTGAATGGTCCAACACCATGTTTTTGAGCATTCTACAAATTTCTGTATCCTCTTTTGTTATCCTGGTCCGAAACCTTTTAGAGATGTGTTGCATACACAAAAGTCATATGAAGCCTATATCCACAGATATCCATGAAGCTAATTAGGTTGAACTCAAGCTTTATTTGCTTTTGTACTGTTTTCAGATAGATAGGATGTTCATAAGGATTAGGAAGATTTGAACATAAACTGTTGGTTTTTTTTCAGCAAGCTAAAATCTAACTTTCTAGACCTATGTTTTATTTTTGCATCATCATGGATGACCCATAGTGGGAGTGCTCCTTTACAAATCACTCAATGTGACCTCTCTGTGAAGTCAATCAAATATGGGTGAGGTGGCAGTCTCCTATGGCTTGTGTATGGATATTAAAATGCTTGCAGTCATTTACATCTCAATTCCACACACTCTATGAAAAATTAATTCTTATGCAAATCAGAAAATCGCTGAATTGTACTGGAAAATGATTGACATTTTCCAATGAACACTGTAAAATGACTTTAATATATTGTGAGCATTCATTAACCGGAGGAAATGGAAATGACCCTAGCTGAGGTAGAATTAGCATGATCTATATGAAGTTCAGCGGGGGTCGTTACCCAGCTATAACCAGGGGGTTGAAGGAAACCTCAGCATATTTTGATTGATGTCTGCTCACATTAACTTTGATGGAAAGGTCTGATAACTTCACTTTCAGGCCGAAATCCTGCCAAATGAAAAAAAAAAGCTCAGAGTTTCAGCATTTGACTTCCTTGTTGTTCTTTGGCTGTTTGAAAAGACAATCACAGTATAAGAACAGCAGCATTGACACGATGACTTGTCGCAGTCAGACACAGCAGTGTGTTATGTCACAATTAGTCAAAAACTCTTTTTCTTCTCTAGATCTCTAAGTGACAAATGCTTTAATGTAGTTTAATCCCAACAAGCATTTCCCCAGACTTTGTTGAGATTTTAAACATAGCATTCAGATACAATTAACTGAGTCCTGACAAAGCAGGTGTGCACGCAGTTATACTCTTAAAATTAAATTTGTATATTTCGCGTTGTTTTCATGGAAATATGTGAATTTGCTCGAGCAATACAAATAATGCTGACAAATCTTTAACCAAATTGTAACATGACAAATATACACAAATGCAATCAGAGCCTGCTCTGCTGTCTTTGAATTAGTCACTTTCTTCACTTTCATTATGTTTGCGGATGGCGCGCATGAAGTTTTGAATAAGCATCGCCTTCATTTTCCAGCAGTTGACTATCGATCTGTCTGTATTGTTTGTTTGGCTCGTCACACAGTAGTGTTGATGAACAGACTAATAATCGTTCATTGAAAGGAGTAGTTCCATATTATGTTTCCTACCTTTCCGTAAAAGTGTAAAAAGGATGTCTGTGTCACACATATATAAGGAAGAAATATTGTGAAAGATCTTTTATTTAAATGTTTTTAACTATTTCCTCTTTAACTGTTATGTTTATCGTTTATTGAACTTTCATGCTATGTCATGGATAGACAATTGTCGCAACAAGGATACAACTGACTGAGCCACTGTAAATGTTATTATACTATATTATATATTTGTTAACGTGTTATAAAAATTTTTAATTAATTCTATAAAGCATATCTCCCTCAAATTAGAAGTTAATTTCCTTGATATTCATAGTTAATTACAAGTAATGCATGTTTGTTTTCCTTATATCTGTCTGCATGGGTTCCCCTCGGGGTTCCTTTTCACAATACAAAAGCTTGTTTTATAGGTTAGTTGGTTCCTGGTGTGAACTGTTCATCTCTACCTCTCGCACACTGTGGTCTGAGATGGGCTCCAGCCCATTGCAACGCTGCAAGAATAATGGGTTATGAATATGGGTAGATTTGGGATATTTTCTTTGCAAAGGTTCCCTCTAGTTTTTCCAACAACCAAAAAAAAAATGACTGTAGGTCAACTGGTGACTGTAAATTGAATAAATACTTTCAATTTAAAATAATGACAATAATAAGCACATTCAACTTAAAAATACTAGCAATATTCTAAATAATATACTTGGATCTATGTACAATGATTTTGTGCAACCACTTGATAAGATAAAATGATCCTCTTTCTGATCCTCTCACTCCTTGCCTTGGATAAATAAAGCTAGTTTTTTTTTGATTTCCCTGACTCTCATTGTGCTTCTCCCACGAATTCCCCTCTCTGTAGCTGCTTTGACAGGAGTAGTAAATAACAGTAAGCAAGACCATGGATTATTTTAATTCTTTCCCCAGACCTCTCATCCTGATTGATCATTCATGCGTTCCATGACTTCGAACTGTGAGTCTTGTACCAACAATAGAAATGAAGAAGATTTAGAGCAATCTCATGTTCTTCAATATCTTTAAAGTAAGAAATATAAATATCATTTGGCTAATTTGATTTTAACGGCCTGAATACTACTACCACTATCACAACAGTACTACGCTAGTACTTCTACTACTACCAGCACTAAACTACAACTACTACTACTACTACTCCTACTACTACTACTACTACTACTACTACTACTACAACCACTACTACTACTACTACTACTACTACTACCTCTACTAAACCACCAATATTACACTGCCACTACCAGACTTCTACTATTAGAAAACTAGCACTACTACAGTACTACAACTTCTACCACTTCTACTACTACCATTACTTCCAATACTATTACTACTTCTACCACTACTACACTACCAATACTACACTAACACTACTATATTTCTACTACCACAAACTTAAACTACTACTACTCTACTACCACTAATACTACTACTATTACGACTGCACAACCACTACTTATACTACTACTACTACCACAACTAATACTACCACTACTAGGCTACTACTATGACAATACCACTTCTACACTACTACTTCTACTACTACTTCTAGACATCTACTACTACAAAACTAACGCTACTTCTTCCACTACTACCACTACTACACTACCAAGACTGCACTACCAATACTAGACTTCTACTACTACGAAAATACCACTACTTATACCACTGCATCAATACTACTACTACGACTACTACTACTGTAGTACCACTACTACTACTACCAATACTAGGCTACTACTATAATTACCACTACTACACTACTACTACTAACACTTGTAGACTTCTACTACTATAAATCTACCACTACTACTTCTACTACCTCTATTATAATTACTACTGTTATACTCCACTACCACTAATACTACTACTTTACTACCACTAATACTACTACTACTACTACATTACTACTTCTACACTGCTACTTCTACTTCTACTACACTACTAGACTACTACTACACTACTAGACTACTACAACTAGTATTACTACTACACTACAACTACTACTATACTTCTATACTACTCCCATTACTATTAAACTTCTAGGCTAATACTACAACCATTGCTACTACTACTGCAACCATTATTAACACTACTACTAGTACCACTACCTACACCACAACTACTGCTGTTACCATTATTGACTCCTACTACTAATGCTGCTGCTACTTTCACAAACACTACTATTACTACCACTACTACTGCCATACGACTAATTCTGCTACTAATGCTACAGCTAGTACTACTGCTACTGCTCTTAACACTACTAGTACTGGTACAGACACCACCACTATCACTACTACTACTACTACTGCCAATATTTATATTACTACTGCTAATGCTATTACTACTACACCATGACATTACTACAATAACTACTATTATGACAAATAAGGAAAAATAATAACAACTAGGCTTAAAATGTCGCATCTGACAGTACGGTTATATCTCCTAAAAGCCTGCAATCCCCTAAAATATAAACTATAAGAGTAAATATATTAACACAATAGATTCCCTCAAGTTGATTCATATCCACCAAATTTGGACTTAATATGACCAAAGGTAAGGGAACTTTGGCTTCTGGAGATAAAGCTCCCCTAGAACTATATGACTGACCTTTCCTAAAATCATTCCAGTTCTTCCTTGCAGTAAAGTCTTTGGCGGTATAAAATTTGAAAATGATCCATTCCATAGTTTTAAGGTTATGGCATTAAAACAGAGGTTCGGCAGTGGACACAATTATGATTCAATAATATCCTAGATAATTCAATCTAAATTTAAGGACACCTCTGACAAGGAGGTTATTTCTTTACCTTGGTTTGTCTGTTTGTTTTTTTAACAAGTTTGAATTCGGCCATTAAAATTGAATGGCCGAATATGTATGAAATGTTACCTAGAGGTAGATTTTGTCATATCCTAGAGGTGTTGTGCCTTAGTGAAGGTCTGCGCTCTCTGAGCGTTTCTACCTTTAAGGAATGTTATTAATATGGGAATTGGGTATATTCTATATATTAAAAAATATTTTTACTTGTTATAAATTTGTATAGAATAATGTTTTAGTCAGCAGAGTGGACTCCATCCCGCCTGATATGTCCTGTAGTGGGACACAGAAGTCCTGTAGAAGGGAGGGGAGGCAAGAAGAAGAAATGTATACAAATTTACAACAGATTAACTTACAGGACATGAACCTCAGATGCTGCAGTTTTCAGATGTCACCAAGGTCCTCAGCTCTACTCTAACATTTGACTCCTGTGAAATTTGAAGGAGTGTGTGGCTGAGCTGAAATGTGAATATTCACTCACCTTGTCTTTCTTCAAGTTTCATTCACATTATTATTAATATGCCATTGTTTCCATCAGAGGGGCTAACTCTATTTACCTAGTTAAAAATCATATTTTGATACACAACAAACAAACTAATCCCAATCATGCAGAACTCTGAGCAGGACTGGTGACAGCGTCTAGACATCATCATGCTACTGGCAAAAAGTGGATTAGTCTCTGCAAGGCCTCTTGTAATCGCACTTCTGAGCTAATCCTCCACCACGTCATCGATCCAAACAGCTCTGTCCTGTTCTTCATTTGGGGTCAAAACCCAGGTGAGACAGTTCTGGAGGATGCTGGGTCACGCATGAATCTATCTACCATACATGACCTTTCATTTGACTAACACATAGACTGGAGGAGTTACTTTCTAGATGGAGACACGCAGCAGCCTTTTGCATCTCTATGGGCAGCTGGCAATAATGCCACATTTGTTTGTCATCACTTGCTCGATTCCACTGAATCTCTGGAATAATTATTATGTTTTTTTTGCACGAAATAGAATGACTCACTGAGACATCTATCTATGGCAGCACTTTATCTCACATTCATCAAGTCTCTCAGTTTGGGAATAAGGGGATTAATAAAATAAAGCTTTCAAATAATGCGATTCCCCTGTTTAGAAAGACTCATGAAATATTTGATAGATAGATTAATAGGTTGTTTAATCTTCTAATTCCCAATATATATACTGTAGATCCAAAGTTATTTACAGTCATTTTGCACATGATGGATAGCATCGTTCTAGATCAGTCACAAATGCAAGTATAATGAAAATTTCAAATTTTGACCGTTTGAATCAAAAATCAAAAATGGTGTGAATTTCCTCCTAAGACTCCTTTTCCTGATGACACATTTTCCCATAATTCCTTATAATTTTTCTATAAAGTCATTTCAGCCGCCGATAAAGTGCACATAAGTGTGTTACTTATGTAATTATTATAAATGTTAACAATAGCGAGTAACAAGCAGCTAGCAACGATGGCTAGTGAGAGAGATAGGGCGCCTCTTGCAGCTAGAGTCTTGAAATTTTTCTATGTGTTTTCGCATATTCGGCAGAGGCCAAGTATGAAAGCGAGAAAAAAGTGGGAAAATAAGTTTATAGGGACCGGAGAGAGGTCAAAGTACACGAGTACATATGTGGCATATCACAACATTCTAAATTACCTGATTATAAAGCAAAGTGCCTATATATTTCTAGGCTCTCAAGAGTCTGATAGCCTACAACAAGTTTGTTGTACCGCAAGGTTAAGAATGGAAAAGAATTTCTCCCATTTCTTCTCACTTTTGTTCTCCCATCATTTCCAGCCCCCTTTTTGGGGCCAGTCGCCTCATCAACTAATAACACATAATAATCACGAATAAAATGCTGTTGACGCAACTGGAGGAGTGTGCCAGACTCCTACTTTGCAGACTACTGTTCATTCTGTTTGGCACTGTAAGGCAGCCAGATTCCCGTTCTGCATGCCGTGCAGCTGGACAGGATAGGTTAAAAAAAGAAACATAATGGTTGATGTATCCATAGTAATAACTCTTGGTAATTAAGTAAGTCTAATTTCTGCGAGGGGAAGTAGTTTTTGTCTCAATGTGTGATTTAAAAACTTTTTTAGCCAACATTTTTTTCTGGTCAAGTTATTGAATTGTGAAGCCTTAAGCGTGTGCCAGACACAGGTGCCAGATGCATTGCCAGACACATTTTTTTATGAAAAAAAAACTCTTTTGTAAAATTGTAAAACCATAATGTATTTGCATAAAACCTTTACAGTAAAGTTTACCAAGTGAATAAAGAGAAAACGGTACAAAGTTAGCCCTGCAATGACTAAGAAGAAGTCTTTATTGTCTCAAACAAGACACAGTTTAATCTCAGGCCATGCCCAGAAAACAGGTTTTCTGTTGTATAAATTGCTTTCTCTCAGCTGATTAAAAGTAAAATAAAATGTTTTGCTTCTTTTTTCACTTCCTCTGTCATTGTGGGGCAGAAGGAGGCTTTTCATTGGCTTTTTTTTGAAAGGATGCATCAAGGCAGCTAGTGTCAACCGCCAAACAGGACCTAACAGAGCTTTTCTCAATCCTCGTCACACAAGACGGCTGCTGAATACTGAACAGAAGAGACAGAAGCCACCCCTCTTTTTGAAACACTCAATTATTATTCTCTCTCTGTGTGTGTCTCTGACTCACTCTCATGCAGCCACATACACTTAACCCTGCTAACTGAAACAGCACACACCTACGCAAGGATTGTAGTGCACACAACATCAACAGCATCAGACTCGGAACAACGCCCTCCCTTTCATCAGAAAAAAGAGTCCATCTGTGAGCTCTTCAGGCCACCAGCCAATGATATTGTTTAGACTCATTCTAACAGCAGCTGTGAACAGCATTTTGAATCTTTGTTCTGCCTTCACCAAAATTTGCTGGTTGAAAGGCGTTTGTATGTTTGCTGTTTTTGCAAACATCTGTTTGTGGTTCCGAAGACAGTATTTAAACAGCTCTTTTGACTGAGCTTTACTTATCTCTTAGCCGCTTTATACCGTTCACTACAGTCATCCTTGAATGTTAGAAGATACTCAATCATTGTTTGAATTAAATGTTATTATGACACTGGGATATGTCCCCACCTAGACCCTTCTTATTCAGGATCCTTCAAGCCTCTGTGGCATGTTGTTTTCATATGGCAGCAATCACAATCACAAATAAAATTTGATCCACATCACAAGGAAACCCTGTTTGAAATTAAATAGGAATAGCTTTTTTTCTCATCAAAAGAATAGAAAGAAAAACTAATAAAAACTATGTTTATGCTGTGATCCTGACAGCACAGTTATAGATCCCTGAAAAGCCCCCAATACCTTTCGTTGTACAAGCAATTCCCCTGATTGAACACATCAAATTAAAGGGGAAGTTATGTTTGAAAAAATGTGATTTTCATAAAAAAGCTCTCCATTGAGAATAAAATAGGAACTATTAGAGTAAAATCTTATATATACAAGATGGATCTCCTCCAGTTGACTTATTTGCATCAAATTTTGGACTATATCGGGCCAAAGGTTGAGAAATGACATTGGAGCATTTGGAAATAAAGTTGGACATAGTGGCAGAAGCAACTGACCTTTTCCAAAATCAATCCAATTCTTCCTTGCACTAAGATCTGTGTGGTTACAAAATTTTAAAATGATCCATTAAACAGTTTTTGAGTTATCGTTATCAGAGATCTGTGGCGCCGGACACTGCATTGGCGGCGATGAAAATTCCATGAAATACAAGATTTTTCGGGGATATATAGACCAATTTTGTTTTTTATATGTCAGATAAGAACAGCCAAACATTGATTGTTTTGCCTATGAACCAGCAGGAGATGTTAACTCCCTGGTTATCTCACCTCTGAGGATCAGGAATCTTAATTCCCATCAAAGTCTCCAAACTTATTTGGGTTAGAGATTGGCCCTGAGCCCTGAGCCTGAGCAAGGATGGTGCGGCCATCGCTGTCTGGATGTGTCTAATGCTGACAGAAGCCATGTGAAAATGGAAGTTTAGGAGCAACAGCTTAGTGTGAATGGAACAATAGATTAGAAAAACTAAGAGGATTGAGATGTAGATACAGGATATTCTGCAACCAAAGGTTCGAACCACTTAATACGTAAATCAGTGGCTATGAATTGTTGGTAGGTACTGAATATGAGTGTAAATGGTTGTTTGTCTCCCTTATGGTGCCTGTGTGATGAACTGTCTACTTGTCCAGGATGTAACCTGTCAGAGCATCAAGAGCAGAAAAGATGTCTCACTAATGTCAACTTTGGATGTGATCCTGAACAACATACAAACAGTTTTCTGTGAAATCCTGCATTTTTTAGTTAGACTTAGACTTTTAGTTACTTATACAAGGAATAAATACTATTACTAATATCTTATCATCATGGTTCTGTCACACAGAATCTGTTCCCCAAATGTCAGTCCTTTATTTGTAGAAGGAGCCTGGAGGCATGCTCAGTTCTTCTTTTGGCACTGAAGTCTTGGCCAACAAGGGAGAAGATGTAAGACATGCTGCACCACAGTGGTTATAACTGACACATAGTACATTTCATTATTGGGAAATATACTCTCTGACTGTCTCTCGATTTCCGTTTACATTTTCCAGACTACCCTCCTCCACGCCTGTGTTTGTCTGCTGTGTACTGTGTGTTCCGACTCTGCAGAAAACACATTTTTTGCTGAACCCCTTTTTCCATTGGATAACATGATCTTGATAAGAGATTGATATTCTGCTCAGCTACTAAAAAATCTATTTCCTCTGGGGACATTTAAACGTTTCCTTTTGCTTGGAAAAGTAACAATTGAGCAGCCAAATAATTCACATCAGCACCAACCCACATTACAGCATCTTTTCCACCCCATTGGCTGTCTTGTCCAGATTCTATCAATGAGCAGGTGATTTTGGTGCAGCCCATAAGTTCTGCATTGCAGAGGCATAGTTTGAATCACTGAACACATATTTTGATGTAGTCATCTTTACATTGCACTTAGAATATCTGCAAAGTAGAGACCTTGACCAAGACTCACAGCCATGACGGCTGAAAGCAGTTCATGCACAAATAGATTATGTTTACTCTACAGAGGTTTCAGATTTTCAGGATTTGATCAGCAACATATATGTGCTAAACTTCATGTTTTTACCCAAGTGAATTGATTTTTATTCTTGTGATTAAACACACATACTCTATTTCTTCTCTACAACTGTGTGACTGTGTAAAAACTCCATCTCAGATTTTTGGTTCAATATCTAGGGTGGAGGAGGACTGATATAGGAGAATTGTCTGTTTGATGTTTTCAAAATGATGGGGGTAAATTGAGTTATTAAAATTATAATTACCACGCTGTTTTTTCTCTGGACATTTTTTTTTTTTTGGCCATTGTTTTTAATGAGATCTTGAAATTCAACAGCATCAACAATCCTGTAAGGCTGAAGATCTTAAATTCTGACCCTTGCAACATCCCATGGTGCAGCTATGTTTGACACCTACTGTTTATTCATGAAACATAGCCAATATATATTAAATGCTATGTTTTGAATTATTCCAGCTTTTATCTTGCTATCTCTGCTATAAATCCTGAATTTTTAAAATCTATCTAGAAAGTTTTTTTCTTTTCTTGCAATAATAAAAGGTCAGCAAAAAAAGATAATATATAATACAATTACTTTCTGATGCCTTTTGTAATTTTAGTAACACAATGTTTACTTCACCGCTGGATTGATTTTCTTTTTTCATGCAGCAATTAATGTCTTACGGACAAAATCATTTAATCAGTGAGAATGACTAACTATCTGCTTTTGCTTTGTAGCACTTTGAGATTTGATCCAAATGTAAAGTGCATTATAAATTAAATGAATTATTATTATTATTATTATTATATACAGACCGTATTGCTGCAATTTTGAGGCATGGTTTCAAGTACATTTTGAGACATGGCCTGCATACCCCGATACCCACATCCACTACTTGCACACTTAAAGATGGGCGTACACTGATGACGTGAGACGAGTACAGGGAGGTGCGAGGGGAGGACATCTCAGAAATTTTATTCAGCTGACTCAAGCTTCTGCATAGTTGAAAAAGAGCCACAATTCAATGGTCTGATGTAAGCGCATATTTTCTCACTGCGTCTTTGCAAAGTGCCTACCCAGCGTCTGAATTGCCATGGCGACACGCACCATGTGGAGAATAAATAACGAGTAGTCATAAAGTAGAAAGTGCAATGTATGGCTGGTTGCAACTGAACAGAAAGGAAGAAAAATAAAGAACTTTATTTTCC
Organism: Lophius americanus; assembly: GCA_037951165.1. Taxonomy (NCBI): domain Eukaryota; kingdom Metazoa; phylum Chordata; class Actinopteri; order Lophiiformes; family Lophiidae; genus Lophius; species Lophius americanus. The sequence goes on from JBBDHG010000078.1 coordinate 1,680,943, forward strand.
AGAGATGCGGTGCTAGCTATCAAGCTAACACTATAGATAATACAATGTAGTTAGCTTACCTTCCCAGATAGCTGCCCACTCCTCCTCAGACACGGTGGAAATGAAGAAAACCAGTTAAGCTATGATTCACTACTGTGTGATTGTATGAGAAAATAGAGGCTTCTTGTTCTTCTATTCATTTTTTCTTCTTTGTCAATTCTCTCTGCGAAAATGGACAAACCATACTGATCCCTGATCTGCTCCATTCAGAGCAGCAAACATTGAATAAATGGACAAAGAATTTGAATTCTATTCTTAATTTTATTAGAGAGGCTTGTATGGGAGAGATATGATCTCTCGTATTAGTTTTGGACTGTACACACATTGCAGCATTCTACATCAGCTGGAGAGTCTTAAGAGACTTTTTAAGGGAGCCAGATAATTAGGGAAGTGCAATTATCCAGCATGTAAGTAACCAATACATTTTAATTATTTTTTGACACAGATGAAAGAAGGACATCCTAGATAGTTGTTTTATATCTTCATTTATGATTGTCCCTCAACGTCTGACAACTGGGCAGTTGAAATTGGAGAGCCAAAGGCAATGTACCTCCCTAGCTTTTTTTAGGTTTACTAGGGTTAGGTTTTCTTTGTTCCGATTTAGTTTTGCCTCCCTTTTTTTCCCTCTTTTTTTTTAAAGTCACCCAATCCAGTTTGGATTTAGTGGCTTAAATATTTGAAATTTCAAGATACAGCCTCAGTTGTGTACTTCAGGATCAGCGGATATTTGGGCTTTTTATTACAAGACATCCTCACTTGACATAAAATATAATTACTGTGTTAGCACTGTACTTTTTATTAAACTGCCATTATTATGTTATTACCCAGATTGTGTTTCTTCTCTTCTTTGGATCAGGCAGAATAGAGGCTGCTCAAAAAATGTGTATCCCATCATACAGTACATGCAGATTTGCTGACAAGGTGCACTATATACTGCATAGGAAAAACTAACATTGTGAACTTGGAATATAAGATATACAGTATAAATCCATAGAAAACAACCTCTCACAACCTTGGAAATTACTGCATCTTAGTGGCTCATAAGTGCCTGATGGACTTGAAGTTGACACCTGAAAATAAAAGACTTTTGGATTGTTAACCTGCTTGTGTGTCTCTGTGTGTGAGCGGGTACAGTATGCCTATGTCTACACTTCCCTGTGATCAGTTTATCATATGAAAGGATAAATCATGTGGAAATAAAAACATGACGTTCATTGAGGGGTGGCTTGTGTTTGTTAAGATAGGAGCAAAAGTTTAATGTGAGTGAGAGTTTCTGTTGCTGCTGCCCATCCCCAAACTTGTGTTCTGTTGTGGATGGTCAAATTATGGAAACACGTGCTCAGAGTGTGCCTGAAGCTCCGTTAACATTCCCTGGGAGCTCACAGCAGTTGGGTGTGACTCGTGCAGTGTAGTGGCTGATTCATGCAAGACAACCTGATTCCACGTTCACGTAACATTAGGGTGCAATAACAGCACAGCTATTACAGTGCATCAGAAGGTATGCTTTGACGACCAAATGCGAGCTGTGAGAGTGTATATTGAGAGAATTTCTTTTATTTTCCTCTAGGTTTAATGGTCCTTTTTAACACCAAGACCAAAACATTTCCCTAAAACACATTTTACTATTTACACTGAGCAAAACAAAAGCAACATAACACTTCCCCAGTGTGTGATTTTTGACAGTATGCTGATATTTTCTACACAAAAAAGGGATGATGTGTAATCTAGCAGCAACTAATTTTACTGTAACTCTACACCAAGCATTGCTTTCCAAGCAATGAAATAACAATCATTTTCTGGCCATGCTATACGGTTGATGATCTCATCCTCTCCTGAGAGGGTGAGGAGCTCCCGAATGTTGCATTGTCTCCCAAATTTGCAATCTGTGGATGATTTTCCCATATTACTGACTGATCCCCAGGATGCTTAAATATGATATTAAGGTATTGTATATTATAAGTTAGGCTGCGTGTTAAGGCAGGGTTCCTTGTATTCTTGTTCTTTGACAAAATCAATCTTTATTTCTTTCAGTTGATGCAGCAGATACAGAGCACAAAGAAGTGGAAATTTTATGGAAATGTGTTTTGGCAGCCTGATAAATGTCAGTTCACATTACTCTCCTGTTATCACTCACTGACCACTAAGAATAGTCTGTAGTTAATAAATGACTGCTGTTTGCTGGATAGGTTGTGTTTAGCAGCGCTATCAGAGCTTTTTCATTAAAAAAAAGCTGGTGCTTGTCATTGGTCTCATGGTTGGTAAGACTGTGGTTTGACACAATAAGACACCAATGTCACAATACACCACATATTCTTTCTTTCTTGTTATAATAGTATTCATAATTGTAGCTTTGGGTAATTTTGGAGTAAATCAAATATTCATGATTATTCACTTTTATGAAAAATACAAAACATCCTTTGTTATTATTTAATGCAAATTTGAACTGTTTTTAGTTTGGATTCGTGTTATCAGTTCAGAATTGATTGACATCTTTTGAAAGCACAATCAGATTCAACTGTCACTCAGATTCTCACACTGTATTATTAATATAATGGTGACATGACTTTTATATTGTATCTCGAATTACTCAAAATATACACTTTTGATACAATGATTGGCTTTTATATTAAATAACATTCCGGTATCCGTGTATCTCTCATTGGAATTCTCCCGTATATTTGTAGCTGTTTAAAGCAGGCAGACACAAATTTGAGGGGACTGACATCAAAGTCAGCACTGATTGGAAGTGTGCATTCTGTTTGGTGTGGGGATAAACCTCATATGAAATCACCAGCGAGGATAGAAAATCTAGCTAGAAGCCCTGACGATAGGGGCAGTGATTTTTTTCACTACTGCCAGTGACACAAAGTAGACTGAGTCAGACAGCCTGGACCATTACAGAAAGCACTGTAGAGTTGCAGGAGGGCTCAAGGTAAATTCAAAGTAGATTCAAAAGTGTACAGGGAGTGATTCATGTGCAGATCACACATTCAGCCTGGTGAGAGGCAGTAGAACGCTGGGTAGGAAGAGCATTTTGGTCACATGCATCACTCAGTGCCAGTATCTAAAAATACATGCAGACCACCTCCAGCGGCATCTCCACCAGACCCAGCAAATGACAGAAAGAGATCAAAGCTTGAATTGAGGAGTTTTTTTACCAAGATCAAAGCCAGTACTATTGATAAAGTGGGAGTTGGTCTGGTAACAGGTAGATTACAGAAAAAACTATTGACAATGGGCTTTGAATTCAATTTTACCCAGAGGTAGGTTTTGTCATATCTTACAGATGATTACATTTCGGTGACGTAATGTGCTTCATAGCATTTAAAATAAATAAGAAATAAGCTATTCTTAATCGTCAAGTCACAGTGTGGCGAGGCACTCTTTTGAAACCATTATTGAGTCGATCGGTGATGCCACTGTACCTTTGATGTTTGTTTGGGGGTGGCACTGGAGGCTCAGTTGGCTGAAAATAGAATCTGAAGTGGAAGTTGCAGGAGAACACCAGCTATAATGTATTTTATAGATATTGAGAGGGTTTGTTGGAGATGTCGTTACATATAGATGTTAGCAATAACTCAAACATTAATGGAGAAATCTGCCTAAATGGATCCTAAACCTTCGGTACTGTTGTGCCTTGTTCCTTTGATGTTTTATACTGGAGAGGTACAGCAAATGATGCAACAATGTGTGTTTAAGAATAATTTCAGAGGTGGATTTTGGCCCTTTGCGGAGGTTTTTGCCGCCTGATTGCCTTTTTAAGTTTCTAGTGGGAATGGACCTAATATTACATCAGCTGGCAGGGACAGGACACTGGCTGCAACCCCAGAGGAGAATGGCAGATATTTGGCCACCAGTGCCAATCCATCAACTGAAGAGGGTTCAAAGCTATATCTATTTGTAAATGCTTATAATATTGTATCTATAACGAATTAACAATGACATTTTATAGTAATTTCATTGACTTGCACGTCCACAGCTTCAGAGAATAAACAGTTTTCAATCACTGTCTGTAGGTACTTGAAAACACTCTGCGAGGTTGCAAAATAAAGAAAGAATCACCAAGTTATTATCCTCATCTGTAACAGCTGGCGGTCACTCTGTCTGCTGCACTTTAATCTTTTAAAGATGAGGGAAGGGAAGGAGGAAAGTAGAGAAGAACTTAAGAGAAAGGGTTTCGATAAAGAGTTGACATTTAGCTTACATTATTGATAACACACCTGAATCTTCTTTTGTGGCGACAGTCAAAAGTTGAAAAAAAATGGTTTACTCATAAGTCTTACAGGAAAATACTGAATTGTGTTTGGACAAATTATCTTCTAAATGTTCAGTTTGAAACATTCAATTGCAAAGTAAAAGACACAAATAAAGAGCCCCCTCCCCTTAGCTTTAAGTTAGTATGCTATGTTTAACTTTTGGCAAACATTAGCTTTATAAAGGCATTTGTTCACAGAAGGAATATCTTGCTGTGCTGTTATGATGAAAGTTTTGTTTGTATAAGTATTATATTTTCTCTCCACAACTGCTTCATTGTCAAACTAATGATTTCCTTCCCTTTGTCCATGGGTCCCTGCAGGGAAGTGTATGGGGTATTCAAAGAATGACAAAACAGGAAAAGCTGCAGTGTTTCACTGAAATTTGGTTTGATAGACTTAATTCATTTTCGTTTGTGTCTGCTCAAAAACACAATCCCAGAACCTTAAAGCAATATCTCTCCAAGACAGCTGTGCTGAGGACCTCTGACTTCCATTACTTCATATAGTCTAGCTCAGTTCACCCCCCTGACTCTCACTCCAAATGGTACAATCCATTTAAATAGGTGCTTGTCATCTCACAGTGCGCTGTGTCCTTTCAACCGTCAGCTGCAGGGAGCACGTTTCACAGGGGCAATGCCGGCTCTCTAACACACACACACACATACACACACACGCACACTCAGTCGAGCTTTTACGGACTCACAAACACACAGACACACACACAGCATACTTATACCATCTCCAAAGCCATACTCCACCCAGCAGATACACATTTCCCCTGCCGGATGCCTCTTTTTAAAGAAGAGGACAAACTGCTTTGAGGATTTGACTTGACTTTCTTCCAAAAGAGGAGTGCGAAAACACAGAAAAGGAAAAAAAAAGAGGGATTTATTTGGGGACACCTTCCTCAAATGGAGATGGTCAACTTGCGAGCATGACACCTTGTCTGGATTCCCCTCTCCTGCTCAGGCAAAAATCCTGAAGATGATGGATGACAACAAGCAGTTGGCCCAGCGCATTGATGGGGCCATCCAGTCCGCCAGCCAGGAGGTGACCAACCTGCGGTCAGAGCTGAGCGCCACCAGCTGCAGACTGGCTGAGCTGGGGGCAAGTGACTCTGCCAGCATGCTGGAGACCCTGCAGCACAACCACAACGGTAAGAGCTCTCCTCAGGGAGTGGAGAGAGGGTAACTGTGGTGAGAAGTTCCAAACATGTCAAAGGATGAGTGCTGTCTGATGCAGCTGTGTGGAATGCTGTAGTCTGTGTCCGAGTGTGTATTTGCGTCTGTATGTTTATGGATATCAGTGCATGTTCGAAAGTCCGTGAGTGGATCTGTTAAACGAAAGAGGTGAGGAGTTTCTGATAGCTTCTGCCCCTTGTGTTGAATAATTAACCTCCTGAACTTTCAAGAGGGGGCTGGCGCTTCACTTTAGTGTGGGCAGAGTGGGTAAAGTTACAACTTCCCTTTCACTGTCTGGCACTCTGGCACCGACTGCTAGTTCATTCGGTTCTCCTTTAACTGGGCAGTGGATATATGTCTCTTGAGGAGGGAAAGGGGGCTGGATTTAGGGGTTGCTGTGGGTTACTGTTACCAAGAGCCTTTTTGAATGGCTGCCCAGCCTGTAGAATGCTGTTCTGTGCATGCATGAGTATGTGTGTGTGTGTGTGGGTGTGTGTGTACTGCAGCTGTTCAGTTTGCCTTTTTCCAACTTCTTTTGCACCCAGTATGACATGTAGGTAGCTAACAGATAAATGTTTTTGTGCATTTGTACATTCATAGACATTTGTGGCTGCATTATCATGTATCCCCATGTGGTGGCATATCCTTTTCACTTCTGACACTCACATTCTCTCACACTCTTGCTGTTTCCATAGTCAGCTGATACAGTGGGCTCTCTGTGGGAGATGTCCCATCTTGGTGGCACTGAAACCACTAACACACTTCCGAGATCAAGCTCTGTAAATGATCTGCTGTGTTTCTTCTCCCATTCACCCTTGTGAAAAAAACTCTTGGTTCCATTTCCCTTTACGGTGACAGAGTCCACACATGACCACTGTAGTTTCTCAATGAGGAAATAGTGACTGCAGCCTGCCTCACACAGCTAGTGACATAGCATTTTGGTCATGGGTTAGCATAGACTTCCGTAGACTGGCAATGTCATTTTTAGTTTTCAGTTATTTGTTTCAGCTTGTGTGGCGGTGAGTATGTGTGTGCGTTCCTTATGGTATCACTTTAACCCTCATGCACACTCACGCTGCTGCTGTTTCCATAGCAGTGTGCACACCAGTGGACAGACTCTGGGAGGGTTTCTGCAATGATGTCATTGACCCTTGTAGCTGCTTTTCTGCTAAGGTGATATAATAAGCTAAACTCATTCATAAAACTCATATAAATGACACATCAACATTAGAAATTAAGTCTTCAATGGTCTGTTCTTAAAATGTTCACATGTCAGAAACCAAATGCGTTCAGACCTTATCAGATATAATTGTCTACAAATTGATGACAAACATGTCCATCTTAATATGAAAGATTTGTGGTTGCTTTTTGCTGCCTTTGTCGTCTGGCATATCTTTCCACTGGCATTGTGAGTCTTTCATTGCTTCACACCCATCTCTCTCTCCACGTATCTGTCCTTTACAAGCCCAGGGTGTATAATAGGAAAGGCTGTGGATAGGGGGATTGGGTAATTTATCACCATTGGCTGTGTTGGGAAGGGATGCGTTTGGTTAGGGTCTCTGGTTCATTGCGCAGCCGTTAGAGAGGGAAGCTGCGTTAGAGTTGCTGCCTGCAGCATCACTACCAGTAACACTAACCTCGCTCGTAGACTAGCATGCTTTAATGCTTGACTATTTCCTGGGGGTATGTACCTGCACATTACATTCATCCCAGTAAAGCAAACATTGTGAAGAAATGGGAGTAATGGGAGCAGAAATGGAGAAGCACACCCTCACACCTGTTTCGTGAACACACGAGAACTAACCTTCGCATATCTCTCAAACCCTCTTTCACCTTTGCTATCTCCTGAACTCACTCAATGTTATTCATGCAGTAGTCCACAAGTCCTCTTAGACTTAAGTGGGACACATTTAGCTTTTTCATGGTGCTGAAGGTTTTGTGATGTAATAAAACATTTTCAGCAACCCTAAGACTCTCCCAAACTTGTGTTTGTGTGTATGGGAGAAACTTCCACATCCAGCTCTGCAGATTTCAGTCAAGTTATCAGAAAAATATTTTCCTCTCCATTATGAAACATTATCATTTTTTTTTTTTTAGATTACAATAATAATTGATAAACACAGCAACACTTCTTCCATGACATTTCAAATTAAGAGAGTATATTTAAAAATAGAATCAAAAGTAAACTATAATGGCACTCTGTACAGGATACACCCCAAGGCTGAACATTTCTACACATGTCTGTGTAGCTTGGCTGGCTGTTTCTTTAAGTTTTGTAGAAAAACTATTGCGTAGATTTAGCAAACAAGGAGGCACAAGTAAAAACATAGCCTCCTTAGCAGAGGTAACAAAGGCACGGGGGAGAACAACTTTGCACAGGAAGACGTGGGCAGAGTTGGATTTGAATCGGCTGCCTTCTTGCTGTGAGGCAGCAGACTGGCCACAGCGCCCACAGTCCAAAAACATGCTAAATAGGTGAATTAGTGACTCTTAGTTGCCCGTAGGAGTGATGTGAGCGTGAATGTTTGTCTGTCTCTGTGTCGGCCCTGTGATGAACCGAGGGGCATATCGTATATAATGCTGATGTGTTTTGACTTTTCTTTTGTGGGTGGGCAAACTTGCCGTGTACATCTGGGACAAATAAGAAACATCTTCAAAGTTTTTCTGTGTGTTTTCCGCATCTAGCCAGTTTTGTTATTGCCGAATGTATTGGGTGTATTCAGACTCAAATCTACCTGCTGTGCTAAGATACTGTAACTAACAACTCCCCTCTCCGTCTGTATCTGTGTGTGTGTTCCAGGATAAGCTGTGATTTGTAATATCCCGGATGCAAGTAGCTTGTATAGCCGACAGTTTTGCCATCATGAACCACATTGTGAACAAGTTGATATAGCATAAGCATTTTTGTTCAAACTCAATGGTAATGACCCGAAATTAAGGAGTCAGCGAATCTCTGTATCTTTATTCTATGTAGTCAAATGTGTGGTGTATCGAGCTGCAGACGTACTTACTAAACACTGCATGGTTATCCCTTTTCCCGGTTTGAAATGAATCATGTGCTATACATTGCAGAGCATGAACAAGCGCACAGCAGTCTTTGAATCCTGCACAGAATACCTCACAACCTGAATAATGGATGAAGGTATGTTGGAGGATTTGAAAAAAAACATTGTTATGTGGTCATTGATTTAAATGACTCAATGGTATAATATAGAAGCTTGCTAAAACATGTCATGTCGTAGCAAATCCGGAAATTTTCAATGCAGTGTTTCCACTGTTACTCACTAAAAGTTTCACAGTACATCAGGTTAGCTCTAGTCTCTAGGTCATACTGAATACAAAACATATCAGAGCGACTAATCCAGAAGATTGTGAATGATTTAGGCCTATTATCTCATATATTATGTAGAATTTAGTGACTAGCCAAGCACTGCATGTTAAGAAATTACTTTCTCCATTCATATTTCTCTGTAACACCTTATCCCACTCAGGTCGGCTACTCATGGGGCTTAAGCCTATCCCAGCTGACATTTGGCGAGAGGTGGGGTCAACCTTTCATAAGTTACCACTTCATCATAGGACATCTAATGCTTTAAAAACTGTTTCGCTGGACTTTAGTTTTAATGAAAAAGGTTCCCTGCATAAAAAATCAATATTAAATGTAAATTTTTTCTATCTCAAATCTTTTTGCCTTGACTGCTCAGATTAATCTTTGTATTTGACCTTTATCAGACATCTGTGTGAACCAATCTGAACTGTGACCCCAAACCTAGAGAAAATGTAATTGGTATATCAGTTAATTACCACAATTAATAAAATAGTGATGCAGGCAATAATTTCTTGCATAGTTTGCGCTTTGTTCTAAATGTTGTGTGGTGACAAGTGCAAGCAAACAAAAACAGGACTTTATAAATGCATCATCCCAGTTATTCATCAGATGTGCAACATCATTTCTCCCAGCTGTTATGGTGGCGATCCTCGGTATTCCATTTGGCTGATATTGATGTGAGTGTGTTCAGTGGGAGAAAGCATCATGAGTTCTGATCTGACCGATGACACTGCTCTCACATCAGCTGAAATCAAATATGCTTCTGATTCGGACAACAAATGGAACGTAAATCAGAATGGGGGAAAATCAGATTAAAAATTCTTTCTGCTATTAACACTTTCCTCAAAAAACCCTACTGAGTCACAAATTAGCAAAAAAAAGAAAGGAAAAGACGGGATATGGGTCGTTAAATACTTTTCTTTGTGTCACATGTAACATGCAGTCCTTCTTCCCTCTAAATGTAGGCAGAAGACCAGGGAAAAGGACTCATGAATATTTTTACTATTCTATTATATTCAAGAGTACTTGAATGTTTCGCTCATGTGAAACAACTTCTACTTTAAATTATTTTTAATCAAGGATAAATAAAAAATGCCTGCGTACCTTTCTCTTCTGGAAAGTTTAAACCAACTGTCCAAACAACAGCATAGGAGTGTTGGAGCACTCCGAAGTCTTTCAAACTCTTCTACATTCAGCTACCCTGTTCATTCCTTCTCAGAGCAGAATATAACTGCGCTCCTTGAAGGTTTCACACATTGTTATTCTTAAACAGTGAGGGATTGTTCTCCAAAAATGCAAGACGGCCTCTCAGTCCTCACTTGAGGTAGAACACAGAAGCCATTAGTGGAGGATAGACAATTGATATTTCAACAGTAGCCACCCTGACCCGCATGCACCTCATGCTTACACACTAGTTTGCGTGATCTGTGTCGCTGACTGGGTGGTGCATTAATCCATTGCTTAATTTACCTAGATGCAACCTTTCTTGAAAACCTATGTTGAGTTACAATAATACTAACATTAATACCTAAAGATCAGTTCTGTTTGCACATTTTACAGCTCCTGTAACTTAATTTAGTCAACATATATGTTTAAATTATATGTTTTTCTTTCACATGCATGTGGCTATGGCTGAGGCGGTAGAGCTGTCATTCACTTATCAGAATGTTGTGGTGATCTTGATCAAGACAATGAACACCTATTTTCTCCCATGATGCCCACTGCAGAACAAATTTGACTACGTTGTAATGATGTAGGTGACAATAAAGGTTACATTTTATTTTTGTTATTATGAACTTGGATGTGATTCCTTTCCCCCTTCAGCCAACATTGTGGATTTAGTTTGGTTTATCAAAACTTTTGTAATTACTTTTGTAATTGTAACTATGTAATGAATTCAATTTGTGTTGCAAAGTACAATACTTAAGAGAAAAAAGATTGAAGGGAGAATGAGCTAGCCGACATTGGGCAAAAGGCTTGGAATACACTGGATAAGTCGCCAGTTCCTCACAGGGCTGAAACATAGAGACAGACAACCGTTCACACTTTATGGGCAATTGTAGTGTCACCCATTCACCAGTCCCCAACGACCCTGATCAGGATAAGTTGTTACAGGTAATGGATAAATTACCCCCCCCTCTCCCATCCCACAGAATGCCAGACACATGTCCTCCATCTTGCAAGTTAAAGTAAAAAATACAAATTTTGAAAGAGCAAAATTTAACCAAATGCTTTCACCCCCACTACTTTCTAATATACTGTATTTTGAACATGAATAGAACTTGTTCCAATAATAGTTTTTCTTTTATTTGTCACATGTTCCACAGTACAACATTGTGGAATTTATCTCTGTATTTAACCCATCCCTGAGGGAGCTGAGGTTTCAGGGCCTGTTGCCATGGCGTCAGGGGGTAGGCTTGAACCCTGGTCTCCAAGTTGAGGGATGACTTCTCTACCCACTGATCTAAAGCCAGACCCCATCTGCATACCCATTTCAAGTGCTGTTTCTATATTCAGTATCCACATTATTCATTCAAAAAAATGCATCTGTCTTCCTGGAACAACGATTCTATGAGCAAAGACTCACCGTTCAGTCATGGCCTTACTGTATGGAGGAGAAAATAATTTAAGCCTTAGGTGATAGGAAATGTCAATAGGCTGCATATTATGTTCTGCTGTCCTTGTTTTTTTTGGGTAATATTTGCAAAAAGGGTCTTCGGCATGAATCTTGATTTCTTGAGTTACTTGAAATTCCACAACTTTTCATTTAAGAGTTTGAGTCAGTGCTTTCTTTGTAGCATTCTGTTGCACTTATGTCTGTAAATTCAAATAAATGCCATTGGAATTATATTGTTTTGAATTAATTAGAAATATTTCCAATTCCGTTTTTTTTTTTTAAATTTGAAGTAAATTTAATAACATTACTTTAGAATAATCATATAAAAATGAAATTGGCTATTACCCAATAGCTGATATATAAATAAAGTATTTTCAAGAAAGCAAACTCATTTCCAACAACCAAATCTTCGACTGCTTTTGGCTGCACTAAGCCTGAGGGCATGATAACAATTTCAGCCTTTCATTTATTGTTAAGTTGTCGTCCTATCAAGTCGTTCGAGTGTTGAGCGACCTCACACAGATTTCCTGTTGTCTCGTGTCTGCACATTGAAAGTCTGGAAACATCACATACTATTACCTCTCTGCTCTTTAACACTCGCTATTATTGATTTGATGAAGAGGGCCGGGTGTTAAGCTGCTCTCACTCAGATAGGCTTTTGGTGCAGAATGCCAGCCGAGTTGCTGAAAAAATGAAGGAGCCAAAAATATGTTGTAGAAATAGTAAGGTAATATAGTCAAAGAAGCCTGTCACAAATTACTTCAAGCTGTGAAAATGGCCCCAGATCTCATTAGTTTTTTTTTGTTGGCGGAGATTGCTTTTAAATGCCTCTCTGTCTGTGGCCGTAAGGAAATTAATGACTTGTGTGATACAAAATCATGGTCCTCCTCAGGTTTCATGTTTATGGCATGTTTTTTGGACATTTATTTAGCAAAGTTATCCAACAGATGGTTGGATAACTGGTTGGATAAAATGGAAACTCCAAGACTGCTTTTAGCAATCGTGGAGTTTACTTGCCTGCTGTAACTTCACAAATTAATCAGAACTTTGAGATATAATCACCACCTACTCAAAGCCTTGTAATGAACCATGTAAGTCTAATTAATGGGACCCAAACCTGAGCATGTGGTTGAAGGTAGTAATTACTAGCTTATAAAGCATGATAATAATGAGTGATTATAGGCTGTAACCATGTGGGTAACGGTAATTCACACATAAATGTCATCATCAACTGAATAGTAGTAGTAGTGACATACAGTTGAAATGCAGTTTAGGATTCTGCTGCATGTCCACAAATGCACATTCCTCTCTGGGGCTTTGTCAGAGGTAATTGATCAGAGGCAAAAAGTATTTTCCAGACAATCAACAACTAGAATAAGACCTCAGCAAACTCGGATTGATTAATGCTAGCTAGCTATCTAAACGCAGATGTTGCCAGATATAATTTATTCTTTACCTGAGTTGATGACCTTCTTTGCATTTTGTGGGTCAGGTCTGCAGTCTTTATTTGATGTTTTGGATTGTCACATTATGCATTAATGAGTTGGAGGTGCTCTTGGGTATGTAAATTAATGTTGCCTCCTCTCCTTCAGTCTGCAAGCTCTGAAAACTAATGCTAACAGTTCTCTCACACACAGCGGCAGATGGCATGAGTGTGCTTGTAGTCTGTGACATTCCACATCGTCAGATGCCATGAATTGCAAACCCTGAGCTGTGTCGTGCAGAACTGTGGAATGAGGGAGTGAAGAAGAGGGGATGGTGCTTTAGAACAATGTAAATGTCATCTCTCCCACTAAAACTAATTTTAAAAGGATTTAGAATATTATTTTGCTCCGTGAAAGTGACAGGGCAGTATAATCACCATGTGGGTGATACATTATGAAAAATGATTAGTTTGATGGGGAGCTTAATTAGTGTTTGATGGAGTTGCTGCATTAGATTGACACAGTCTTCCATTTTACATGTTAGCGACAAGGCTTCGATCAAACATAGTAGAGCAAACTTGTTCATTTTGATAATGTGGATGAGCATCATCTATAACTCTGTTGTTTGCGGTGATCACAGAGGAAATAAAACAGGAAAGTTGTACAGCCAAGTCAAGGTGTATTATAATTACAAAAGAATGGACGGGAAAATGCGCACAGTGGAAGCTGGCAGTTCTGTTCTGTTACCTCAGAGAATGGCTACCTATCGGCTGAGATTGGAAATGAAGGTGAAAGTGTGTGCTTGTCAGCTGAGGACCCCCCCCCCACCAGTGATTTTTGAATGATATGACTCGAAGGTGGGGCTCCCTACGGTTTGGTCAGCAATTATTCAAAATGAGGTGGAGACAGACGACCTGCAGTGGCAGGAGCAACAATGAAAAGACCTCTCCTCCGTTCATGTCATATATCTGGCATTGGTAGACTGAGACCGCCTCAGTATTTTTTTCTATTTCTGTCCTCTGGTCCAATAAGCAGATTTTGTGCAGTGTAGGTGTTTGAATTACATTACAAAACATTGTATCTGTGTGGAGACTGCAAAACCAGACGTCATCTTACAAATAAATTTCCCTGCAGATGTCTATTTTTTGTTTTTTAATCTTGTGAAAATCCAAATAATCCAAATATGATAATTTACAATTCATTGAAAGAATTTATTGAACAACAACTAACAGTTTGATCAACGCCATTTATTGCTCGGCAGTGGTTATCGTCCGCAAGTCTGTTTCTACAACAGGGTATCAATTTTGGATCTTTAGCTGGATAGTTGGGGGGATGTGCTTGGCGTGTGCAACTCAAGATGATAACAAGTGTATTCTGGGCTTAGGCATAGCCGAATAGAATTACTACATAGCTCTGCAGAGGCACTGGCTAGCCTTGAAACATTTGCAGACATATGTACAGGTCCTGGGTTCGGTTTCACCCAGCCTACATCCCATCGTCAACTGTTTCAAGAGCTTACAAATAAAGTGGGATGCTGGATCAGTGATTCTATAAAGCCTCTACTCGGCTCTGTCAAACGACTTCCACCAGCTCCCGAGGCAAGACGAGGAGCTGCTTTTTCTCACACTCTGTTAGAGACTATGTCTTGAAATTTCTACATTGCTCTCGGAAAAGGGCACTGGATGTTACGTTCATGGTCCAAACCAATGACGTTCAACGTTTAGAGTCATGGATCATTGGGAGTGTAGAAGTACTCAAGAACACAGACACTGACATGGCTATTTGAGAATCACACACTCTCCTTCACCTCCCCTACACCTCCCACACTTTGTGCTTGTGGTGCTGTTTAGAATGATCGCATGTGATCCTGACCGTGAGCTGTGAGCATCGCCGGTGAGAGAGAGCCAGGGGACAATGTTATTGCTATGCAAAACAATGTTTGATCATTAGAAAACCTGCCATGTTGCATTAGCTAATGATCTAAGAAAAGGCATTTATGTAGAAAATAAGTGATGTTTCTGCGCTCGATGAAAAGGATAAAGAGTCGAAGAATGGATGTGGGAAAATGATGGGTAGTTTGCCTTTGTAGGTGCTAAAGCCTTATTTAATATTTGGCTATCAGAAATTGTGAATTGTTATATTCAAAAATAGGATTTAATTTACATTATATATGCCTCTGGGCAACACCATTCAAAAAGGGAAAATTGATAGCGATTAATTTATGCAATCTCATTAAATGTACTAGATCATCTGCGTGGAACTGTCACTAATAATTAATTACTACCTCTGCTCCCAAATTGGTAATTGACAAAGGCACAGATTCACAAACATTTGTTTAATTCTTTTTGTATTATTATCACACTGCTAGCTTTCTCTCCTAAATGCATTAATCAGTGGACAGAGATACCATGTTGTCTCTGTGTCTGTTCCAGTCAGTGAGTCTGGCCTGGCTGTTGTGTTTATGAGTGATCATCCAGTCTGCAATTGTACATCTATCAGCACGCAGACTGTTTGGCCAGCTGGTGCCGGCTGGGTTGGAGCAGCAGATTGGACAAGACTAGAAATCGCCACGGTGGCAGGTGAGCCCAGACATCAGGTACTGTAATGCCCATCGGCACAGACGGGGCCTTCTCAGCGCGATGAGGAAGGAATGGGACGTATCTGGCGGGGGGGAGAGGGAAGCACCTTGAGTCATGTGTATGCCAACACGGATAAATTGGATAAAGGAGGCCAGTGCCAGTATGAGGCTGACATATGAAGAGGACTAGCACAGTGGGTGGAGCTGAGATGTGTGTGTGTCATCACAATTATGAATATATAATGAAAGAAAAGAAGCGTTACTTCACACAAACGCACATATACACACTTCTGTGACCTTCTGTGTCAGCGTTAGAAATTATGGTAGAACTTTCACACATCTACAGTTTCTGCCCGAGGTTCTTCATCTACCCCATCATTAGATGTCTCACTCATTATAAACAATTTTTTTAGTCCTTCTGCCACAAGATGGCAGTAAAGAGTAGAACGTTCTGACAACATCAGAGGTGTAAATGGTAGAAGAGGTTCTGACACCTAGATAAATATGAAGTGATGAAGTGTCAAAGACTCAGTAGTGGTCTGTAAGGCCATTTAATACATAGTGACATGTAGATAGCGAGTTTATTTTTAACTTTAAAACTTTTTTTTCTTTATCGTTTCCATTTCCTTAGTTATTTATTTGCACCATCTACATATTTATAAAGTGTATAAGTTCCGCGGACTGCAGATGCAGTCAATTGATCTACATGCTAGGGTCACATGCATATTGTCACCTTACTTTTATCATACTTATAACGTACCTTTTAATACTGTCATTCAGTCATTGTTACTGAGGTTTTCTCGTGTTAAATTATGATAATATCCCCCAAAAGTCAGGTATATCATGGAATCATCATTGCCTTACTTGGTTGACAAAACTGAAGAAAGGCTTGGCCTCAGTGTCGTTTTTGGCTGACAGATATCTATATTTTACACGTAGGAATCTGTCATGTCATCATCTTTCATTTTATTGATTAAAATAACACTGCAATGACCAAGTGCACAACTTGGTGGTACAGTGTTCTTTATTTTATAAACACATCATACATTAAACAGGACAATATGAGAGGATCTGGTGAGCACACACCGCAGTCTCTCTGCATGGGTAATTGAATTTAACTGGCATTGATTATCCAGACTTTGGGGAGCATATCATATCACGTGCAATGTGGATGACCTTAAAGACTCAATGAGCAAGATTATAAGTTTAGGGTCAATGGATCTGAAAAAGGCCCTATTACTCTCATTGAGCTCACTCGACCCTTAATTTTGGATCACATGACCTCCAAACGATGGAAGAGATGTCCTGACAGCCATTTACGTTGAATGTTTCACCATGGCTATTTAAGGCCAAATGAATCTTTATCCGCAGCGGGATAGGCACATATCTGATAAGTAGAGAGAGGAAAAGGAACAGAGGTGCTACAGCTACCAAACGTTTCTGTCACAGAAAGACCTGCCTGAACTTTTTGAACATTTGGTGTTATATTCTTCCTTACTTTCCTATCATTTCCTTTTATCTTCTTCCTGTCCCTTCCCTTCCCTTCCCTTTCCTTTCCTTTCACTTTTATATCCTTTCCAGTCCTTTATTTCCTTAGATTTCCCTTTTTTCCTTTCTTTTCATATCCTTCCTTTCCTTTAATTCCTTTCCTTTGTATAATTTACGTTACTCTTATTTACCTAACTATCCTTTAATCATGTTTGTACTTTCCCCTTGGCAAAGGTGTTTACATGATAAGATTAAAATGGAATTATTGGATGTACTGTGCCATTATAAAAACTGGCATACAGAACTTCACATCACACCCAGACTCTTATAAACAAAACACTGTATAACAGATATCGGGTTTACAACTTCTCAAAGAGGGAGGTTGATGGTACAAGTGTACGACTGACACTGTAGGATCTTCTTTAGGGCATTAGCTATTTCACCTCCTTGTGTAACATCTCCACTGTGGTTTGCTTCCCACATACAAGTACCACACATCCAATATTTTTTTTGGACTTTTTTTTTTTTAGAAAATGACTGTTGCATCCGTATTGTGTTTCTCCTAGCTTGCATGTTGTGTTGTTAAGATATTTTCTGGGCTTTAACTAATCTTTAAAGATATATTGTTGCATGAAACCCTTCCAAACCATGAAAATGTTTCATGTCACAGAAAAAGCCTCTAGAATATTGTGGCATGTCCAATTCGTATTTCGGGGCTTGTGATCTTAGACACAACAAAGCGACAGGCACTGACAACTGTTCTGTCAGTCTAAATGTAGTCCTGACATTTCATCTCTCAAGCAAAGAGGCTTTGTTTCATATCCTTCATCCAAAGTCGGACGGCTCAGCCAGAGTTCAAAAGGAAGTAGAGAGAAAGAGAGCAAGGCTTTTGCTTCACCCTGTGTCAGTTATTCCCCACCTGGAACGAGAAGTGTTTGGTTTGACAGCTTGTAGGCTGCAGATATTATACATGAGGAAGAGTTTCTACCCGTCTCTTCTTTGAAATAAACAAGCTGTTGAGGATGACTCAGAGAGTGTTAATGGGGATCTTTGACAGTCAGTACACGGAGTGCACTTGTACTAATCAAAGAATGCTATGAGATCTGATCGACCAAAGGAAAAACACATGTGATCAAACTTGGAAATCGAGCGTATCGGTGTGCGAATCACCAATTGCTTATCTTCCACATGATAGATCTAGATGGCAAAATAACAGCATAATGAGGAGTTATGCAGAGTATGTCACTGGCAAGACTAAAGGCCAGTTTCTTCTCCTTGATAATGTTAACATGGACTTTACCACCTTTGTTATTTGCTTTGTGCGTGCGTGTGTTTGTGCGTTGAAACATCCATGCTCTGTGGCCATTAACGGTGGGCAAACTTTGTAGACAAAATGTGTTCTGTTACATGCCATAAAGTACATTGCTACAGCTTTTCACTGTCAGACTCTACAAGCCCATTACCTTGAGGGGGAAGCGGATGCCACCATCGAACGTATCATGGTTAATTTAATAGAAATATAAAATATAACTTTATACACACTAACCTAATGGGCTACAGTGCTAATACTGTTTTGGCAGTGGAGAGCCTTTTATGTCTCTCTCAATATGTTGAGAAAATCAGTAAATGTACTACAAATACATTTACACAGGGACAGGGACCAAGAAGGGAACCCTTAACCTGGACCAGCGCATCTGGGACCAAATTATTTATTAACGGATAAACAGACTCAACCTCCGTCACACGTGCAGCCCGTGGCTTCCTGCAGCATTGTACCGTTGAAAACGCGGTGGCACGCTATTGGATGATCTCAGACATTTCCAAACAAAGCTTCAACACTGGTCACAACATCAGACACATTTAATAAAAATTTGAGAGTGATCTTAAATCTTCATAGATTATTTTATTACCTAGGAGAAAATCCTGTATAAGAAAACATTGGTGAATACCAGAAAAAAAGTGGGGTTGAAATTTTGTTGTTGGAACGGTTGGCGAACGAGGCCCAATATTTAGAGTGCAGTGTGTTTATCGATTTGAGGAAAGGTGTTCAGTCGTTTGATGAGGGACTCACTGCTGTAAAAATGCTATAAAGCCTTGAATGATGTTCTTTCTCCAATTGCATTCACAACCACAGCAAAAATCAGTAGTCTAGACCTTGAGTAAAGAGTAAATGATGACACAGAGGATATGTTCCTGTATCTACGTATTGATCCCCTGTCAACACATCTTGTTATTCTAAGAATATCCCAGAGATTGTGGTCTGTATGTATCTGTATCCAAAGCAAAAAGCTGCTTATATTAGATTTAAATCCTCCAGACCACCAAACACCATGAATGCTTTTATTCTGTACTGCATAATGAAACACAAACTGTATCTGACTGCTTCTAAAACGCCAGATGAGACGCCAGAAATGTCAACATATCTGGGTTTGGTGGCGAGAGGGATGAAGCTTCTCTCCATGGGAAGCAAAGCCATACGCTGAGGAGGATTTAAGTCTATCCTCTCATAATCAATTGATCCTGGGCAGGTGAGCCTGCCTGGGCATTGTCTGCCTCTACCTAAAAGATTGACTTACATGGGGCTCATTGTTCAGATTGGTCTGCTCCTCCGGGTGCCCTGAGATACCAGACTTATAGTCCATACCATGATGTCAGAGTGTATCTTTGATTATTTGGCTCCCTGCCTGTTAGATGTTGTATAATTAAGTAAGTCTGCAGCATACACTATCCTTGTCATTGCTTTTTAGGGTATAGGAAAAATAATTCTGCACTGAAGCAACAATCGTAAAAGTTGTATCTCCCCAACTTAAAACAAAAAAAGCTCGGTCCGATAAAGATTTTTTTGGGTGATTGATACAACATCGTATTATTGTATTATTTTATGATTTTAAGTGCAACACTGTCTTTTTTAGTGCAAGGAACTCAAGACAAGAGGTAGAAACACTACCTTCACTAAACAGTACGTGTAGAGTTGTGTTTTATTGGTAGTTGTTTGACTCCTCTTCTATTCTATTTATGTCTTTATCTTCTGTTTTCTAATGTGCTGACCCGTAGCAGCATGGAGCTGTGTAGTAGATAATGGGCAAATACATAGAGGTTGGTAAAAACTGATTTTTGAATGGTAACAAAATGGCGGAAAAGCACAGGTGAGCTGCTTTTCTTAACGGTTGTCCTCCAGTGTTTGTTATTAATGTTGTTCCTCTAATGGCACACTAAGTGCTGCAGATTTTTTTCCATCTTTTTCCTATTGACTTTACTGCATGAAATTATTTATTTATTATTATTATTTTGTTTAGCAATGTATAGAAATATTGATGATGGCAAAACAGAATTCACAGCTTCATTGGATATTCATTTTGATTGGAAGGCTGTAACAAAAGAAACTGGATCAGATGAAATCCCTTCAGCCCTGACAAGATCTTTACAAAAAGCCTCGCACCCTCTAAAGGCTGGTAAAGGCTTTAACTTCCTGCCCCAGATCAGAAGTCTCTTTTACAGCATTTGCCTCCAATCCAGCAGCACTTATCACAGCCACACTGTCACACTATAATGCCCGCCAGCCCTTTCAAGATCTCAACAGCTCCACACAAGCACCTATGTGGGGCCTCAGTGAAAGTGTGTAGATGTTGGACAGAACTGCATGGCTACATGGAGGAACCGGTGAGAAAAGGCAGCAAAGGGCCAGAAATGGATTCAAACCCAACTGGAGTTCAGAATAGCGGTGGGCAAATGGAAGGAAGAAATGTGCGCCCTGTAATGCTGGAAATGCTAAACGGAGTTGACCGGCTGGATTCGGAATCACAGCCATGGCATAGAAGCTATTCTGCTAATGATGGGAAATATATAAAATGTTGATAGCAGTAAGAAAAGGTCTTTGTTATTATCAGACAAGATGTAGATTAGAGAAACCCTCAAGCCTGTGCCTGCTCTCTCTTTTCTTTCATTTCATCTCTTCCTTCGCCCAGTTATCTCCGTTAAGTTTGGCTACTCTGGCTGTGTGGGTAGATAGATAAGAGGCTCATGATTCCTCTATTTTCTGCTCCATTAGTCTGACTCACTTCATGCAGTTGGACGTCAGTGGCCGATAGGCTGTTTGTCAGTCCCCTCGCCTCAGTCATCTCTCTTCTGTTTTTTAAAACTCCCTCACTTCTTAGCCTTTCATTTGATGAGATGCACATCCCAGCAGTGCAGTCTGATGTAATTTCACATTATGCTTGTGATTATATTTCATTCTAGGAATAAGTGAGAGATGCACAGGTAAGGTCATGTAAAAATGTTAAAACGCAAACAACGAACAGCACAGGTTAGGCGGTTACGGACGGAGAATTTGATATTTTTATGAATAAAGAGAACTTTTCTCTAAACTTCTGGTGTAAGCCTTGAATCCTGTGCTTAAATTACATAATAACAGCACATTGAAAATCTGTTTATAAGTTCAGTAGGCCCACTGTCTCTCTCCATTTCTGATAGACTACCTTCTGATACTCTGTAAATACCTTTTTTTCTTTAAACATTGCTTTTAGTCAGTCTCTTCTTCATTTGTCTGGATGGTTAACATTTCCCTTCCCATCGTCTCTTCCCACTATATTCTCGTTTCTCCCTTTATTCTCATTTGACATAATTTCCTCGGGTCGGTCTGCGACTTTTATTTTCACAAGTTTTGTTTAGCTCCCCTCTTCCATTCTGTGTCTACGTGTGCCTCTCTCTCCTCTTTTTCATATTTCTGCAGATCCATGACGGACGCAAAAAGGTAGAACTTACTCTTCCAGTCATAATCTTAGAACGTTCTCAGTCAAAACTACTCTGTCAGCATTGAGACTGAGGTAAACTTGGTATTTCCGTTGACGAGCTTCTTTAAATGTCCTGATCAGAGTAAACAATGCCAAGGTGAAAGTGACTCAGGGTCTGTGTCAGTTTGAAATCTTGGGAGCTTGGATTTAAAATTTTTATTTTTTTATCCAGGTCCTCTTCATCAAACTCACTAGACCATCGTTACACCTACCAGCCAATGACTTTGTTTTTTGTGCTGCCCTCCAACTTGCCTTTCCTCTGTTTTTTTTTTTTTTTTTTTTTGTGCCTCATCTCAGGGTGAACTTTCTAAAACCCCTTTCATTTCAAACACACCGATTAAATACTACATACATCACCTCGCAGCCACAGCCAAGAATATTTAATGCAAACTTGTTTGTTTGTGTGTTTCTTTAATGGATGTAGCTGAGTGGTTCTTATTTAGTCATATTTCTCAGCACTGTGTTGTTGTGTTTTCATATTTTTAAATGTCCTCTTTGTCGATCGGCTAGCGCTTTTCTGTCTTCTCTGCCACTTACTACGCCCCCACCCCGATCCCCACCCCTCCCATGGGCCATCTCCATTTATTGTTCAATTTAATTATTCATTTTCCCAATTCCAGGCAAGAAATCAAAGCTGTTTTGTCATCTATTTATGCCTTTGAGCTCTGAGTTATTGTCGATACACAGCTATCGAGGTCGCCGCTGCTTAGTCACAAGCCATTACTAGTTGGCTAATTACACTTAGATGCACCTGCCCACATACAGAACAACGACGGGTGCCTTTGACACATTTGACCTCTCTTGTACTCTGAAGGCTGTGTACGTTAGGTCATATCCAGAGCCACTGTGTGCATCAGAGTGGGAATTTATCTCTGTGTGTTTCCAACACAATGTCGACTAAATCACAGAAATAGAAACATACAAAACATATTTGACCATCCTTTTCTACTGCTAGACCTACATGATAACACAACCCCATGTATTAGCAATTACATTCATGTACTACCAATTATCAAAAGCACCAATGTTTTGAATGAAACACAATGCTGCCTTATCATGCATTTATCAGCCCCATGAAGGAATTGCCTACCAAATGAAGTTGAAGTGGCTCGGCTGCGGTAATCAGCTGCACAGAAAACAAAGAATTGACAAAAGCAAAATCAGTTAGTCTATTCAGTTTAATTCAGCTCCCTGAAATCCATCAAAACTTTTAACTCCTTTCAAATTTATATTCTGTAAAAATCATAGCACTTTAATATAATTAGGGCAGGGGAAAGGGAATTTTTTTTAAATTATTTTTTGTTCACTTCGAACACGATATCATTTTATTTTTACGCAGTGAGATTAACCTCAGTGCAGAGCCATTAGTTGTGGCATTAGAGGTCATTAATAATAAACACCACAAGTCTGGATGTCAGTTGGACATCGATGAAGACATTGAAGACAAGCTTTCGGTACGCTTGCCTATAATGTGAAGTCAAAAACGGCAACGGTTGGTTTGCAGACGAATCAGTAAAACCCAAACAAGTACAACCCAGCATATTTCATCATTTTTATCTATACGTTTGATAATTGACTCTTCGTTGTCTTTCGGCTTTTCCCTTTCTTGGTAGCCACAGTGGATCATCTGTTTCCATCCAGATGTACCAATGATGGTATTTGTTAACCCGGACCCCCACTGTTTAGAATCAGTTTTGTGTTCCGCACATTTATTTGGCATTGGTTTTACGCCGGATGCCCTTCCACATGCAACCGTCACCCTTTTATCCAGGTAGGGGTCCAGCACCAAAAGGACACTGGATTGTAACTTTGTTGTGGCTGGGTTATGTTTGATGATCGAGCAAAATGCTGATAACAAATTGGATTCCCGGTTTGTTTTTCCTCATTCGTATGAGAGACACAAATAATTGCAAGTTACATTCACATGAGTTACATTCGAGCCTTGCATTTAGTGTGAATGCAGCACTCAATTGAATTGTATCAATTATGCGCAATTCATAAATAAATGTTATATAATAACTTAATAAAATATGCAAATGTAAGTCCCAATGAACCTGATTACTTAATTACTATTCCTTATGTTTAACAAAATATTTAACCACGTTCACTGTTGGAAGATTGGAAATACAATGAATTAAGAAAATCAACAGAAATTCCTGGTTGAAATATTGCAGTAACACAGCTGGAAGAACACAATTAGAAAGCGACAACAGGCCTAACAAAATTCCCTGATCCTCAAATATGAGTTTATCACCGCTTTATTGATGGAGGGTAAACAAGTGAGGTGTCTGTACAAGTTTGTTGTTTTATAAAAACAGACACTGACAACATCAGGGGGTACTTGAAGTGAGGAAAAGATAATTTAAAGGGTTGCATTATTGGACAAAGTTTGAGAGCCACTGGTCTATGATGTCTTCTGAATATTAATTCTGGTTGTATAGATGTTCATTAGAATACAGTACCTCCATTTTGCAAAGGCCAGGCAAAATGGTCATGTAAATGTTTGTCTGGCTCTTAGTTGATCTTATAACTGAGTGTGTTCAGACTGAACAACATCTAGCTTTAGGCATTGTTTAGAAATTATTTCTATGCAGCATTTAGCAGAATATGCAATCCCTCGGTCTTTTAATGATGTAAGTGCTTCACCTTCTGTCCTGTGTCACCATTTTTAACTGCTCCCAGACATTGCAGTGAACACATCTAGTCATTAATTGTGGCTGAGGACAAACCCAATACAGATGGTATTTGCACTGTGCGATGGAGAGGATTTTCTGGGTTTACTGAAATCTACTGCATAGCTAAGGGAGGAGACCGGAAATTGGAAAAGAGATGGGGGAGACATGGAATCCTCAGAGATGGGCTGAGAAAAAGAAGTGACAAACATTCAGAGTGGTGATTGAACCCAGAGAAGCACAAAGAAGAGTAAGGAGAATTTTCACTGAAATGGATAGTATAAGACATGCTCCAAACAGAAACATGGAAATGGAATGTCAAAATAGAAAATCTCTCACAGCTTATAGCACTTTATCCCTTCTGTATGTTCTTGTTCACCTTTTATTCCTCAATTCATAATCTAGTTGCAATTTCAAATTTATTTTTGCATTCTGAAATGTAGTATGAATAAACAACAAGACGGACAGATTTCTGCGCCATTTGGTTTTACATACAACATTTGGTTCTGGAGGGTGCAGGAAGGACAAATGTTCCAACCAATTCAAATCCCTCTCCTTGAAATTTAAACCCTGGAAACTCATTTAACCTTTCTACTGTGTAAAATTAGTTTGATCAACAGCAAGCAATAATGCATCTTCAGCCTGAGTAAGTTAACATTTAAATGGAGGGCTCGCCATTGCATCTCAATATAACATCATTAACGGCAGGCAGAATGCTCTGAATACTAAACAAGACAAGGGGCTTCTGTGTCCAGCTGAAAATAAACTGCCCCACTGTAAACTTTCTGAATGACTGTCAACAATGATTAATACAACTGTTTACTTGAGTTTGTAAGTGGATTGGGACTCAGTGGCTCCTATAAATAGCGAATTCTGGTGAGATGCATTATCTGGACCCAAAAGTTCCCCGATAATATCCAAACATAGCTGATACCAAAAGTGGCCTGCAGTTTATGAGTATCACTACATTCTTAATTCACAGTCTCCGACTCTCAGAGTGAAAGAGGCAAGCTTTTCAGAAAGGAATGTTCACATGAACCTAACGAAAACAACACACCATCAAACTCATGCAGCCCACACAATATCTCACTGATGCATCTCAGTCTTACGGGGTGATCTTCACCGTCCTATAAATGGCCTGTCTGTGGGGAAAAGCTATTAAATGGCGCAACGGTCCAGAGTGAGCTCAAGAGAGATGTTGAGACAAAATACCAGTGTGGTGGTGGGGGGGTGCTGGGTGAGAACAAAAATCATTATGAAGGATTTGAAAGAAGATGGTGAACTAATTGTTTACTCAACTCATAATGGAGATTCCACGGCAGTTTCTGATATAAATCAGATAATGTTTAATGTTCTATACTTTGATATTGACAAGGTTTCAAGCAGGTCAAAGTGACCCGAATTTATTTGGTTAGTGTATGTGACACTATGATTGTACATTTGTACTTTCCGGTGAAGAAATCAAATTCACTATACTCTAGATACTGTATTTATATAACAAAAGCATGAATGTTTGTCCTGTATAATAGTGGAGTTGTGTTGTAAAACACCAGACTCTGCATGACGTTGTTTTTCTCTCAGCACACGTACTCTTTCACACAAGCATGCACCACACACTCACATTGACAAAATTAATAGGTAGCTGGTGATAGATTCAACCACAAAGGTCCCTTATGTCTGGTCTGCAATGTTAGCCATCCAGTCGGAGGATTAAAAAGACCATTTATTGGCTGTGTGTGGAAGCATATTGTCTATTTATACCGCAAACATTATCGCACAAGGGCATTAGGAACCTTAAATGGTGTTATTTACTGTTAATTGTGGATAAACTGTAACATTTCATTACATGAGTATCCAATCAGTCCAGTGTCTAGTTCACATTTTCCCATACACATAGTTTTTTTTAAGAATGATTCAAACTAGTCTATGTCGGAAATGTATTGTTTTTTTCCTACTTGGCCAGACAGTTTTGATGTGAAATGTGAATTGTAGAAATTGTATTGTAGACCTGACCAAACTTTCTTGGACTGAAATTTTCAAATATACTTAGGTGAGGGCACTGTTCAGCTTTATATACTTGATTATAAATTAAATGTATTATTATTATTATTATTATTAAACTTGATATCAAACCTATAGCTTACATCCTTTTACAAGGCTCAAGTTAACATTTGAAGTTTAAGATGTTATTATTTAAATTGATTAAATTATTAATAATACACTAAGCAGTTTGGTTTCCCCAGTTTTCCCACTTTCCGTCCTTAGTCACTCTGTACACAAATAACCAGAAGAATGGGTGCTTGCAAAGAGGCAGATATTTTATTACATATCCTGATTTATTTTATTACTTCACCCCTTTGGAAGAAGTCCTACTTTGAAAATGTTATTTGACATTATTATTGCATTAATTTCAGGTGAGTTTCAACCATTTCCTCAATGAACAAAGGTATGCAACCCATGCTTTCACTGTCATTGTTTTATTGGCGTAACCTTGATGTTTGTATGTAGAGTAGTTGACATAAAAAGGGCGGCTTTAACACAGTGGGTAGAGCGGTCGTCCCTCGACTGAGAGACCAGGGCAAACCTCAGCTTCCCGGGCGCTTCACAGGGTCAAATGCAGAGATAAATTTCACTATGTTGTACCGTATGTATTTAATGTGTAACATGATAAATAAAGTATTAGATTATTATTTATCACGCATATATGAACTATGATTCGTCCACTGACCTTTAATGTCCGGGTAACGTTTCCTGTCTGGCACTGTGTTTTTTGTGTTTGTGTGTGTGAGTGTGTGTGTGTGTGTGTGTGTGCGTGTGTTCCTCCCAGTAGATCTGGGCGTGTCTTCGGATCGTCCTCAGGGGGGGCCAATGACAGTCTGCTTGGAATGGACACACGCAAAAACACACACAAACACACACACAGCCAGGCACACAGAAGCAGATTAAAGGGGTAAGCTGTGCCGCTCATCTGGGATAAATGCGGTCAGAGAGGGGAACAGCTGAGTAAACAGCACCAGTAAGAGACTGAGAGCAGAGTGGTGAGGGGGAAAAGGAAGTGGGTATGACCAACTATTCATCCCCGTACAGTTTTGGCGACCGGCTCCCACGTTGGATATTTATCAGCGCTGAACCTGGGAGAATGGGGACCAGTCTAGGTAATATAACAGACACGCACGCGCACACACACACACACACACACACACACACACACACACACACACACACACACACACACACACACACACACACACACACACACACACACACACACACACACACACACACACACACACGCACACAACACAACACTCAGCTGCCAGTGTGGCTTTTCTTTCTTCCCTGCGGCAAACTGCCGTGTGAATGGGATTAATGAGGCAAATTATGGCGAGTCTTGGGACATATGTGATATTTTTATATTGACAAATAAGAAAAGTAAAAGAATGCAAGAGAGACGTTGTCAAACTTGATGACTGTTTTGCATGTTCACCAATAAGACTATATTTCAATTTCCCATCTGAAGTCAGAGGATTTGCAGCGATCCAGATGTGACACAGAAGTGAAGTCATGTTTAAGATGAGACAGGAGTAAAGGTATAATGAGGGGACACGCACTCTTGTTGTAGAGAATATTATGGGGCCAGATGGCTTTATGCTGATAGTCAGTTACGAAGCAGTGATACCAGTGTCATAAGGGTAGATAACACGGATCTCCCACATTAATCCTCCACCTCTTCACTCAGATGAAATACGGTAAGGATGAAATGATCATAAACCTAATTTGTCTCGCTGCTTTGATTGATGGGGCGAGATACACTTAATAGTAGTAAGTGTTAGTGAGTGATTTTGAATATATTTTCTGGATGATAGAGTTCATTTGTAAGAGAAGGAGTGCATAAAAGGTAGTGGATTTAAGGTTCAAAATCAAATTGTGTAACTTTTTTTCTAAAGACTTTCAGGACAAGTCATCCTCTGGCCTCATTTTCTTGCCCAACTCCTACTGAAACCATTTTTTAGTGCCTTTATACAGGTTTTAGGAATAAACAAGCAAAAATTAAATGTGACACTGCAGTCTCATTTTGTCACTTTGACATTTCTTGAACAGAACTGTTGGAAAAACCTCATGCCAAAAGAATATCTGGTCTCCCAAACACAAAAAAGAGACGGTGCCCCAAAATAAATATTGGCTTGAACATCTAGAGACATCATATTCAATTGTCTTTGCTTACATTTTGACGTGTAGATTTCTTTTTGTTTAGATTCCTGCAGCTATTTTCTTTCATGTCCAAAAAAGATTGTACATCCAAATTCAACGTTTTTTTGTTGTAGAGAGGGTTGCTGTCAACTGCTTCTGTTGCTGCATTCAGACATATGCATTCAGACATCATATGTACTCACAGCTGCAAAGTTTGAGGTAACTTCTGAACTGCTTCTTAATCTAAAGGGTTTTGTCTTTTTGTCACCAAAACATTTATAGTTATTGTCTAAAATCTATTTAAATAACAAACCATTAATTTACATTTTCTTTAACAAAATCCATGTTTGACATGTAAGAACATTATTCCCTTCTCTGAGCATGTAAATCTATGTGTTGTCTTATCACTTATGGGCCACTACTGTACCTTATTGGGTACTCTTTTGGGAAACACTGATGTAACTTACAGAATATTATGAAGAAGAACATGAAGAAAAGAAGAAGAAGAAGAAAAAAAAAGCACACGACATTGCATGTCATAATGTAATAAGAAGTAAAAAATTTGTAAATCCTAAATTTGAACATTTGAGGAAAAATACTACTTTCATTGGATGTTCCAGCCAAATGTATGGAAGGTACATGAGTTCTTAATAGATGGTTGGCTCTATGTGCAGAGCAGGTGAGGCTGGACGTGCGTTGGTACAGATTGCTGTCTATACCTATTTGCACATGTGCATATACTTTAGTATTTGTCCCTTGAACAGTGTGTGTGTGTAAGTGTACGTGTGAGTAATTACACCACAAAGCCATCTCTCTGTGGCCGCGGATGACTTGTTTCAATATGTCACATTGGCAGGTGGGGACTGCAGGTAATGTCGTTTCCAATTCCCACTGCTTCGACATCAATATCTTTATTATTAATGTCCCATGGGTAAACCAGTGAGTGTCCCATCTGCACATGATTAAGTCTCACCAAACTGTTCATTATCTAGAGCACATGGGGCGTTAACGGTTAGGGGATGGGTAGCCAGAGACATTTTTAAAGAGTGATTTACAGTGGTGGTAATGAACAGCCTCCCATCTCAGCTTATAAAATGGGAAAATGTTCTGTGATTTATCAACATAAATACTTGTGATGAGCTTCTTCTCCTTTTTTTTGTTGCATTTCCTATATTGAATTTTGTTTGAAACCAGTTTAACATTAATGTTAAAACAAATAATTCCAATTTTCTTTCTTAGGCCTAAATATGAGTCATTTAAAATCATCGTCTCTTTTCTTTACAAGAAATAAAGATTTGTCATGGAGGTTTCAAAGATCACATTTCCCCAGATTCGCTATTCTTTAGTAAAATGGTCGTAGGTCACCAGGATCTTTGGCCCTGTAGCGACGTGGATATCCTATGCGTGTTTCTCCTGCCGTTTTATGGTGAATGGCCTACTTGAACTGTGAGATTCAAACTCTCTTGTTTTGATACAAAACATGGAGATGACTGATGCGTTGCTAGTGTCCTGAATTTTGGTTGCTTTTTTTAGCATGATGCTTAATCTCTCCACATGTAGCTTTTTCCACAAAATCTCAAGAAATGTCTTTAATCTACGGCTGACTGTAAGCTTCCAATTTAAGTCTTCCACTTTGATTTAGTGTGGAAAGGTTTGGTTGGTGCAGGGATGCATGCCATGTCCCTCCTGCCCAGGCACCTCTACTGACTCTTGTCTTCACACCACTCAACATCAGTAATGAGTGTGAGTCTGGCTCTGACAGGCCTCACACAAGCAACATACATTATTTAGCTAATGGTCAGGTGGCAGATGCTCGAGTGCCTGTTTGAGACCAGTGTCCCTGTGGACAAAGGCTAACCCTCCTCACCTCTCCATTCTCTTCTCTTTTTTTTCTGAACAAGATGAATGGAGTTTCTCTCCACTGGTCAGTAAGATCTTTATGGTTTCCTCAGTAGTTCCTCCCAGCAGTTAATGTGTGTTAATATCCGAGTCTCGCTGCAGCAAAACCCATCACGTTATATGATCAAATAAATAAATATATGAATAATCAGACCCAGCTACACAAAAAAATTTCCTAATCGGTGTGCAAGATAAAGATATCAGCATGCACAGCTCATTTTTGGCTCCATAATCAAGCTGATTTATAAAAGGTCAGGTTGAAGTAGATTTTAGACTTACTGCTATTAATATTGGCAAAGGCCTTCTCCCTTTCCCACTGTGGATTTCTTCTAGAATCTCTATATATTTACAAAGACGGAAGCCATGTTAAATCATTAATTTTGTATCAGATGCAGAGTCAAAAGCAAAATATTTCTGTTCTGAAATTCACAGATTTTGTTTCATATTCAATTGAAAAAAATTAATGTGAAAAATCTGACCAATTTTAGTCCAGCTGAGGCCTGAGCACAGGATTGTAATGATGCTAATTGTAGTCATTAGCTTGGCTTGAGGGAGCGCTCAGATGTTGTTTGGACATTCACAATGACACCATCTGTTGTGTTGTGCAGTATCATCCGAAGCTAACTGCAGCACCATCGAGTGCTAGCTACTGTAATTGGGAGATGTTAATTAGTCTATTGGATGGAGCCTGTACCCTCCTGAGTGTTCCTTTGTTTGCTGCCCTTTTCTATGTACAAAGCCAGCCTAATGCCCGTGTCAGTGGATTTGGCTGCATGTGTCTATGTTTGTGTCGATGACGAAGAAGAAATCATAGGACATTGTGTGTGTTGCCGGTCTGCATATTTACATGTGATACTCTTGGGGTCTAGCTAATGAGTCAGTCATTTGTTCAACGTAATCGCTCACTAGTTCATGCCACCCGCTTCCCCTGGCGCAGGATCAATCCCAATTATTAACGGGGTGTTTTTGAATAACATTATTAACACTCCCCCTAGCCTCTCGAACCCCTTTACCCGGACTCTTGAGTCACATGCTGAAAGTCGACCATCAATACCAGGCTGCCAATGCACCAGTCAAGCATTAATGATGCTATTCTAAGATGATGTGCACTGGGACTGCCAGGCTAAACTCCATTTTGGGTCCCTGTGGTGAATTCCTCTAAAATATGTTAAATACTGGAAATGGGTTGTTTTTCATAACACTTTGCACTGAGCCAAGTGCTTAGATTTTATACTCAAGCTGTCAAAAGATGCTTCACATGAATTGCTGCCACAGATGAGGGATGAGGGATTGTGAGATGGTAATGAAGCCAAATGTGCCTGAATATAGCTTTTCCCCACTCAGTTTCTCAGTAAAGTGTGGGAAAGAAAACAATCCTTTGCATTTGATGGTGTTTTGAAACTAACAATGAATTGTCTTAAGCAATGATGCCGTCTTATTCTTCTCAAATCACCAGAATCAAGGATGAACAAATATAAGAACAGAAACACATCTTAACATACACCAAACTTACTAGTCAATAATGATGTCAAACGCAGTATGCTGTCAATACAGAGGCAAAATGAAAGCCACTAAAGTAAGTTTTAACACTTTCATTTCTGTAAATATGTTTCTAGTGATGTTTCTAGTGATGTTTCTAGTGTTTCTAGTGATGTTTCTAGTGATATTTCTAGTGATGTCTCTAGTGATGTTTCTAGTGATGTCTCTAGTGTTTCTAGTGATGTTTCTAGTGTTTCTAGTGATGTTTCTAGTGTTTCTAGTGATGTTTCTAGTGTTTCTAGTGATGTTTCTAGTGATGTCTCTAGTGTTTCTAGTGATGTTTCTAGTGTTTCTAGTGATGTTTCTAGTGATGTCTCTAGTGTTTCTAGTGATGTCTCTAGTGTTTCTAGTGATGTTTCTAGTGATGTTTCTAGTGATGTTTCTAGTGATGTCTCTAGTGTTTCTAGTGATGTTTCTAGTGTTTCTAGTGTTTCTAGTGATGTTTCTAGTGATGTCTCTAGTGTTTCTAGTGATGTTTCTAGTGATGTCTCTAGTGTTTCTAGTGATGTTTCTAGTGTTTCTAGTGATGTTTCTAGTGTTTCTAGTGTTTCTAGTGATGTTTCTAGTGATGTTTCTAGTGATGTTTCTAGTGATGTTTCTAGTGATGTCTCTAGTGTTTCTAGTGATGTTTCTAGTGATGTTTCTAGTGATGTCTCTAGTGTTTCTAGTGATGTTTCTAGTGATGTTTTGTAGTGATGTTTCTAGTGATGTTTCTAGTGATGTTTCTAGTGATGTTTCTAGTGTTTCTAGTGATGTTTCTAGTGTTTCTAGTGATGTTTCTAGTGTTTCTAGTGTTTCTAGTGATGTTTGTAGTGATGTTTCTAGTGATGTTTCTAGTGATGTTTCTAGTGATGTTTCTAGTGTTTCTAGTGATGTTTCTAGTGTTTCTAGTGTTTCTAGTGATGTTTGTAGTGATGTTTGTAGTGATGTTTCTAGTGATGTTTCTAGTGTTTCTAGTGATGTTTCTAGTGTTTCTAGTGTTTCTAGTGATGTTTCTAGTGATGTTTCTAGTGATGTTTCTAGTGTTTCTAGTGATGTTTGTAGTGATGTTTCTAGTGATGTCTCTAGTGATGTTTGTAGTGATGTTTCTAGTGATGTTTCTAGTGATGTTTCTAGTGATGTTTTGTAGTGATGTTTCTAGTGTTTCTAGTGATGTTTCTAGTGTTTCTAGTGATGTTTCTAGTGTTTCTAGTGATGTTTCTAGTGATGTTTCTAGGGATGTTTCTAGGGATGTTTCTAGTGTTTCTAGTGATGTTTCTAGTGATGTTTCTAGTGATGTTTCTAGTGTTTCTAGTGATGTTTCTAGTGATGTTTCTAATGATGTTTCTAGTGATGTTTCTAGTGTTTCTAGTGATGTTTCTAGTGATGTTTCTAGTGATGTTTCTAGTGATGTTTCTAGTGATGTTTCTAGTGATGTTTCTAGCGATGTTTCTAGCGATGTTTCTAGCGATGTCTCTAGTGATACCATACACTACACCACCACTACCCTATTACAAAGACATTTTAAGTCCAGTCGGTCTTTAAGTAACGGCTCTAGCTCATATTATTCATATTAACAGTTTAAGCTGGTTTTAATTAGCCTTTTGTGCTGTTTTGCATTTGAGACACACATATGACTTTTTCCTACAGTAGAAGTTAGGAAGAGACTGGATAAGTATTTAACCAGTCAAACGTGCGGCTTATCCGATCCTCCAGCTCGCTGTATTCCACAATATAACAAACATAACCGACGGGATAAGCAGCCATTAGTGTAAACCTTTCATCACTCTTTGGGCGAAAAAAAGAGACGCGAAGATCTTTGAAGTGTGAACTTGGCTGAAGTGCCAAAACAAATGTAATAGATCCCTCACATCAAACTTAATCACAAATATTTATGGCTTCATCTTTCCCCTCACTAAACAAGTGTTTTGTTTGTTATCCACCATGTCTCAGTTATTAAAAGCAGGTACAAATTGCACTTGAGGGAAGTGCTGTGTAAATTAGGGCCTGAGTGTAACGAATGGCTTAGTCAGAGATTACATGGAGAAAGCTGCATACATCAGATGATTCCACGCTTAATACTGGGATCAGAGAGGAGCAGTAGAGCTGAACATTCACTGCTATGAAAACACAAATCCTAAGAGCCAAAGAGCCAAAACACAGGGAGCATCTGGTAAGAGTTCAAAACTGTATCCAACTCAGTAGGAGAGTGAATACACTGAACTGCTAAGAATAAGCAGGAAGGGGAACCACACTACATTCACTCGGAAGTGCGGACAATGAGTTGCAGGTGATGACGATTACAGTTGCAGGAGAAGCCGCAAGGTGTAGGGCCCAAAAACTATTTAGCTCACTTTGGCTGTATGTTTGCATGATGGATTGTCTTTCTGGTTCCATCCCTTTAAAGAAAACTACGTAGACCTAGCAGTAACCTACTGTGTGGAATTACTATCTATTTTGATAAGTCGTTGACAACGAGTTTTGAATCAATTCAGTGGATTTTTGCATCGGATTATCATTATGAAATGATTTATAGACTTCATTATCTACAAAGTAATTTAATAGTAATTTTACTTAATAATGATAATAATAATAATAATAATAATAATAATAATAATTACGGTTACATGTGTTTATTTTTTTAATTTTTGATATTACCTGTCCATAGACTCTTCATTTTCGGTATTACATTCAGGTGAGCGGCCTTTTTCTAAAAACCCTAGTTAATCATATAGTCTACATAATACCAGAAATAAAGTAAAATCTCAAGGAAAGCCCAAATTTGCAAATTCACATTGCATGTTTTAATCAACCAATAGCAGAATAATTTAATTGGATAATATTACTATTATCCAAAAAGCTCACACTTCCAGTGACATTTTTTCAATAAAAACCCTTCTTGCAGTGCTATTGAATGTGCCATAGTTTCATCATGCCAGCGAGGACACAGGTCGGCTTTTATGCGTGCGTCAGCTCGTTAATGGACTGTCTCCCTGCATTACACTGTGCCTGCTGGCATACATTCCAGTACTTCAAAAACTATTTCTCCATGCAGTCCACTGTGTAAGAGTGAGTGGGGAGTGTCTGCTCCCTTTCATTACCTTGTCATTATGGAATCAACCAAAAGGAGCATCCATTACATTCAGGGTTGTAGAATTAAAAAAGAAGAAGAAAGGTATCAGTTGATTTATTAATTTAAAGGTAATTTAAAGATACAGCCCACAATTTTCCCTTCACAGTAGTTAAAAAGAATAGCGCTTTCTTTTCCAATGTATATAGTGATCTCTTACACTCCTTCTGATCTCACAACCTGAGCAGTGCATGACAATTAATAAGAAAATAATCCTGAATACAGTTTCCTTACTTCACACGCTGTATATACGATGCAGCTGTTGGTTTGAAATATCTGGCAAGTAAATGTTTCTGGTTTCCTGAGGAAAATTTTAAAAAGGTGTTTTTTTCTTGTGCAGGGCTTTTGATGTGAGACCCAGTGAGGAAGCGCTGCAAAGACCTATGTATGAAAAATAGAACGTATGCTACAACCATCTCTAATGGATAATTTAAAGGCCTTACAGCAGAGGAGAAATCTTACTCAAGAACTGCATCTGAATTCAGTCAGGGTTCTTACCCTCCTCAGTCAAAGTCAGGAACATTAAAGCCACTCCTAAGATCCAACTGTGCTTCTCATCAACAAAGTGTTCCTGCGATTTTGGGTTCAGCAACTATTTGAAAGCACTAGGTATTCGGATTATTTATCTTCAAGTGCTCTGAAAGTCGATATGAAAAGGAAACCATTGAATTAGAAGTAAAATGATTCCAAGTGAAATTTGGGCGTCCATCCCTCTGGTTAAACTTTGGGGCACAAACGGGAGGGAAGAGCCATCAAGTAACCAGATGAGCATCTGGACATTTTCTTCCTAAGTGGAATGATTTTTAACACAGGGGTCCAAAGGGCCAGCTGAGTCCTGGGATTGTCCTTGTGCTGTCTCCTCTGGGAGTCAGACTCTATTGTGGAGCTGATTAACCAAATCAATGGCACTGATTTTAACTGCAGCTGCTTCTCCTCTACAAACATTACCTCCCACCACATGTGATGCTGGCTGCCTGCCTTACTACAATAGATGAAGGCTCAGAGCTGCTGTAAGGTTCACATCAGACAGGGTAGCCATGCATCTCAACGTAACATGGATACACTGATGTCAGTTGGTGCTTGATGATGATCCAGGAAGGTATAACTGATTAGCAACATATTGTCTAGTAAGGATAACAGGAAGCTGTATTCATTGAAAGTTATAAAAAGAAATATGCAATCAGATTACAGATACATTCTCTAGTCAAGAAATCAAGAAAGGAAGTTTTTGATGATAAATAGTGTTTTTAGTAAAAAAAAAAAAGAAGCTCCCCGTAGAGAATAAAATATGATATATACACGATAGATCTCCTTCGGTCGATTCAAATGCAGCAAACATAGACTAAATTAGACCAACAGTTGAGAAATTCTGGCCCCAAAACTTTTGGAGAGAAAGCTCCCTCTAGTATTGGAAGTATAGAACTGACCTTTCCCAAAATCAGTCAAGTTATTCCTCGCACTAGTTATCGCATTGACATGGAGTACCTGAAGCGGCAGCAACGACGGTGATCCACACTATCCCTGACTTTTCAGGGATTTAATGACATGCATTAGTTCCCTTTTGTAAAGTGTTCAGAAGAAACCACAAATAATCAAGTTACACCGCATAAAATTTCTATTGTGACGGAATAGGTTTCTCAGTACATTTTTATGCAGTAATAGGTAATATTAGGAATCCATTTAAAAAGTAGCCCTCCCAACCCTGTGTATTACATTGTCCCAATAAAGGTGTTTAATTACATCAAGATACACTACTGAAAACATTAAAGGGAACACTTTAATCACCCATCCCAGATCTGGATGAAATAAATATTCCAGTTAAAAATCTTTATTGATTACATAGTATAATTTGTACAAAACAAAAATAAAGTTTAGAACATAAAGAACGTTCAATAGAA
Source organism: Lophius americanus (assembly GCA_037951165.1). Taxonomy (NCBI): domain Eukaryota; kingdom Metazoa; phylum Chordata; class Actinopteri; order Lophiiformes; family Lophiidae; genus Lophius; species Lophius americanus. The sequence goes on from JBBDHG010000078.1 coordinate 1,717,952, forward strand.
TCCGAAATCATTGACCCATTAAGGACTGGATTTAGAATCATACTCAAAATCCAAGTGACTTATCTAGTGGACTTGTGGAGGAACAAACATCCCTCTGCTAAGGAGTACACCTGGATCAGAGTAACTGATGACAGGATTAGTGCAGCCCGGCTGGACAGGTTCTATCGGTCGGCCTCTTTTATTACTCATGCTGCCAACTGTCAGATCCTCCCAGTTGCTTTTACTGACCATGATTTAGTTCTAGCAGAGCTGGTTTTATCTCCAACAGTGAAACCCAGATCTTTCTGGTATTTTAACGTGACTCTTTTACAGGATTAACATTTTTGTGAAAACCTTTAACTGTTTTGTTCGCTGCCTGCTCCGCTCAGGGGTTTCACCCGGAGCCGGGCTCTGGCAGATCAGTGGAGCGGGAGGTACGGTTATGTCTTCCCCTCCCTGACTGTGGATCCTGCTGTTGGGGACTGGGTGGAGGGGAGCGACCGGCTCCTCACTCTGGGGACCCCGGTGCTTGGAACATTCAGCTCTTGGTGGGGGGAAGCAGCTTTACTCAAGCTGCGTCTAGGTAATAAACGTCCGATCGATAACAGGAGTCAGGGAGTTGAGGTGGACGGGGGGTCTTTGGCTCAGACTTTTCCCCTAAGGGCAGCTGGCGGGTCCTCCCATTGAAAAACGGATGGGTGACCTCTATTGGAGGATTATATATGGAGCACTGGCTACAAACAGATATAGAGCTCACCTGGACATGAGCAACGGGGAAGGCTGCTGGTTCTGCTCCTAAACAGAGGATGTAGAACATCTAGGGGCGTCCTGTCCCCGTTTGGTAGGTCTTTATGTTTTACTGCAGAGATGGGTGGAGGCATTGGGAGAGGTTTTCTCTGTCCCACTGTTTGTTTTTGGACTGAGACTGAGATAATGTAAAACTTTAGTTTTGATGAATTTTATCTTTGCAAATGCCAAGCTTGCCATCTGGAAGAGCCGAAAAATCAGAGTTTGGGAGTAGGTGCACTTCACCTGTCACTCCCTCCTTCTCCGAAACCATGCCAACTGGCACAAACATCAGATTGACTTTTTGAGACGTTCAGCTTTTATATTACATCTCCGCAAATGGAGTAAGCTCATACGTTTGTCTAAATGATAAAAGAGCAAGGCCCTGGAGGCCTACAAATCTGTTATAAATGACATAATGTTCCACATGTGAATTCAATGTTATGACAATGAAACACTTGTGTTATTGACAGAGCTTGTAGGAGAATGCGGCGCATATTTTGTTTTTAAGTATATAAGTTATTATGAGCCCCATCATCTTTGACAGTTCAACTGTGGAAAGAGTCTGCTGAGATTTCCCATTTTGCTTCCACCATTTAATTTGAGCTAATTAGATTTTTTTTAATGGGTTTGGGGTAGAGAGGTGAGAGCAGGAGAGGAGGAAGCTATTATGATCTAATTTGCATGGTAGCTTGTCTGACATGAACAAGCACAGGCTGGATGAGTATCCTATTGTCATAAAGAGACATGGAGGTAATGAGAGACAGTATGACAGCAGGAATAAGAGACGATCAGTTCTAAGCCGAATCAGAGGAGGTGAGCAGATATGATGAGAAATGGAGATGCAGGTCAGATGGAGAATTAAAAAAAAAGGATCAAAGAAATGGTTAAGCACACCTCAAACACACTCATCGCTGTGTATGATTGACAAACTTTGCATCTTCTAATTTGGTTGTGTGTATTTTGCGCATACGTACATGAGCGCTTCAAATCAGGGCTGAAACTATTTGTTGATCTATTTATTTACAGTAGAAATGTCAGATACTCTCTTATAAATGATTAATATTGTCAAAACAATATGTAAAATAATGTATTTGGGGCAATTTGAAGAACTTTAGGTTACTGCAATAAATAATATTTGACATTTTGCAATAAAACATTTTATAACGCGTACAATAATTGGATCAAACAATAATTAATGAAATTCACCTTTAGTTGTGTGTGAAGTGTGGAGTGCAGAGAAATGTATTTAATCAATAAAAAATCTGAGTAAGGCATGTTCATGGTAGAGCAGAGACACCAAATTGTCAACTGACAGTCCTTTTGTACGTTCATAGTTGTTAATTTACTCTTTATGTTCCATCATGGCAAACCATCTGAACCACTGCAATAAATGATTTTGAATTTGTATCTGGAAAGCTCATAATGATCTTTCTAATATGTTTTTAACAACATTTTGTCAACAAAGGTAAGAGTTTTGGCTCTTTAATATGTGGAATTATCATTCTACGATCAAACAATCTAATACAATACACCACATCTACTCTACAAATTATGATTTTATCCCATCTGTGACATAGTCTATGCTTAAATTGGAAGGAAGAGTCACTTTTTTAAAGATTACATTTAATACAGAATGGCTGTGTTAGATTATTACTGAGGTGTAAATATTCTGAATGAATCCTCTTTGGTTTAGAAACCAAATAAAAATCAGAACACACCTTGTAAAATGTAAAATATTGTAAAATAAGATCTTAGGCTGATAGAATAAAAGAGGACTTCCGAGAACAAACTTCCCTTAAATCAAACTAGGTGATAGAACAACACCCCTTTTGACAGGATCTTATTACTTTTAGGAAAATGATGAGCTAATGAAAAGTGAATTGGAGTTACAGTATATAAACATAGAATCACCTACTGAAATGTCCTTAAAGCCCTTCATTAATCCTTAGCCGTGAAGTGAACGCTCCTGTCTTGTCTCTGAGGAATGCCACCTATTGAACATTACCACTGTTCCATTTACCTTAATGAGATGAGAAAATGAGGCTTTTTTTTTTTAAGTGATAGTTTGCAGCATAATTTGCAGTTAATTTATTTAGCTCTTCCTTGCAAATAAATTTAAAGATAGTACTAACAAAAGCAATCATGAGATGGCATATCTCCCCTGGCCCTCATAAAATCAAGTTCATTGTTTCTGTTTGAGTAGGAGCTCTTTTTTGAAAGTCTGAGCTAAGCATAAAAGAAATAGATGTGTATCATATGCTCATGAATCTATATTATTATTTTTGGCAGCAGGGTTGGCTCTGAAAATTAGATTTAAATGATCAGATTTCAATAAAATCATACAATTCACACAGAAAATAGAAAATATGAAAGTAATCAAAGAGCAAGCCACTTAACATGCTGGGCAGATATCTTCTCAATAACGGCTGTCTGGATATCAAGGAAACTGATCTGAATTTTGTGCCCATGCAGAAATGACAATTTCTCAACTATCAAGGTAACTGCCTCAAAATGCTGACTGAATATTATCCTTGAAGGGGAGTCTTGAGTGACAGAGAGCAACCCACAGGAGACACGGAGAAAGAGGAGGAGAGAACTAAAGAGTGAGGGGAGCCAAAGTGACAACATACCTCAAAAAGAGGACCTGCAAAAACACTGCAGAGGATTTAATGATGCCAGGTTAGACCCTAAACTTGTTTACAAGGAGACACATACAACTGTTTTCCATTTTGCTGGCTTCCGAGTGCAAAAAAAATAAGGTCTGCAACCAGAGAGACCTGAGGGATAGAATTTTATATAATATATATGCAGTATATACTGTATATAATATGTGCAGGGGTTGAGAGATGGGCTGCAGGGCCCTGAGGGGTATCATGTGTCCCAAGAAGTAAGCTTACTATGTGTTAAGTACAGCAGGTTCTTCACTGGACATATTTAGGGCTACCAACTAGGACACAGGTGTCGCCAGTGCAGAACCATGCTACTCGCACTAAATGAGGGCCAGAAGGCTTGAGAGGATAGAAAGGGTGATTTTGCTGTTGTTTGACCTTGACCAAACTTGCCTGCTTTGCCCCAAGCAAGCAACTTGCACCACTTGACTGCTTAAATGTACTTTACTTGAATTCATATTAATAATATTCATGTTTTATTAATGAGAAAAGGCCAAAATTGCTGTCACATGTAAGTGACACTGACCTCAGTAGTGATGATGTAGTATCCTTTAAAAAAAGCTGTTTTAACTAGGAGCCCATAAACAAACACAAACTCACACACATCTACACACACTCACACACACACACACACACACACACACACACACACACACACACACACACACACACACACACAAATACACACATCCACACACTTTCTTACAATTTAGTTGAGACTCTCCTGTCAGTCATTTCTGTCATGCCACACCTCTGTCTCTGCCTGCAGAGAGTAAGGTTAAAAAAATGCAAATAACATAAAACTTGATATCTGCCAGCTTAAGTCAGTTGAAAGGTTTAAAATCAGTGAGTCAAAAAACAAACTTGCTATTTTAAGTCAAAATTTTCAGCTACTGTCCCGTTAGCTAGACATCCCTTGCAGTTGTTGTTACAGTTGCTCATCACATGTTCCCAGAGCTGAGCCCAAAGAAACATCTTTGCTAGAGAGCAAAGTACATGATTCCATCAACTATGGCAAGTCAAAGAACCAAAGAACCTCACATCAGCACACCGCCACCTCTGTGTGTCACTCTAGGTGTAATGTTTTGCTGTTGATTCTGGCCAGAAATAACGCAGCCCATGACGCCGAGTTCAGCTCTCGACTTCCCGGTCCATGGTTTTGAGTGTTCTCTATTTGTTGACGATGTATCTCACTGAAGGGGAAAGCTTTACAAGATGTAGTGAGAGAAGCTCTTCTTTCTATTTTAGAGACAGTGGCTGTGGCTAAAAGACAGGAGGCAGAGCTGGAGCTGGCAGAGTTGAAGATTTTAAGATTTTCTCTTGGGGTGTCAAGGATGGACAGGGTTAGAAAGGACCACATCAGAGGGACAGCCCAGGTTAGATGTCTTGTAAACAAAGTAAGAGAGGCCAGATTGACATGGTTTGGGGATTTGAAAATGAGGGATAGTGGATCTGTAGGTATAAGGATGCTAGACATGGAGCTTGCAGGCCGGAGAAAAAGGAGAAGAGCAAAGAAGAAGTTTCTGGGTGTGGTGAGAGAGAACATGCAGTTGGTTGGTGTGACAGAGGAAGATACAGAGGACAGGCGAAGATTGAAACAGATGATGCGCCGTGGGGACCCTTTTCGAGAGCAGCTGAAAAGTAGAGCAAGAAGAAGTGTCTCAGCGTGTATCTGTGGTGTCTCAGAACATTAAAAGGGCTTTGTAATCCAGACAGATGCATATCACTTAATTTCCCTCTCGGTCACTCTGAAATTTCTTTTCATTTTGGCATAGTGCCCTCCTGGTGAGACCTATGAACCAAGTTTAATTGATGATTTCATTGAATGGTAAAAAACTAACTATAAAATACTTTTTTTGTGTTTTAATTGGATGTTTTGTGTTCAATTTTGTCAAAAGATTCGATCTAGGTTTGTATCAGATAGAGCCAAAATGGAAGAACTCTGAGGGGGTCCAATATTTTCGCAAAGCACTGCATACAGTATGTACTTGGCAGAGTCATGATTCAAAGAACCGCTTCTTCCTTTTGTCTGTCTCCTGTTGCTTTAATTCAAAACAGAACTTCTTGTTGGTGGCAGGCAGACAGAAATGTCAACACCAAGTTACCCCGCACCAGAAAAGTCCCTCTGTTTCTTTGCCTAGCAACACAATTCTGTGACAGCTTACATCACCGAGCTTCCTGCCAGAGTCGTCTGTTTTGATCCCTGCAGCAGATCTGTGCAAGTGGGAAAGTCAAAGAATTATATATGACAAATTGACAGTAAATACAAAAATGGTTTCAAGCTGACTGAATTAGGACCTATTTTTTTCATTTCATTTTTCAGTAGGAAGCCTGTCAAGAAATCTCTCAAATAAAGACTAATTTTTGCAAGGGCTTGTTTGTGTTTAACTGCGCATTCATTTGAACAAGTGAAGTCAAAGTGTTTAATGCTGAAATAACCAAACATTCCTGTAATTTCCAGAAGTTATATTTTCCTTTTTGATATTTACATTAAATACTTAACTAGAGTTTTCTAGTTTGGAATGAACCACCTGCTTGCTTTTTACTCTTCCATTACTCTTCCATTACTCTTCCATTACTCTTCCATTACTCTTCCTCATGCCATTCTAGATGGCATGAGGAATGAAACATTTTACTGCATTTGGTGCGATAATTTAAAGCCCATGAATGACGTCTAGCATACTTATACAGTTATTCACTTATCTATGGTCACACTTTTATATATAGTCAACCATGGGACCCCTCCTTTGCTGTACAGTATTGACCTTATATATGGCATGTTTAGTATGACTTTGTTAGCATAAGTTTATTTAAATGTATGCACGTGAATTGGTATTATAATGGTGTATAATGCTTTTTTTTTTGCAAGACATCATTAAAAATGAGCCCAGTAAATACACAAAAAGAGATTAACTTCATGGGTAATAATTTGTTTTAAATGACTAGATAAGACTACAGCATTTTAAAATACAACCTTACTGTTGGCCTACGCCACAGTAAGGCTTTTCCCTGAAAAAGCCCCCAATGCCCTGTATTGTACAAGCAATTCCCTTGAGTGAACTTCTCAGATCAAATGGGGAGTCCCTTTTGAAAAACAGGATATTTCTTTAAAAAAAGGTCCCCCTAGTGAGTAAAATCTGACATAGTTAAGTCAAATTTATATCAGATATAGCCATCCTTCTGTGATGGAGCTATAGTCAGCAGAAGAGAAGAGCATATAGTAATTGAGAGGAGAGTCATGTGCATAATAGCCTACACTGTCAGGAGTGCTAGAACAAAGATATAATCATAAGACATCTTTATTCAGTTACATACGGGATGTGGGATGATCCACAGTTTAGGGTTAAGTCTCAGTCTTGTTGTAAGTTTTTTTTTTTTCGCTTGAAGGAAACGTTTTACAGCCACTGAGTTTCCACTCAGTTCTCTCATGGTACATTGTCTAATGTGACGACTCCGGAGCAAACCCCAAAGCAATACCTCTCCTAGGACCTTGTTAGCCATGGGTCTGCAATGACCCAGATGCCCTTGCCATTTTCCTGAGAGCTGAAAGTCAGTGATTTCTTCTTTCCCCCTTGTCTAGATAGGAGAAAAAACTTTCTAAAGAAACTTTTTGAGTATAATTTCAGCAATTAGTTGTTTGGAGAGGAAGTGATGTAATAAATGTTGTAGGTCGACAGCCATGGCGAGACGGTATGGATTGAAGCTCAGGTGCTGATTGGTGCTGCACCTTGCTGAGTTTTCTGCAGATGGACGCTGCCCCCTTCCCCATTAACCAATCAATAAAGCTCTAAGGCACACCTGAGTGGCTTTGGTGGGTTGATGAAAAAGGTTAATTGAACTCAACAGCCGTCATACAGGCACAGACGGATGCTGTGTGTCGATGCAGCATGTTAAGCATGCCATTATTCGCTTGATGTGTGTTTGTTTGTGCATGTGTGAAAGTAGATAAACTAGATAAACAGTAGAATGATGCAAATTAAGGAGATAAAACCCCTGGATATGATTAGCATAATATTAATCTTTTTTTTTATAGGTTTGGATCTTGTTGATCATAAGAAAAAGGTTCCAGGAGTTATTTATTTCAAAAACATAGAGAAGAGAGAGAAGTATTTTTGTTCTTAATCTGGCTCAGCTCGCCTCTCACTCACATGCTGACCCAAATCTAAGACCATCAGGGAGGAGCTTCCTCGGACTTTATTTCTGACAGTTGGACGACTCTGAACAGCGGTTGTGCTAGGCTCTAGTGGCCATTCATTTGTTGTGTAGTGTGCATGAGATCAGTACCTTGGACATTTTCCTGCCTCTTAAGCCCTTGCGGTACCATTGAGACCAGTTTGATTTGTTGTATCTGCACAGTTCTACATCATACATCCATGAATCATTTCTTTATAACCACTTAGGTTCAGTTGAATAGAGGCCTGAGCTTAGCTGACATCGGGTAAGAGGCCAAATCAACATATAACTTGTCAGTGCAAAGAAATATGGAATATATAACTGAAATGTGATTGCCTTTCCAGTATTTCCATCATTATTAGCAGAAAAGAAGCTTATGGTAGTAAATAACCCAGATACATGTCAGAAAAGGAGTAAATTATCTTCCATACATTTAATTTTTGAAAACCAACTAGTCAAATAATCTTTTTAAGAAGGCCAACTTTCAGATACTGCCTGACTGCTGTTTTTATACACTATGATGTGGTTCCACCAATTGATTTTATCATGAATTGAGCACTAACAAACTTTAGGATCTTCTAAATAATCCTACACTTTTATCATGTTTTCCAAATCACTTAAATGAGTCTCACACATCTCTTTGTTCAGCTTTCCCCCCAGCTTTTTAGATACAAACAAGCATAAACATTTAGTTAACTTTGCTCTATGTCGATCTGTGAAAATGAATGCTGCCATATCCCACTCATTAATCCCATAACTACATTACAGGAAATGGTGTATAAACACACAACCATCAGTCTGACGCACAATGTCATCAAAGCAGAACCATTATTGAGGCAAGAGCAGTGCACATAAACACACAAGCACATTTTGCCCTCTGGCTTTGCTCTATTTCTCCTTTTCATTTGGTTTGTGTCACTTTTCACATGTTGTCTTATAATTCGGAACATTTGTTGCACTTCAGGGCAACACTGCGGCACATCTATCACGCCTCGCACATGCACATGCGTCAGCACAGAAACATACATACGCTGATTGGAGTCTTTAACAACTGCCCCGTCTTGTGTTCGGTGGTCCTCCCTTGAAAAAGTCAAATCATTGAGTGGTTAGTGCTGTTCTGTTAATTGGTAAAATGCCTGTTTTGCCCTCAGTAAAAATGAATTTGCCCAGATCCCCTTTGATCATTTGTCATCCTTCTTAGGCTGTCCTTCCTCTGACTGTGGTCTGGACATTTTTCTGTTTCCCTGTTGCAGGGCCGGTACATAATAAGAAACTGAACGAGTTCACAAATTAGTTAATCTCTACCAAATACAGGAGCGGCGCTCTGTGACGGCGACCTCTGAGTTTAAACATCAGTAATATGAAACCAATCTTTTTAAAGGAATAAGGGCAGTATTAGATCCCCAGTAACCCTTTTGATATACACTAACAATTACTAAACTGTTAGCTTGAATGAAAAAAAGATGTAAAATTTCGTAATGGTCCTAAATGTTTATTCATCATTAAAATAATAACTGCGTTGAAACTGGTTTAAAGCTTCCACTACAACAGTTCCAGTTTAATCTTGAATCCCATTACATGAGTACAGATTCCCAGCTGGCAAAGACATCACACGGCAGGCACTTTAATATCCTCAATATGACATCATAGCCTTTTTGCCAAAGACTTGGCCACATCAGTGGAGAAAACATTGCCATCCCAGTTTTCCAGGGAGTTCCCCTGTTCTCACTGCCCACTCCCAGCGGCCATCATCTCCAGTCCAATTCAAATAGAAGGCACTAGGCTCTGAGCAGGTACTGCAGAGCGAACCTATGGACATTACTGCTGTATATTTGTAATGTGAGATAAGTTATTACAACTCGATTTGATTTGATTTTCTCAAGACATGTGGCCAGTGTTATAGATTTTATGGCAATTTTTATAACATCAAAGTGAAACATAAAACTGGAATTGACAGAAACGAGATTCAAAGTGAGTTCTACCCATGGCAAAATATCTTTTCACAGCTGCTATCTATAGCGTTGCTGATTTACTCACATGAAACAGAGTGAGTTCATAAAAGAAATGTTAATACAATGTAATAACATACTTTATTGGCTTGTTGACTAATTTTGTATCTCAAATTTATGGCACAAGAGATGGACCCATGCAATTTCACTGTAAAGAATGAAAAAACACTTAAATTATTTAATTTGGAATGAAATATTTATTTTGTTGGATACAATTTGAATTTATTTAATTCAAATTTAAGTGAAAACGTTTTTTAATGCTTGAGTAAGTATCTAATAAAAATGACCTAGGTTTAGGTCATTTTTATTAGACTAAACTCCTTGAGGTTCTTTTCTTTTCTTATTTTCCTTTCTTCTTCTTTGTCGTCACATTTTCCACAGAACTGTTTCTCTGCAGATAACTAAGAACCAGGAACAAATGGCAGACTTCTCCATAATGTCCCAGCTTTTCTGTTTTTTCTTGTTCACATACTGGATTGGCGATGTTTCAGTACCCAGATGGAAGTTAACTGTCATTAATGTTGTGAATTGATTTATTAGACAGAGGTAGTATCAAAAGTCCGAGATAAACAGTCTGAACTACGGTTTGTGTGTGTTGGAGTCAGAGCAGGCAGGAAAAAAAGGTATATGGAGAAACATCATCCATAAAGCCTCTGCTTTAGTTTAGCTCCTAATTTTCCCAGTTGTCCAGGTCAAATACTATAAGTCAAATGCAAAGGAAAAACGAGGGGGATGGGCACAAAGAGAGTGAGAGGGATAAAAATGGGTGAAAAGGAGGATGAAGTCAAAAAAGAGTGAACGTCGAAGGTTAGAAGAGGCAGACACAGGTGGGGACACGATGGGACTTAGTGAAGGAGGAGAATGGGAGAAATGATCCGCAGCCAGCCGATGAAGGAGAGAGGAGTGAGGAAACAGATGAGTGTTTGCCAGGTGTTAGTGAGTTTGAGGGTAAAGGGAGAAAGTGGAGCGGAGCCTCACTAGATCTCTCATCAGAGCCAGGTAGGAGATATTCTCAAGTACAAACACTCTTAATCAACAATTTATTATATACCGAAAAGGCGAGTTGTATTGTGTTACCTTCATCCGCAGAAGACATGTCCTCCGCATCTTCTTCGTGTTAACCCGATAACCCAAAAACTGTTTCCAATACTAGGGGGGAGCTTCATCTCCAAAATTACTTTTGGCCATTATCTCTGAACCGATTTAGTTGATATGAATTTACATATAGATATCTATCTTATATATATATATATATATATATATATATATATATATATATAGCTAAATATATTGTGTTTTATTCTAATAGTTCATATTTTATTCACAAAGGGGAGGGATTCTTTGAGAATCCCTAATCCTTGAAGACGCCCGTGTCTTCCTCAGGGTTAAGAAGGCAGTGGCTAATAGTTTAGTTCACTCCTCCCTCCTCAATTTGGGAGGATTTTTTTTCCGAAAAAGGCTCTGGACGTAATAATTCATTTGAGGAGTATAATCAAGAGTATAGCTTATTATTATTGCACGAAGCCGGGGATTGGGGACTTTTCGGGGGGTAAACTGTCTTACCTTACTGTCGGGGTCGTAGTGTAGGTGTAGTTATCAACAGCTGTTGCTTATACTAAAAGCTAGCCTTCCTACGAGTCGTGTGGATAACAGGTGAAAGACAATACTATTTTAATGTGAACAACATTATGTAGTTGACTTTCAATGAAGAAAGTGGTGACAATCTGTAGATTCAGCAGTAAATAGAGTGGGCGAGGCTTTCTGTGTGACCTAGGAGCTCAGAGAGCTAGGCATGTCTCTCACTGATATAATTAACCAAGATTAACTGCAACATCAGACCTGAAAGTAAAAGGGTTTGTCATTAAAAGATCTAAAGTTAAAGAGATAAAGACCAGTCATTAATATTAACTTATGCATGTTGTATCTAATCCTTTAATGTCCTCACAATGTAAAAGGAAAACTATTTCTTTGAAAGCACCATAGTTCTTGAACAAACCCAATAAATGTTAAACAAGCAGTAAGACAAATAATAACTATAGACTAACCCTTGTCCCTCACTACAGTCATATTTTGTCCTTTCACTTTTCATTTGCTTTGGATGATTTTGGCGGCGAGAATCAGTTTTGGAAACGCTGTGTATTTAAGGAGGAATTTGGTCATTTTAACCTCAGATCCTCAGATTAATAATTCAATATGTAGACAAAATCTGTCCTCATTACATGTCATAGGCAAACAATTTCCCATTGAAACCTATTACAACTGTTATTTTTGTTGGCGCTGGCATCAGAGAAAAACAAAAGCATTCATTGCATGTTGATAGACTTTTATTCCAGTGTCTGAGCTACAATTTTGTTGTTTGTACATGAGAAAACAGGATTTCCTTTTACCTAGGTACAGTACCAACCACTGTATATCACAACACCCAACAAGGCCAATGAAGCTCTGATCTGGTCATGGGTTTATTGTTCAATACATACTGTACTTTTTAATATACCTTAACAATGTCAAAAAAAGAAGTGACTCGGCCATTTGTTTATTTCGACAAACGCTTTTTCACAAATTTAAGCTCCTGACCATCAATTATCCTCTGGATGTTCCTGAATTCATTCCCCTTATGTCTCTACAAATAATATAAACATCCTCAGAGCTAAAGCAAGCTTTTGTAGGGTATCAGGAAATATGAGAACATAGCGGAGGTTTTAGAACTCAGGGAGTGTTCTCAGTATATCAAATGATTACTAAATGTAGCATTGTGTCAGCGGATAAGTTTCATCACCATTCATTTTCCTGATAAGAGTTGTCACACCGCTCTCCGTCTTCCAAAGTGCTCTGATTTCAGGAACATATATCCTGTTGAAGTGACCAAATTCAGGACATTTTAAAGCTGAGTTCAGCAAATGGGCCATTTATCACTCTGCATACAGTGCTGATGTGTTCATTATTCTGATGGCTCTGTGAAAACGACATTCATGCACTAACAATAGCCTGCTTCTCCTGGGTTTCAGGCAGCAGCTCATTTTCTCCCTAGTCCTCCTTACACTGACTATTAACATCCCCAGCTAACACACGTTTTTTGAATGGCCTGCCTAGAACATTCAGCAGCCCTTCATTACAAAATGAATGAAAACGAGCTGTCCTGAGATCAATGATTGTTTGCGTGGGCAGCTAAATGTTCAGTGCTTGCTGCCCGCACCAACATGGCTGGGCCATTAGTTCCATTTGTCTACATAATATTTATAGGACACCTTGAAGTGAGGTCTTGAGGCGGGTGATAGACGAGGGCAAAGGCCTTTCCTGGCCGGTGATGATTAATGTCTGAATACACAAGCTTTATCACATGTCCAGCAGTCTCAGGACCAGAGAATGTCATTTAAAGACGTATGGCAGACATTTTTTTTTTTAAAAAGGGGGAGGTGGTGCCTATCTGCAGATTGCAGACTGAGCCAGGAATATGGGCAGCTTGGTGAAGGTTCCAGCGGCAGCAGTGCGTATTCATTCCTTAATTACCACCACTACTCATTAGGGCCTTCTTTTGTTCCAGCTGTGGTCTCCTCCTGCACTGGGCCAGCAGATACAATATGGGAAACTCAGACAAGAGAAGAGCTGGGGGAACCTTGTTAAATGATGACAGAGAAAGGATCGAAAATGACTCACTCCACCTTGGGATCGGTGGAGTAAGTCAGCAAAGGAAGAAGAGCGGACTTGCGGGACAGAAGTGATAACAGTAGTAAGACACTAGGTGGGTTTACATGGACAGCCTAATTCCGATTAGATTCGGAAAAGAGTTCCAAACGGAAAGAAAATGCTGCATGTAAACACCCTTTAGCCAATGGAGAGAACTTTTCCGAATTAGATTTCATTCCTTTGCAAGGAGGTAGTCAAAATCCTTTCTGCATCGGAGAGTGATTTATTCTTTGCAACTTTGAGATATTTTAACATTTTCGGACGGTTAGATGGGCGAAAAGTCACTTCCGCGCACGCCCTCTTTGTCATATTCTTCTTCTGGGCGCTTGTTGGCGGTCGGCATCTAGCTCACCGAAGCATTATCGCCACCTTATGAACAGGAATGTGGATCGTCTGTGCATGTGTCAAAGCGTTTCCAATTAGTTGAGTTGATGCATGTAACGTCGGGTCGGAAAAGATCACACGTCATTTAAACAGGCGACCGTTTCAAGGTTTCATTCGGAAAAGAGAAAAGTGTCCCATGTAAACCCACCTACAGAGAGGTAGAGAGCTGTCTGACCATGACAGCTAATAATTCTTCTTTATATTCCCTTTAGTACAGTAGGAACTCTCAACCACAGGAGTATTACAGTATGGGATGTTTTATACAAAAAAAACAACGGTAGCTCTGTTGGTGGAGAGGAGATATTTTTTGGGATCTTGATTAAACGTTCAGACAGTTAATCCTCATAGGAATTCTTGGTGTTTCAGTTGGTCATATAACCAACAGATGTAGATCCAGGTAGAAGTTATCTTGCTATAATTGATGCTCGATTGTTTGCGTTAGAAAATTGAATGTAAGTGAATTTCCTCTCAGCAGAATAATACGGTGAGTGACAGGGGCAATTGTACTTCAACATTCAATTTGACATCATGTGCATGCTACAAACAAAGACTTAATCTTCATCAATGTCACAACACACGTACGCTGCAATAACCACAACACATTAAGAAAAAAGATCTGCAAAAGCCACGAGACAATAAAAGTGTTTGAGAAGGACCCTCAAAAGTGATACATCCCAAGAAACGCTTCTTTATTGCTTCATTCTGTAAATAAAACAGATATAATGCACAAACGTTTCATGACAAACATATGGGTCAAGCAGAAGTTCATTATACTTGCTGGAAACTTAACCATTCAATTTAAAAGCTTTTGTATGTGATATTATGACTGTTGCCTACACGTTGCCATGGCGACAACTGAAGTCAGTATGCACGATGGTGGTTAAGAGTTTTCTTCAGCAATTATAATAAACCTTTTTTACTCTAGCTTTGGGTACTGTGCATGTTAGGTCATATGATATTATGAAGTTTAATTGTTGTTTTTATGATGATAAAGTTTTACAGTCACATAACTGCATGACCCAGAAGTTAAGTGAAGCTACCACGGCTAATCACAATATCATGACATGTTTGTATTTATTCACTAAATGAAGCAATAAAAAGGCATGTCCGGAGATATATCACTTTTGAGCGTCCTTTGTTAAAACTTTGGTTGTCCTATAGCTTTTGCAGATCGTTTTTCTTAATGTTTTGTTTGGTGGCTTTTGCAGATCATTTTTCTAAGACTGTGTTTTTTTCAGTCTGCGTTTGTTGTGAAATAATAAAGATATATTCTTAATTTTGGTGGTCGGCCACCATAGCATAAACTCCAGGAAGGAGCTTTCTTAAATCAGGACCAGGGTTCTTCCAGTTCCAGGACAGCTTTAGTATAGGTAGTTAGTTTTTTTAGTCTTAAATCATCATTTATTTCATTACATCAAAATTACCTTTTCCCCTTAGTGGTGTGCTTGGCTGGTTAATCCACTTATTACTGAAGAATAAAGTGTAATGGATTTTCATCAGCATTAAGAAAACATCTCTGCTGCAACGCAGTTCATTATATTCCCATTAAAACTGTATTTCTTGGAAGATCTTTACAAAAATGACTTTCAGTTCTATCGTGTGCGTACAATCCTTTTCAGGACTAACACAGAACCATAATAGATTCAGGTAGCTTCCATGTTTTCTACCCTTATTCAGAAACCTCAGTTAAAGGTTGAAGCAAAGTACAAGACAATGTTTCAATACTAGTCTACTATACTTACAAATGCTTCTGTCCTCTTTTCTATATAGTGGAAAGAAGCATTTCATATATACAATATATAATATATGGAACAATTTACTTTTGAATCATGTATTCTCTACCCTTTTTGATAAAAAAAAAGAAGGACATTTCAACACATGCTGGGAGATGATAGCCAGGCTTTTGTCTCTGTCAGGTAGAATCCATGCTGACATGCAATGAAATGAGGAGATAACTGATATAGGATGGAAACACAGGGAAGAAATTATGCTCTTATCTCAACTCCTCAGTAGGTCACCCCAAAGTGTGATTTATGTGACAAATGTAGGAAAAGGTTTGCTGCAACACAGGGAGTCAGAGCAATGAAAGATATTATGCTAATGCAACTTTTATTTTAGATGCATATTTTTCTCCCACCCACATCCCGTTCATCTTCTCTTTGTGTTACTGTGTTTCTGAGAAAGAAACTAGTGGATCAATATGAAGCACTTAAACCATGACACAAAAATTCAGTACGACGAAAAAGGACATTGATTTAGAGGCATGGACAGTGATCCAGAAAACATTTGAGAATACAATCACCGGTTAAATAACTCAATGCAGCTTGAAAAATGTCACTTGCATCGCTATGCCTTCATAAAAAGCGACATGACGCATCACTGCACATATCACAACTGTAAGCTGAAGCAATAATAGGCACATCAGCCTGACCTTTCCTCATTGCTTACATCCAACTGATCTACCAGGTAGCTGAAACCATGAGAAACAGTTTGCAGTCATGGTTTTGTTAGACTTCAGTCGTAGAAAACATCCATCCCTCTATAATTGGGACTGATTAAATGCGCCCCGTGAATCCAAATTATAATTTGTATTGTTTTTGTTTGCTTCCATTATAAGCTCCCTTGTATAGAATGTCTGTTGAATGATAGTCTGTTGCAAAGTAGTTTCAGCCGTTTTATTCATTTTGGGCAATGGTTATGAATGAGAAATGTATTATATTACTTGCAATTTCAAATGTATGTCATATTGATACAAATGCATCAGAATGATCAAATATGTTGTACTAAATTTGTCCTTTACTAAGGCAAAGTGCTGTATCTTAGATTTCTGCCCCAATCAGAAATGGTAAATCTTCCCTTCAATCTGTTGGTGTAATAACTAACTAAGCTACATTATAGCTCCCACGTTTGCCGGAGGATCAATCAGGCAGAGATTCAAGAGCAGGGCCTCGGTATAAGTGCCGCAGTAGGCAGAGCAGCAGATGGGTTTCAGCTCTGCAGGTGAGCTGGCAGCAGCAGAAGTGTGGATAGCCACTCCTAGAGACAGAGAGAGAATGAGAGAGACACGGCTAGGACTGGGGAGAAAGATGCATAGAATGTTTCATGATGAGGGTTCAACATAAATACCTACCTGTAGTAGAAAAGTGACCAGGAAAGAGTGTGTTTATAAATGCCTTTGCTGTCATATCATAAGTATTTATTATTTATTTATATTAGGTTTTGACTAACCTAAGAAGCAAAATATCCCGAGCTCACCATCTGAGTAATATTCCCCTTCTCTCCTCCATATCAGCTCTTCTTCTCCACCTCCGTTAGCGGTCATTATAGTTTCCTTTGCATTAATTCCAAAAACACTTTCTTCCTTCATGCATTACTATATGTGGGTGAGAAACTGTCAAGGACACAACAAAGGGAAGATAAACCATTTCCACAAGGCTACTGGGCAGCAATAGCTCAGAGCTTACTGATAAGTTAATGTTGTTGTGTGTGTGCGTTCCTTGTGCCTAAATCAGCATGACTGGTTTGGAGAAATTTTATTTATACAAATTGTTAGGCACATTAAAAAATAAGAACAAGATGTATTTTAACAAATCATCTTGGATTGGGAAAGGCAGCCAAGGCCATTATTTCTAGCCTTATAATAAAATAGCTCAACAAAAAAAATAACTAAACTAAGCATAATGAGAGACACCTTGACCTCATACTCATCAACCAGACACTTCTGTGCTAAATTTGTGCAAATAATTCATGCACAAATGAATAATTTGCACATATAATTCATTTGTGCAAATAATACACAATTTATTTCAGTGCGTGTCCCGGACTGCTAAAAAGTGTATTAACTGTTTCACCGACAGTAATAAGACACTTTTACTGGTGTTAAAGTGTCTTATTTGGCCGGCAGTAGTTTGACGGCAGAAGCAGTGGGAAGAGGAGGGCCAGAGAGGAGCAGAGGTTGAAGAGTGATGTGAATGTGAACTTCACTGTGAGGAAAGGAGACTCTCAAATCTTTGAGAATATTTTCATTTATTTGTCAAGCAAAGACTTCCTTTCTTCAAGAAACTGGCTAGTAACAGTCAGGATTACCTTTTGAACATTTTTCTTTGGAATGAAAAGTGTCTGTAAGTTTGACTGGGACGGTGGCAGAAACTGTCTGTGCACGTTGGAAATATTTTGGCCAGCACTGTTGGAGTAACGCATTCACTGCATTCTTCCAATGCGACTTGCTGAACTATATTAAAAACCACTGAACCTCACCAGAAATCAAATCAGATTCTTGTCATAAAATTGCAGCATTTATTTGCAACCATCTCGGTTTGCATGCCGGCATTCTTTTAAGGGAGGTTGTTCAGTAGCGCAAATAAGTCTGCCTTTTGGTTCTATGCTGGTTTCCAAAATTCTCAGTTGTCATTTTCAAGCCTGGTGTCCACGTTGCTTGGGTGAGATTACACACTGTTTAATCAGCAGAAGCGAGATCGACATGTTCTGGATGGACTTGCACCATGGATTTTAGACCCTGTGCTTAACGTTATTAAAGTACGGCTATGTGTAGTTACAGGAAACTATTTTGTATTTTCTCCTGATCCTGCTGTTAAAATGTAATCGAATGGCACAGATAAATTCCTTTCTTACTCAATTAATATATTCAAATTGTTTGTCATTTGTTTATCTCACAGACCCCTCTTCCCTGACGAGGCAGAAGCCGCAGGACACTGACCTCTGCTATAAGACTGAAATCAGCACTCTCATGGACTTCAACTCCCCGGACGCTTCCCTTGACAAAGGTTTGTGAAATAATTTAAGTTTGACATTGATATTGGAAAAAAATTGAAAATTTCTGTGACATACAGTCTTGTGTGACATAATAAATGCATACGATTCCCCGTATACATTTAGCATGGTCCTCATACACCGATTTAACCCCCCCCTTCCTACTGATGTTGCAGTGGGTTAAGCTTCTTGCCTCCCATCCCTACTGTTCCGTTTATGTGATTCTGTCACTGGCAGGCCGAGAGATTAGTCTCCGAAGATACTAACCCATGTTTTATTGTCTTACTGCCATTGCATTACAGCATATTTTTGTTTAATTCATTTTAATAAATTTTATTTACAATGTGATAAAAAAACTTAATAAAAAAAAAAAAAATCACTAATACTATAGTAGAATAGGAATAGGAAATAGATGATAGAGAGTGGAACAATTATGGTAATCATTAATAATACTAAGGCTGTGGTGGATAATAGACAGGAGGCAAAAATAATAATAAACAACATACAGTGAAACATTACAATGAAAGAAGGCATCATTTATGTCTCAGATTTGTTTGAAAGATGTAGGTCAGATGGGAATAGTTAATGATTGAATGGACTTTGGTGTGTGCATGTGTGAGTCATTCTGTGGCAGTACGTACTATTTGGACTAAGGTATAAAGATAATAATAATACTGCATACAGCAGACATATGACAAAAAATAAATCTATTATTATAATCATTGCCAATGTAATTAATTATACATATGCATCAACCAGCCACAGCCCGACAAACACCCACAAGTTAGTGCAATACCAGCCATCTTGCCATAAAGGCCTTATCAGCTGGTGGGACACACCCTGCAGCGAGCAAACATCTCACTCCCACAACTAATGTTCTGGTGGCAGCAAAGATAGACAAGGCCAGGGAACCGAGCGATTCTGACAACAGCCAGATTGCGATGGCAATTCCACTGAGCTGGGGCGATTCCGAAACATGGAATCTCCTGGTTGTGCCCATTCCACAATGGCCAGCACTAACCAGAATGGAGACATGTGGACATTTCTATGAAACAATATATTGTGCAGCCTTTATACAACTACAACACTTTACTGAGCACTACAGCACAGTAAAGTGCACTTTCTTTTACACAACTTTAGCACTTTGAGATTTGATCCAAATGTAAAGTGCATTATAAATTGAATGTATTTTTATTTATTATTATTATTATTATTATTACATCCAAAAGGGCAGATATACATTATACACATTACACCTGCAAATAGATTTTCTTAGTTTCAAATAAATCCTAGGTCATAGAATAGATCCTTTACCAACGGTATAGACTTCCATACCTGAGAGACACAAGAGGAAAGCTGCTTGAACATGTAGTTGTAGCTGTGAACACCTACAACACATTATTATAGTTAACGGCTGCTCCTGAACCCATCAAGTCCCCACTTTGGAAATCATCACAGGCATTTAGAAATAACCAGACTACAGCATTCTGAAGTTGCACGCTTGGACAGACAAATTACAACTCTCACTGCAGTTTGCATAGTAATGATACTAGGAGTAAATAACAGAGCCGACTCTGAATGTTCATCAATAGCGAGCATGAATTTATAAATTGTATTTGTGAGATGCAACCGCTCAACATTAATTCAGTCGGTACAGGCTCTAAGTAATTTCTTAAGCATGTTAAAAAGTTAATAGTAGAAACAGGTAAATCTGACATTTTTGATTCCATTTACGAGATATTTGTTTTACATTCAACTAGAATATTCAATGCCTCATAAAGTATAGTATCAAATAGTTGCATCTTTATGTCTCAGATTGGTTCGAATGCTTAATTTTTTTGACTTCTTGACTCCACAAACATTTTAATCCCACATTGAAACACTAAAACCAGCTGTTTGCACTTTGTGAACTATAATGACTATGAACCCATACGCACACCCAAAACAGCCCACAAACATAAAGTCTTTTTTTCTGACCCTACTCTTCTCTAAGTGGGTGGTCCCATGTTCGCAGCATCTTCCCTCCAGACAAACACATTTTATCTGTAGTGGTTTCCCATCAGCTGGCTCGTTCATGACAAGAGCTTCTTTATAGGACTTGGAGTTTTGTATGGATAATCAAAGTGGCTATCCATGTTACCAGAACTATCATATCTTATGGATTTTGTGTATTTTGCAAAGCTGCCACATCCATTATGGATCCCTAGTGTCGCACACAAGAGGCTGTAAGGTTTATCAGAGGCTTTTCCTCATTAAAGTGTCCTGCTTAGGTGTCTTTTTGGCTGCTAGTTCTTCCTTCTCTTCTACTATATAAGCATCTGCCATTGTCAAAAGAAGGGGAACAACGTTGCTGGATTTCTCATTACTATGGTGGGTTAATGCTTTTTTAAATCATATGTGTTTCTGATCAGCAGCGGTGGAATGTGGTGAAAATGTGCACTAAATTTGTGTTTGGATCTAATACAGCAACAGACACAGATGTTGAACCCTCTTTCCCTCCTAAGTTCTGTGAGATATGAGCTTATCGTTTCTAATTTCATCATAAGGATAAGAATGTGGTGTAGCAGACAATAATGGCTTTCATGACTTGATAAATATGTTAGCGAGGTACACTATACAAAATAGTAGTTTCACTAACATGCGATAACAACTGATACCTGGTGTCAAGGACTTTATGTGTAACGTCACTGTTCACCAAATCTCTACAGGCTTGACGTTAAGGAGTCACGTCTTACATGATATGGCTTTTTACATTTTATCCTGTTCCGTGTCAAGTGGAATTCTGTACTTATTAACATAAGTATTAAGTATCTTGACTATCTTGACTTTTTTTTTGAGTGCTTGAAGGTCTTTGCAAAGTTCATAAATTCCATTGTATTGAAGGAAAACCACTTTCATTTTCTCATAATGTTCAATACTTCTCCCTATAAAGGGCCAAAGTTAATCACCTTGGCTTGAGTGTGAGACAGACCTTAGTTTATATTCACAATGTCAACATTTTGGTTCGTATTTTTTTGAAGGAAAACAGTGCCACTAATAAGGGTTTCACATATTTGGTATTGTATTGTAATTCGTATTAGTAATTGTATTGTTTGGCCATTTGATAAGATACATGTCAAGGAATCAGCCATTTCTGAATGGGAGTATTTTGATCTATAAGTAGAGGTTAACCGACTTTTACAAAGTCTGACCGATGATACCAATTTTGGTTAATTCCGATTTTTTTTTTATCCTTTAAAGTTTAAAAGTAATAATATCAGTAATGTATTTTAAGTGCTCTTATTTTGAAGGATTACAATGGATGTGATGAGGCTAGTCGGCCTTGTGTAATTTGCATGTACTCTAACCTGTTGAAATTAATTTACCCTCTGTCCTGCCCGCCGTGCTTTCCTTTAACTGATTGTGTGTTTTCAAAGTGAAAATAAAACTTTGTATGCCTCGTTCAATCCATTATATGTTATAATTTGCTGTCCCTCCAGGGGATTCAAGTTGAAGAGGGTGATTAAGTTCTTTGTGCTGACCGCTTTCAGTGTGGTTTTCCAACGCAGTTTCTTTTTTCGTTAAGTTTTAAAACCATAAATGACGGCATAGATACATACATACTTATGTATGTATGTGGATGGCTCTAGTCTCCAGCTAGCTTTAGCCGCTCAGCTAGCGTTAGCTTCACCTCCTGTGTGATGAAGTTCTTTGTGCCAAAAGTTC
Source organism: Lophius americanus (assembly GCA_037951165.1). Classification (NCBI taxonomy): domain Eukaryota; kingdom Metazoa; phylum Chordata; class Actinopteri; order Lophiiformes; family Lophiidae; genus Lophius; species Lophius americanus. The sequence continues at coordinate 1,740,114 of JBBDHG010000078.1, forward strand.
TCAGGGTTGAAGAGATGCCTTATTTTGTCCTTACTGGTGTTAAAAATGGTCAGCTTCATGTTTTCTGGTTTACTTGTGAGATGTTTGGAGCCTTGGTGGCTCATGCTTGCTAGGCTTGTACAGCGTAAGCCAGCAACAAGCCCAAAGCAAGGCTGGTCAGCCGATTTAATCAAACATGGCCTCCCGGCACCGATCGATCGGCCGACTGCTGCACCTTTTGGTATCGAAGGAGCATCCTCACAATGCTCAGTCGTTCATAGGCCAGGGGGGAAACTGTGTGAAAGATAACGACATTGGCTCAGCAGCACTGATAAAACCACTATGTTAAAAGCAATTTTAAATGATTGGGTTCTGTTTTTAAGTAGGTTTTTACAGAGTATCTCTTTATTGGATGGTGAATTCTACTTGTGCTGGAGTTCTTTTAAATTGTGGTTTATCCCATTATGTCTATATTTGTGTTCTTTCGGAGCAATTTGGAAGTCAAGAGGTAACACACTTATTGTCAGTTTTGTAGATCAAAAATATCCACATTTATAAGTTAAATTATTTGTCTGTGCAAATGGACACACTCTAATCCTGCATCAACCAGCGGGTGCATTTGCGGTCATTTCGTTGGTGCTGAAAATGTGCAGTCTCAGACCTCTGCAGTATTCAAGGCCATGTATATCACCACAGGTTTCAACAGAATGAGAAAAGAATACCGAGGAGATGTGTTATCAGCAAATTCATCTCAGGTCTACAGTCAGACAGAGACAAACAGACGGGGAAGGAGAAGGTGCCCGAATGTAAGCAGGGAGCACTGTGTCATTATGGAGACAGGTGCTGCTTCTGCACCGCACATTACCTCGGATCGCCAATGGAAAGATGTCAAACAGGGCATCCAGAGAAAAAAAGCTCCGAATGGAGGGAGAGACAGAGATGAGGTGGGAAGATAACTTGAAAAAGTGGCCATCCCGATGAGTAGTCAAGTGAGAGATTTATAGTACCACATGTAAATGAATTCTAATTAAAGAGAGAGAGAATTATGCAGGGAGAGAAGAGGGCGGATGGAAGTAAAAAAAAACAATGGGAGAATGTCAGGTGCTTTGTGTGGGTGTGGGATGTTCTCTTCTTAATACATTTTTCTCATGCATTGACACCAGAAAACACCTGCCTCCACTGAAGACCTCTTTAGCCTGTGGGAGAGTGGCACTTAAATTGCCTTCAGCAGCAATCCACTATAATTTATGCACATTAGCAACAGCTACTCAGAAAATCTCAGGCATAATGGTCGTAGGTAGAGTTATTCCATGCCGCTCATTTATATATGCTTGAAAACAATATCCTGATATTTTTTATTTGAAGAGTCAGATTTGGAGAAGCATACTGATGTTGTGATCCACATCCAGGGGTTTTGGATCACAACATCATCCATATGTGATGGAAGTTCCACATTTGATTCTCAGACACGTGATCACATTGAAACCCATAAATGTGGGTTGTTTTGTGTTTCCTTTGGCATTGATTATAAAGCCTACAGAATGGTTGAAACTGAAAAAAGGAAATGGGCACCAATGTGAATCAGATTTCTTTAGTCAGGGGGGGTTGCTGACAACTGGAACTAAAAGGTCATGAAGTCAAAGTTTTCAAGACTCAATTTCAGTAATTATAAAATGAACAATTATTTTCCCTCATTGTTTTCTTTTTCACTTTTATTATAGAGCATATTCAAGGCAGGTGAGGTGTATATGAATAACTTCACCTTCTTAAGCTTAGATTTGGCTCTGCCATGAAATGCTGTTTAAATTTAGATCTGGCGCTATGATGTTCAATTAGTCAATCAATCATGTGTAAACTCATCTACTGCATATAGCAGCTTGCACGGTTGAAATGCCCATCTAAAAATTTGTTTGAGCACATGTCAGTCTGGCTCTCTAGTGGTCTTCATTCATTTCATCACAGCGATAATTGCCAAGCACTGTGCTCCTCTACAGGGCTGGCTGTGAGTTATACAGACTATCAATGCGACTTAATTTACCACGTATCGGAATGCGTGAGAATTTGAGAATAAAAGCACATTACCTTATTTTTAGCATCAGTATTCAGTGACCTTTGTCTGACAAATCAGCAAATCTTCAATTTGCATATCTGCTTGAACTTGGTGGACTTTATTGAAATATGGTGAACACCCTCACCACGTATTTTATGAAAAAGGATTAAAACAGTTTTCAAAATGCAACCAATGTGGGGCAATTTAAGATTTTAAACACCCTTTCTTAAGTATGTATACTTAAATAAATATGTACATTTGACATAGACCAAAAAGTCGCTCATAGCCATCTTTGGCTATGAACCAAAGATAGCTATGGTGGCCTGACATCCAGGTGGCCTGGCATCCAGGTACACTCATGACTCATCTTATGCTCAAACACGGTGTACGGTATGGACAGTCCGTACCAATGCTATGGGTAGAGGAGAGCCCAACTAAATCTATCTGGTACTCTTCCATCTCCTACACAAGCTCTGGTGGTTTCCCAGCCAGAGAGGTGACGTTCCACATTCCTTAAATCAATTGCCTTCTGCCCATTTAGCTTTAAACCTGACCCCAATACCAATCCCTGCAGGTGGTGGGCAGACAGGGTGCTATCACATTACAAAATGAAAAATATATAAAAAACATGGAAATTCTGACATAATAATTTGAAAATTATCGTGTAAAAATGTGAAAATCCACACGTTTTTAATGTCATAGAGATTTTTTTTTTTTTTTTTTTCTAGTCTGGCAGCAATGGGCTTCCGTAGATTGATTAAGGGAAAAGCAAACTGCAAAAACATCCTGTCAGACACCACTGGTTGAAGAAGCTGCTATGAAGCTGGAGCTGTGTTCCATCCTAGTTGTTAAGCATTTTTTAGTCTCAAATACTAAATCCTGGATACTGGAGGGAGTTTTTCCAACCACTACATGTGTTTTTGGGACTTGGAAAAAACTAGGGAAGCCCCTTTAGGTTCACATGGACCATTAATCTGAATAATCCCTGTCCAGTCCTTGTATACCTAAAATGAGAGCATGATCAGCGGGTGTTGGGCTATGGAGCAAAGAGTTCCACAGGTGGATATGTGGAGCTTTGATTTGCTGGGATGTGGGTGTTGTACCCGTCTGATAAAGTGTAGAATTTAATCTCGATTTACAGTTCATCTCAGTAAAACACATTTGTGGTCATTCACACAGACAGTCAGTTGCCTTGCACACACCCCGAGAAAATCAGACATCCATAATAACAGACTGGCTGCGCCATTGCTGCAGATCTTTTCACTAATAGACTGAAAGACGTCATTGTCTTTGGCAGAAAGTGTGTTTTAAGCATTATGGTAGGTTCTAAAATCAACCACATTTTGTTTCCAAGTAAACTCCAATGTTTCTTCAATGTCAACTGGCACAGGATGACATTGACATCCTGTGCCAGTTGAGCTGCAAAAAAGTACATTCCCACAATACAACATTCTGAATGACACTCTGAATGTATGTATGTATGAAAGGAGAGCTACACATGTGAATAAGACGATTGTATATTACAGCAGTACAGGGTTCTGCCCCCCAAAAAACAAATGTAACTTCTTGTATTCTGGTGCCTTTTAACACAAGGTTTACTATATTGTTGTGCATAAATATGAAAACTTTGTTATTTGATTGAGATTATTTGTATTAGTTTGTGTTGCTCATACACACATTTTAACACACACTGTGAACTTGAAACACTCCACATAAATATCTTTGAATACATTTTATTACGAAAAACATTAACTACCATCTGCCACCATTCAGGAAGTCTTGACTTGTTGAGGGAATAAGTTTGAAGAGTGTGTTATTATAGCTTTGCGGCACCGATGTAGACTTTTGGGCGTAACATACAGTAATAAACATGTATCTAGATTTCCAAATAGCATGGCAGGTAAAATCGTGAAATAATGGAATTGATATAACACATTTTAATCACCCACGGGGAATTCATTACTATTTTTTATGTAATAAAATGCATAGCCTCACACCACTATCAGGAGCATAGTTGTATGTAATGACATGTGATAGTAGAGTCAGAATTAAGATTTAAAGATACAAACAAAAAAAGGGCGTAAGTCCTTTCAGCCCATTATGTTTACTTGCTTACATCACTTTTTCCTCTTAACCTGTCCAATAAATCCTTATTTAATTTCTCTTTCTCCACTTTTGTCTCATTTCCTGCCTTACTGTCCTCTGTCCTGGCACAGTTAACTTCCTCTTACCTTTTATGTATTCTTGCATTCTTTGGTCAGGGCATGTTGCAGTGACACTGTAAGCCGCCTACGGACCCGGCATCTGGAAATGAGTGAATAATTCATGCCAACAGCAAGCTCATGGTTAGGTGTGTGGTGGGGTAAGGTAGCAAAAAACACGATCTGTGTATTCTCTCCATGAACAAGCAGAATGGATGTGATAAAATGAAGCACTGACATCGTAAACATGTATTGAAACTGTTGAAGATTGCGCTAACGGTGGTAGGGGGCTAAACTTTTAATTGTAAAAAGTGGATCCCACCCTCACAGCGGTAAAGTTCATATAACATATACATCATATGTTATATGTAAAGTTCATATAACATATGAAGTTTACAGCTGATCCCACTAGAAGTGTGCGGCCTCATCTGCAGAGACCCTGCATGTCTCGGTTTTTCCTCCAGTTGTTTAAAGTTGACAATTTTCTTTTCTGTATAGGAGCATGTGAGTAGTGGGCTTTTAGGATCGTGCTGAAGTGTGGGTGTATTTATTTGAATTCCAGAATGTAAACACAATGCAACAATCCGGCAGACCACGGCACACTTGGGAAAAACAATTCCGCAATGTTTTGACGAAGGCTAGTGTCAAAACGTGTCACTGTACCTATTCATGTCTTCATTCTTCATACCTTTGTGTCTCACAGGTGTGCTCTGGACCTAGGTGTCCCTAAACCTATTCACAAATAACCGGTGAGCTGGTTATAGATTCCGGCTCTGGTTGTTTTCCTTTTTTTTTTCTCAATAAAGCCCACCATTCGATCCCTTTGTACACATAAATTGACTATTTTATTTTTCTGATTCACAACTTTGAAACTTGTGAACTGATCAACAAGCCATCGTAAATCTTCAAAAATGCACTGAGGAAACACTTGAGGCAGTAAAAGAAACAACAAAAAACAGTTAAAAAAACAAAAAAAAGAAATTGAAAATACTGAAAATAATAATTACTTATTAAACTGTCTAAACATAAGAAGAAGAAGAAAAAATTACTAAAATATAGTGACATAAAACATAGAATGATAACAGCAAAAATGTAATAAAATGTTGAAGATAGATAACCATCAAAAGAAATTAATAAATAGGTTAAGTCAAAAGTCTGACTTCTTTTGAGTTGCAGGTATAATAAATCCTTTGTTCCACTCCTCCCTTCTTCTCTGTACAGGTTTCAAAGATTGCCAGTGTATTGAAAAATCATGAAAACGAGAAAAACATGGAAATGTGAAGACTTGGGGACGAGGATACATGTTGTTCACTAGAGCTGAAAGGCAAGAATTGACAAACAAAGATTGATGCCTCTTTAGTTTAGTTCAGTTTAGTTTAAGTGATGACACTTTGCATCCCTATGTGCCTGCACGCAGGTTGAATTTATTTATAATCTCTCTCTAGTTCCTTAAAAAAAACCCACAATGACACCACAACGGAGATCCGTCTCTACAACACCTTTGTTTAATGTAAAAAAAAAAACAGCAGAACAACACGGATCCAAAATGTGTTTGTAAAAGCAAACTAGGCTTTGTTGAGCAAAAGCGTTGTCATATATAACACAGCATCATCAGCATCTAACGCATGACATATAAATGTGTCTAGTAGCACTGTTTAAATACTGTCCCTAATAAGTCGCTGGTTGACCTCATCCTGTGTTCAGAGGCCAAGGAGCTCCAGGACCTCATGATGTCTCCCAATTTAAAAACAATTTTGGTTGATTTTTTTTTTTTTCTTCTTTATTAGCTGCTTACTTTTACTAGCTGCTTTTAAGATTTCTCTTTGTGGAATACACACATAATACATCATCACAAGGTTATACCTCTATCATGCCTCAATTAATCACATTTGCGCAGATGCCTGGTGCAGCTCTGATACTACCTCTGCAGCCATCTTACCTACCTTATGCCTCCATTGGGTTTATACAGCATGGCAGTGTGGAAAAAGAAACACCAGCCCCGTTATGAAGAGGCTGTACAAATGGCGCTGTTAATTGTCTCTTTTATACATCCATCTCTCACGTAAACAATGGGAGTACGATGGAATAATGCACATGGTGCTGCTGTCTTTCGAGAGAGAAAAAAGATCGAGAGAGAGAGAGATTGATTGGCTGACTGGCTGCTTCAAATGATTTTTTATTAAATGGATATTGCTCTCAGCAAGTTCCCTTCCCTTACAGTGTGTGATTTGATGCAGTCTTAATGGGCTATAAATATCCTTGTCCATTCTTTTAATTAGGAAACTCTACAGACCTGTTCATTCAAACTTTATCTTCATAAACGCCCTGACCTATAGCTGGACTTCATCCTAGTTAACCTACACTCTCGCTAAAGTGTCCTAACAGGTCTGCAGCAAGAATACCGTCAACAATCTGTTGCATTCTGCCATCTACTAAGCAAAGATAGGGTTTTTGGATATTGTTCTCCATATTCACTGCTTGTAAGTTATTGTATTTGTTATGGGTGCAATCTGTAACCTGCAAGCATGACCTGATTTAATTTTTTTATTTTAAAACCTCTCACCCAATGGCCATGCAACCATTTCTTGTGCGTTCAAGTGAAGAGTTTTACAATCACAATCCTTTGTATTTTTTCACAACCTGCATCTTCACATTATAGGTGACATGGTAATATTTTTCCCACACTGTTCCTCTTCCCTGAATAGGAGAACATGCTGAGTCTTCACTTATGCTTGGATCTTTAATCTTAAGCCATTTAAAAATAGTGGTCTGAGGTACATCCCGTTCTTTATAGCTGATATAACCACTTCCGCCGTCTTTTTCACTCGCATCAAAAGTCATTTGTTACCATTTCCTGAAATGGCCTTGTGACAGTAAGAAGAAAATACAGTCGAGCAAAAATCAATGCCTGGATTCCAATTGTCTCGTACAAAGTAGCCCAGTAGCTGTTTCTCTCTCTGCTTTCTCTCCACCACTCAACATCCTTTTGGGGCTTATCATGAAGTGAGATCAATACACCCTCACATGTACATACATGCTTACCACACAAAGCATCACACTGTCATTTTCCTCACAAAAATGTAGTTAGGAGTGCAATGTGCCGGGCCCCTCAGCTTTTAATATTCTGCAAATGAGTTAAGCGTAGGAGAAGATTTAGCTCAGTGAAAACTGCTCCTCTGAGTAGGCAACACTCAAATATCTCCCTCAATCAATGGTGGAATAGACAAAAGCATTATTTTTAATTATCAGTAACAATAATATTATCAAATATTATACTTTATGTGTGTTTTGTGGACTGACTTTGAAATAACAGCATTATAATAGATAGACTTGTGATTGGCCTGGTGATATTCATATTCTCTGTAATGATGCATTTAAAGTTGATACTTTAATTATGTGACTTTTTGAGCAAATTTACATTAAATATCTAACCTACTAACAGTCTGGCGGTATCACAGCTTTCATGGCCGACCAGAGGGTGTTCTGATATGCCAAAAGTTTGCATACAATCGAAACAAGATTTTCCTGCAAACACGATGTGATTTTGAAATTTCAAAAAAAAAAGATTCACCAACTAATGTGTTCTGTTTGTGTTTTGGCACAAACTTTCTGCGTGAGTGTGCCGCAAGCGTCTTCAGGTCATTTGTAGTTCAAGTGTTTCAACAGTAGGTGTCGGTATGACTCTAGACAGTGTTTGTAGATTATATACCCAAAGTTTCAACCAAGCTTGGCTAATCTTTCACTTTCTTGCCAGCTGAGTCAATTTGTACAAGTATAAACTGATCACATATCTTATATTTGTTAAAGTGCCCGGTATTAAGTCGACGTGCAAATACACAAATGATTCTCAACGTGTAAATCCATGAGTACGCCAGGTTGTCAGGTCCACTCAAGCTTGAACTAATAATAATATTTCCTTTATTTATCACATTTTACACAGTACATACATACAATACAGCCCAACATTGTGAAACAAATATCTGGATTTAACCCATCCCTAAGGGAACAGTGGGCGGCACCTGTGAAGCACTCGGGGAGATGAGATTACAGGGTCTTACACAAGGACCCACGGCCGGATGCGGGATGTAAAAAAACCCATTTTTTTAAGGTTACCCGTCTTCCCAACACAGTTTATGGTTGTGTGATTTCCATTAATGAAGCATAGATGACAGTTAACTGCTATTCCATTTACAGGAGTGCAATTTCATGTCAAAGCGACACCTACTGTTGTAACAGGTAAACTACCAAGGAACTGTGTGTTCACAAATCTGAAGACAATTTGCTCATGTGGAAAGATTGTGCCAAAAAGCCATTTGAGGTTTTTTTTTCGTAGATGTTTTCGTAATTGTACACATTTTATTTGTAAGAAATACTGTCAGTCTCTCTGGTATATTTTGCACTTGCAAAAAAGGGAAAACATTAGTTTTTTAATTATGTTTCTTATTTGCAAATTACATCGTGTTTGCCAGCGAATCGTGTTTTGTTTGTATACAAACTTTTTTGTGGAGCCACCAGTTGAGGAGAGCCAGTTTCGAGAATGCTTCAATAGTCAGTAGTAAGTCAAGGGGGCTTTGAGGATTCATAGCTGAAATAATAACTATTATGAATTATTATCGATTTATTCATCGCGTTTCACAAATGCAAACACCAAACTGGAAGGTTTTCCACCTGTATAATGGTTTGGTCTCTAGTAGACCTGTTCATTAATGAAGCTCGATAGAATCTGGATTCTGGACAGGTCAGAAGGAGCCACAGTTCAGGTTTCTCTTTCTACATTTAGGTCTGCAGTCATTTCAATTCAATCAGTCATTTTAATAGTGAAGTGGCAGCATTCTGGCTTTGTGGCAAACATTTTCAGCGTAAATATGTAAATGATAGAATATAGCTGTGTGTGAAATATAGGAAAGCCTTACAAATAATAGTAATCAATTGGTTCATTAAAATATGACCTGATCCCTTTAATAAAATATAAAGTATTTATTAAGTGTTATTTAATACAATAATATTCAGGTTGGGATGTGCATTAATTGTAACGTGTTAGAAAGGACGAAACGGAAATAATTTCGAGATGCCATTCAGTTAATCTTTTTATGACTAATTATGTAGGTCCACCGTATTTCTGCTTATTTTAAAGGGTGAAAAGGTTGTTGTCTTTTTATCATGCTACAAATGGATGAATGCATGGATGCTTGTAATCTCTGACTAAAATCAGCTTTTTCAGTCGGAGAAGCTCCCTTATCATCCCTCCATCTCCATTTAAGTACATTTTACTGCAAAGATAAAAAAGATAATGGTAAAGTAAAAATATTCAAGTTAACATAAATATAGAAACCTTTAAAAAAGAATATACCTACATATTTAATGTGCATATGTATAATGTATGTTTTATACTTAACAAATGTGACGCCTTACTATTAGTCAAAATGTTTCAGCCAATAAAAAGAAAACAAATAAAAGTTTTACTGTCTAGTCCTTCACTTCAGTGGTAATTTTAATAGCACTTGAGGTGTTGATGATACCATGCCTGTTTATTCAAAGGTATAAGATTACTGAGACCTCGGGCAAGTCAGCAGCTGGCAGACGACACTGCCGCTATTAGAATACACACATATTGAAGCTTACCTTGTTGCAAGCCAAAACATAGGCTGTGCTCCTCCCCTCATCTGTGCTGTGTGTGCCTGAGTAATGTGGGAAATCATCATGACAGCTCTACGCAGCTCCTCCTCCACATCCTCCTTTCCTAGTAAACCATTAGGGATGAGGGGGAGGAGCTGAATGTGCTGTATCATTGAACCCATGGGAGTCACTTTGAACAGGTACACTGACGGAGGCAAAGACACAGCGGCAGTTCTTGAATGCATTTCCTGGTGTCAGCTGAACCAGAATTTAATGGGAGAAATTATAAACAAGGTCATTGCTTAAGTGAGGATTATCGGAAATAGAAGAACTTTCGGATTTTTCCTGAAAATCTGCAGCACACTCCTGTCAGATCCTGGAATCCCCTAAAAAACTCTCCTCTGAGGAGGGGATGAAGTCACTGGGGGAGCAACAAAAATCTGGTGAGAGATTGGAAAACACAGGCACAGCTGCCACTCTGTGTCGTAATGGACTGCATGGGATAATGTGAGTTTCTAGAACATGCAAAGGCTTTTGAACAAAAAGGGGAAGAATGTGGCCGTTTTCACTCAACTCCTGGACTAAAGATCGCAGGAAGGGAGATACTGTGTGGCTGCTTTTTAGCCTGCAGAGTGGCTTGTGCAGATGTTGGCAAGTGTCACCACTGATAGTGAGTGGGCCAGACTCTCACCTGTTTTGGTGCTGAGCCGTTGGGGAACTTTAACCTGCACTGACCTCTGAATAGCTGTTACTATTGAAGCGAGAGGGAAGAGACTTCACTATTAAAGTATTGCTCTGAGGCCAGTTGTCTTTAGTGTAGTGTGGTTTGAGCTGAAACTCTGTCATACTAACCGAGCAGCATGGCATTAAATAGGACTGTGTTTTATTGCCTTTGCAGACATATAGCTGTTAATGTGAAAACCTTTAACCTTTCCCTTGAAAATTCAGATATTGAAAAAAGCGCCTCGTCAAATCCCAGTCACAGTGCAGTCTAGTATTCAAGTGGTTGCGTTGGTTGCTGCCTGTGGATAACATGATCACAGTCTTGGGAGATTTGTTCTGCAACGTTTGCCTTCAAACGACAGGGTTTTTTGGCGCATGTAAAAATGACACTGAGCTCTGTTTACATTGTCAACATTGAGGTCTAGGGTTTCTGGCTGCAGTTTGTTTTACCCTGAATGCATTTACATGCTCATGAGAATTCTTACTGCGTCAGCCAAGACAATTTTAGAAGAATGGTTTTACTGAAACGCATTAAATGACAAATGTGAGAACAACAATGAGGTTATTTCTTTGCCTTTTTTTTTGCCTGAAAATACCTGTTAAATGTACTGTAAATACCTATTCTAATTTCCAAATCAAACAAACACCTGGAGGCTATAGATGGCTGTTTTTACCTAACCCTCTCTGTCTAAAGGTGTTTGTTCACTTACTCACCTTTCCATCTCACATTTCTATGCCAGCCTCTGTGATTACAACACAAGTCTGTCTTTGCAAACTGAAATTAGAGGACATTAGTCACGTAGCCATTGAAGCTTGTATGGGTAGCAGCAGCTTATGTATAATCATAGATATTCTGTCTGCTATTGGTGATTTTCAAACAAGAACAGGTGGAGAATCTGCTGTTGGTTCTGTTTAATTCACATCGAACTTAACAAATCTTCTGCTCTGCCAGGCCTGCCTGTCAAGCCTCAAAACGCCAAATCATTGCAATTACACTGCTCCTTTATGTCTCAGGAATGTCACTCAGATGAGTGACATGATGTCAGAGGAGGCTTAATCCTCTGGGTTAACACCCTCTGTGAAGCAGGTCATGAATCAGAAGCCGGCCCGCGCCCACCCGCTTGTTACTGTCTTGATGACATGACACTCACTCAGGACGAGGTCAGGGCTGTTGAGTGCATCTAAATCCACATACATGTCCATCTGTGAGGATTTATCCATGTGTGTGCATTGTGTGCCGGTCTGCACCTGCCTTCAGCCCAATTAACCTGCATCATTTTGAGAGAAACTGAGTTTTTGCCAGAGATGTGTAATCGCCTCTTTTCACTGACTGTGCTGCAGGTGAACACAGCAAGCTACTCCCTCTCCCTCGGGTCCAAGCTGTGTCTCCCCCACTGTGGTACACAGAAACAATTTGGAACAGCTTAAATACTATCAGCTGTCCACAAGTATGACGTCAGGGAAAATGGTAAAGCAAGTGTAATAATTATGAGCCGTGTAAGCTCAGATTTGCAAGAATTTGCTGAGTGCACAAAGTGATGCAGTCAGGATGGACTATTCTGACATTTATTATGTTCCATCCACTTCTGTCTTTCTGTTCAACATCTGGGGCCTAAAACATTTACTTTTACGAAAAACGTTGATGATGATATGATTTATTTTGCTTCTGACTCTGCCATTGTCATAAATCAAATAAAACCCTCTTTTGGCTGCTTAACACAAGTGAATTCCTATTATTACTATTGTTATCCTCTAAAATACATTTGTGCCTGGCAGAATATCCTCTGTAAGATGCTGCGAAGGTAACTCACATACACCAAGGAGACATAACATTAAAACCATCTGCCTCATATTTTGTGGGTCCCCCTTTTTTGCAAATTGCCATTGCAAGGAGATGTCAGTCTTATTGTGGCAAAATGATTTTGAGTGTCTCAGGATGCAGCTGGGATTGTTTTGACACCTTCATATTCAGTTTGTCTTCCAAATTATCACTGTCTTCTTGTCTGTCCTCGGTGGCAGTATTTATTTTCGGCACATTTTTGTTGATGTCGGTTGACTTTAGGGAAAACAAGTTTCTGTCACAGTGGTAGGAGAACTATTCAAAGCCACAGTGACTTTGTATGTGTCGACTTATAACAGTTGGATGAAAAATCTTCTTTCTAACCTTTTTTTTTGGTGCACCCTATAAATAACTACGCCTATACATGCACAACATTGCACTGTCGTACAAGCATGGACACACATCCAAACACCCCTCACCTCACCTACCTGCCTCGCTTAATCTGATCATACACCTCACAAACTGGATTTTTTCAATATATAGCAGTTGCTTTTGATAGTCCATTACAAATTGTTGCTTCATTATTTGCAAGGCTCACACTCATACACCAAAAGACTACTCTATGAAAACAACACTATTTTTTTGCTTTATTGTATACATAACAGCAACTTTCAGAGCAAATTAAGTTAAACTAATAGCACAACTTTAACAATTAGATGTAAATGAATGATAAACCAGTAAAATAGATATTAGGAAAACAGGTTAAATGTTTAAATAAATGCTATTTCATATCATGACTGGATGGATGTCATGTTCATATTCACATAATAATACTCTGACAGCTCCTCCAGCGTATCCATGGCAGCAATTATTTGCCTCGGCCTGATGCAACCTATTAGCATTCGCATCATGTTTGGTATAAGCTGTCCTCAATGAAGCCCTGTTCTGTAGCTGCTATCTGGAGAAAGCTCCAATTCATTAGTGCCCCAACTCAGACAGCAATGCACAAATATATATACCAGTCATCCAACATAATCGGCAAATCCTGCATATTTCTGCAATTACAGCAATGTGTATTCCTGCATAATTATATTCCAGCTGAATGCCACAAACACAGCTTACTTGTAAATAATAAATAACAGAGCTAATAAAAGATTGAGAGGGACAATAGCGTATTGCAAGCCAGCACCTTCTTTATCACCTTTATCGAAGCAGTTTTCATCTGGGTTTATTTACTGTCACTGATTCCTACCGTTGTTGTTTAAAGCCTCCATCCATTCACCTTATATAAATGTAATTTTATCTTTCATCCAGCCATTTGTCCCTCGTGACCAGAGCAGAACCTATTATAGTTTTATAGAAACCCTGCTACTAATGTCAAGACTTCTTGTTTGTGGGTTTTTTTGGTTTTAGACCGTAGACACTAGTACAGCGTATATATATGCAGTTTACGCATCTGATGGCATGTTTGTCCCTTTCAGAGAACGCCAGTGCAAGTTCTGGCAAGCGTAGGAGATGCAAGCCACAGATACATAAGAGGGTTTTAATCCAATGCATGCAGATCATGGTAGAATGCGACTGAGATTACTGCCTATCTTTGTCTCTGATCAGTTTTTGTGCTCACTGTCGAGTTCTCCTTTAACCTTACTCACACACAAGATCAGCCCCCATTACTCTTAGGACCTGAAGCATGAAATAGGCTTGCCAGCATGTGGATGTCAGATTCTTGTGACATTAAAGCATAGACGACTCAAAACTGACTGACTGGAAGTGATGGACTCATGGATAGAGAGACATCGACTACATTTAAATTTATTTGATATGAATGAATGACGGTGGCATAACAATCTGTTGATTTTGTGTGGGTTTATTAGTGGTTAATATAGTATTTTTGGGGTTTCTATTACCAAAACCAACTATCACCTTTGACCCATGGGTGATGAGGCCAAAGACATTGACTTACCTTCAATGTGGATAGCTCATCAATAAATACCAAACCTGCTCTGTATGTGTTATCCTGACTACCACTATCTTTTCATCATTGTGTCCATTAATCCAAAATATTAGAGCCTAATTTGTATGATGGAGTGCCCTAAAGCAAGTCTGAGTTTTTTCATTTTCGTCAGCCATGACACTGTCATCTCCTCAGGCGACGCAGGCAGATTGTTCTGCTCACGGGAATTGACTAGCAAATCCAGAGCAGAGCACTCCCAGACAAGGCAGAGCCTTTACACCGCCTCCATCAGTCAGTCGGAGTTTAGGCATTACTACTTTCATCAGCCATTGATAGATTTGCTATCAATGATCTGTCAAGATGTTTGTATGTGTGAGTGTGTGTGTGTGTGTGTTTGTGTCTGTGTCTGTGTTTTGTGTGTGTGTGTGTGTGTTTGTATGTGTGAGTGTGTGTGCGTGCGTGTGCGTGAGGGAGAAAGAGAGAGAGTCAGACACACATTGAATGATTCTAGTAGTATACTTCATATGAGCTGAAAATATACATTTTTGCCACCTTCCATAAACAATATGTGCAATGTGAACATGCATCCTCACTTACATGAAACTCTGTATGTGTGAAAATGATGCATTAAACATTAAGCAATTCAAGCAACTTTGTTTTCGGAAATCGCTTATCAGGTCCTTTGAATGTTTGAACATTAAATCTGCATCCGTCTTCGCTTGTGTTATAATTTTATTGCAGTTCAATTGCATATTGATTAAAAAATATATTCTGGTAGTTTCCTTTGCAGGGACATGATTTCAGCTGTTATAGATTACAAATGTCAAACAATTTCAAGAGTATTTAAGCAATAATGCTATGCTCACTTGAAAAGAAGACCCAGAGGCGGGACACCAGGCAGGCAGGTTTGTGACGGGCTGTTATGTGCACTGTCTCCTGTCAGTAACTGAGCTAGCAGGCTGAGGAAAGAATGAAATTGACTAAACTAAAATCAAAGAGGGAAGCCTAGCATGAGAAAAAGGACCTTTAAAAGTAAAGCAGGAATCATTCTTCATGCACCATCAGGACATTGGCAAATATCAGAAAAAACATATAAAAAGGAAAACATAGCATACATTTGTATTTTAAAGTAATAAGTGAGGAGGCAAGTGTACAACGGTTTTAACGCGACGCCCTTTTGAAAATGTTTTTTTTTGCCTGAGGAAACAGTTCCCCTTTGGAAGGAAAGGTCAGGTAATGACGGACGTGTGTACACATGGCTGCAAAGGGCTAACATTAATCAATATCCCATCATGCGTTCAGCAGTTTATGGAAGAGTGCACCTGCACCACTTTTCTGAGTTTATCTCTGAGAGTGCTTTACATGATAGAAAACCCAAAAACATTATTATCATTATTATTATTATTATTATTATTACTACTATAATTATTAATTTATCAAAAAAAGACTCAATTATTTTTCCTCTCCTTCGTCCTCAAATATACCGTATGCCAAAAAGGAATTCATAAAACTATTGAGAACATAGTTTTCAAATTTTCTCAATCAATTGTCTAAAACTGATGGCAGATTAATCCAAGAAATCCATGAACCTCCGAGGATGTAATCGCTACGGAGAAACACAACCATGTGGAAGTGGATGCAGTGGCCTGATGGCGCTCAGGCAAACGCTGAAAAATAACACAGCTGATTCTAATGGATTTTATAAGGGTCTAGTTGTTAAGTGCTGTCTGAGATGCTTTTTGCTGGTGAAAAATTGAACTAAGGCTGGCTTGAAAAGTGTTACTCAGTGCCCTGAAGAATTATTGCCACCCTGTTGAAAACGATTTGATGCAAAAAATGTCTTTCTTGTCTAAATCCATGATCTTTAATTCTGAATATTTACAGAAATCTATCAATTTTTTCAAGTAACAAAATTTAGATTAAAAACATTACATTCTTAGCGTTAAACAAATTTCTTTCTCCACAACCTTTTTTGCCAACATCATTGTCACTGTGACATTAATCCTGCTATTGACAGGTAACAGAAGCACATTTCCAGTCCTATATTATATTTTTAGGTTCCACTGTAAGAGTATATCCTGATTGACTGGGGTATAACTATGAGGTGACACAGGCCTAATCTTCTTTGATGTTCTTTAAAATAACACAGAAAAGACTAGCGAACTCAAGACAAACGTTAGAGCTTGTAGTTCTGGACAAATCTGGCAATGGATACAAGAAAAATCTCTCAATAGGGAAAATTGCCAGTTTCAACAGCTAGATCAATGTTTGAGAAGTTTAAAAAGACTAGAGATGTTAAAAACTTTCTGGAAGAGAAGGTGCCTGAAAAAACTGACTCCAAGCACTTTGAGGAGGATGTTTGACTGGCAGAAGACTATCAAAGGATTATAACTAGAAAATTGCAGAGGTCAGTTGTATCTTGCAGTCAGAAAGTCCCCGAAACCACCATCAATTTGCAATCAACACCAACACAAGCTGTTTGGGAGGGTAGCAAGAAAAAAGCCTCTGCTGTCATCCACACACAAACACTCCATCTGATACCAGCAGATATTTGATGAAAACCAAATAGCCTCTGTCAGGGAACTTAAAGTTGGCCGTGGTTGGACCGTCTAGCAGGACAGTGATCTGAAGCACACACAAAAATAGTTCTGGGATCACAAAATAAAGGTTTTGCATAGGCCATCCTAGTCACCTGACTAAACCCCATAGAACATCTGAGGGATGTACTGCAGAGGAGAGTCCACAAGCATGGACCTCAGAATCAGAAGGAGTTTGAGAGTTTCTGTATGCAGGAATGGTCTCCAATCTTGTCCATGTGTTCTCAAACCTCATCACCCACTACAGGAGGAGACTCAGGGCTGTTATTGTGGAAAAATGGGACTGCACAAAATAGAATTGAGGCACAGAAGTTTAAGAGATCAATATTTGTTTAATGTTAAGAATCTATGGATTTTTGTTACTTGAATAAAAGGTTTGATTTTTGTAGGTAATTTGAGTTAAGGACAGTTAAGACATCATTAAAAAGGGAAGTATCTCTTGGATATACATAAGATTCAGATGAATTAGTAACGGTCATTAAATATTCTTTAACGATGATAATGCGTCAAATAGATTACAGTCACTCAGAAACTCATTTTCATTCTTAAAGCTCAGTGCAGTAATGAAACCTGTATGAATAATGGATATTGTGCAGGTCTGGAATTTGGATAGAGGTGGACATTTCCATATTTAGCACGTGTTCAATAAACTCCTCTGACAACCTTTAAAATTGTTTTTGCCTACGTTAGGATGAATTGGTGACAGAATAGTTCTTATAAAACCAGCTCCAAAATGTCATCACAATAGCATAAGCACTCTAAAATAAATACCTTAATTATTTTAAGTATATTCAAATGTGATTGGAAAGCCTTTAAAACAACACGACATCTTTGAGTAGGTTCTTCGAGAAAATCTGTTTTTAGTGTTAGATCTGTGTTGCAATGTCCGGACTTATTCCTGATTTGGGTTGTTCCTATATCCTCTTGGAAAGAATCCTGTTTCTGAGTCATTATGTGTGTGCTCATTATGAGGTTAATATGGTGGAGAGGGATGGCCTGTCAGCGTCAGCCGTCATCAGCTTTATACTGCGGGCCAATGTCCTGTGTCTTCTAGCTGCCAGCTGTATGAACGAGAATTCTGTGGGAAGAATAGGCCCATTAATTGTTTTTGTCTCCAGCTCAGGCACAAAAAAAAATCAAACCCACCTGCTGCCCCTCCCAGTGTCTCTGTGATGAGAAAGAACCAATCTAAACATTTCCCCCTCAAAACACAATTCCCTATCAAATTCTGACCTCCAATCCCGTTCAAGCCAAGTCCAATTTCAGTTGCCTCCTAGCCACTGGACTATCTGACAAATTGCTGGACATTTTGAAATGTTAAGTTTCTGACTTTTGGTGTTTTTTGTAAAAGCAGAAGAGAGGGAACTGGAAGTGGGAATAAAAGTACAGGTTGTCTTTTTGTCGGAGATTTATAATGGGTGATTTTTAAGCTGATTAATCTGTTGGCATTTGTCAAAATTTGTCCACCAACAGTCCAAAAGTTTCACTTGCTATCATAAAACGGGCAGATATTTTGACGTCCCTGCTCAAAAAGTCATTGAAATGACATACGGAATGTTTTACTAATTAATTCATCGACTCATTGTAGCAGCTTTACTGCAGACTGACACGGAGACGCCCATATGTTAAAAGAATGGCCAGTAAGATGCCCCAGAGAAGCCAATGTAAAACTACAGACTGAGAACCACTGACTACAATTCCTGAAATGTCTGTTTGGATCCAGCAGATTTTAATGAGAAATAGTCATTTTTAAGATTCATCTCATCGTCTGATGTTTAATAATTTTTGCACCATTAAAACCCGGAGAAAGGATGATGAGCCTTCATCCCCAGATATATTTTATAACAATTGTAAGACTGGTTTCCAGCATTCCAAAGCTATTATGTAAAGGCTTCAGCATTATTTAGGAGGACCGTTTCAGCTGTTTTTCTAAATCATACAAACAGAAAATGACATTGATCAGATTCATAGTGCTTTGGCAACAACCGCATGTCAGCTGATGCATGACCGCTTTTATGCAAAAGCACAAATTTAAGTAGGCATTTACATCAGTGGCCGAGGATGGGGATTGTATTCACTGTTTCGATGAATCATAATAACTAGAGGAAAGCAACGAAATGGAGGGACAATAAAAAAAATGCACATATTCTTTGCAGATGTAGTCTGAGACAAAGATCAGCTGTCGTTAGGTTCACTTTAATCCCTGTGGTACACATTTGAATAAATATTCAGTCATACAAACTCATTAATCTCTGTCATGAACATTGTTTTAAGATAAAAACTTTTATATTTGCATTAGATTTTATTACAGAATTAGAGTAAGCCTAGAATGAAAAAAATGCAGTTAGAAGACAATCAGATTTTATTATTGGGAAATGAGAAAGGAGTGCTATCGATAAAAAGAAGTCAATCGATGTCTATATGTGAAAGATATCTCCCATTATAATGTGATCACTATTGTATGTTGCATTAAGAGTTTGCTCTTGATTTAAGAATTACCTCATTGCTTCTTATACTGTACAGAGCCTGAGTTCTGTGACCCTTAGCAGCAATAGCTCACCTCTTATTTCCTGTTTTTCTTTGGCAATCCAATCTAAAGATGGATGCTACAACAGCCCCCTAGACAATTAAAACTCCCTGTTGTCCGGTATCAAATGATTTAGTCAAACTGATGGTTGGGTATATCCAAACTGTATGACCGTTTGTGCATTTTCTTCTCTTTCCTTGCATATCAAAAGTAATGAAAATAATAGGCAAATTGCAAAAAATTACATAAAAGATGTGCAAGAAATATATTTTTAACTGTACTGTAGCAGACATATCCCTTTAAGTGACATTTAGTATTATATTCCGTGTCTTATATTGCTGTTGTTTAAGAGCAAATAATATGTTGCCACTGTCAACCGGTGGGGAGCAGGTTATATATTGACGGCTGAGCAAACAGCAGGGAGTTAACCAACATAGACCCGATATACTGTACATTTGATGGGGGCTTCTTGCCCCTTAACATATTTCACATGAAATAAAAACACCTCTGGTGAAGTTATTTCATTTATTTCATGAACACAAATTGCTTGCAAATACGTTTTTTCTATCAGGGTTACATTAATTTTCAAAAATCAATCAAGAAAACATACAGAGGTCCATATTAAAGATGGTACCGATTTTTCTGTGAATATATGCAGTAAATCATAATCTATGATCTATAATCTTTTTATTTTGGTATTTTGTTCATCACTATTGCTAAAATAAAAACAGGTGCATTTTTCATTATGTTTTTATACCTTTATTACTTATCATATAGAAAAAATTACAAGCCTCACATTCAGCAGGAATAGTTGGCAAAACATCCTGAGAGGACCCTCCTTGGAAATGCTATACATCCTGGAGTCATGAAGGGGGGGGTAGAGGAGATGTAGAGGAGATGTTGCACTTATCAAGGACCACCTTGCTCCTTGCCTGTAGCTGATGCAGACATTGACAAATGGGAAGCTGTCTTCAATTCCCTCCTCACCCTCATCACCCCTCTGTTTGGGGGCTGCTGTGATGATTTGAGTGCTCCAGCTCAGAACCCGTATGAGGAGACAACCTACCTGTTGCCACGACACAGACTCTAATAAACCCGTGGAATAATTGGCCAACCAATTGGGCATTTCCAAATGTAGATGACCTCTTGCTGGTTAATTGTATCACTTTGACCTGTTGTCAGTGTTGACTGTGTGTCTCTCATGCTGCAACATTTGCAGTATGTGGTCGTAAAACTTTTTTTTTTTTTTGAACTTGAAGGATCTTTGGCCTGATGAATCTTTAAGAAAACCTTTGTTCATGTTTCAGTCCAACATTTGTATGATGGTCTTTGTTGAGGACGTCATACCATGCAGTACACTACGACACCCAGGTGCACCCCAGGACAATTTGTTGTGCGCTTAGCTCATGTTCGGTTCTGTGGGTGAACTACAATCACCTTGGACAGGAGTCTATTGAAATAATGTTGTGAGAGGTTAATGTAAAATTACATATTCCCTCATGGATTTCAATAAAGCAAATTTGTATATATACCACATTTCAAATTCCAAAACAAGTTAAACGTAAAACTTTTAGCCTTGATTTAAAGGGAGACCAAAATGCAACTTTGCAAAATGATAAGTTGCAGAGTCTTATCATATCTGGATGCTGTTTTAAATGCCCTGCTCAACTGTTCGGTTGAGCACATTTTGAATCACTATTTCTTGTGGAAAGATCCGTGCCCCTCGGCAGAACCTGTTTGTAATATGAACCTATGGCAGCAGATGAGGGGGCATTTATCGTGACTATTGAGAAAGTCCTATCTGATAAGAACAATTTTTTTTTTGGCATATTAAAGCATGTAAGGACTTAAGGTCCCCATTATGTAACTGTATGCACTTAAAAAATATAATGAGGATTTAATAGTTTCTAAAAACGTGCTTTAAACAAAGGTTGTACCTATCTAATTAAGAGTTACAAAGTTTTATCATGAAATACTTTTATGTCAGATTTTTATTAAATTAATAGATGCCCTTAAAGAAATAAAAGATGCAAAGAAATTATTTTGTCATCGTTTTTTTTTCTTGATGAGGAAATTAAAGAGTTAAGCTCTATGTTTCATAATGGTCTTTTTTTTATATCTTAAATTTGAGCTGTGAACAACGAAAAACCGGCAGAACTTACCAGGCAGCAGATTTACCATGTTCAACTGTGTGACATTGTATGTTTGCAATTTGCAATCTCCTACTGTGGATCACAATAACAATTGAAGTTTTTTTCCTTTGCTGCAGTTCTGGGGAAATCCGTTTTTATATAAGTTTTGGGAGCAGGTAATGGATGGGATACATTTGTTTAATCCAATGAGTTTTTAATTTTCATTGGTCATTTAATGTGCAAAAAATATTTTAAAAATGAGACACCAGTGCTGCAAGAAGCAACTGAATTCTATAATGTAGTGTCATATAAAGCACAAATTTCAGCCCAGTAGGTATGGCTGGGGATACAGATAGTGTTGTTGTCTCAGTTCCTGTGGCCTCTCACAATCAATACATGCAAACTTAATGTATTAGTCATCTGATTTTTGAACACCAATGAGCTGTATCTTACAGTTGCTTGTTTCCACAGGGGACAAGCTCTTTGGTTTGCAAATAGGGCCAGCACTGCTTGAATAGGTTTTTAAAATGAGATTCTATTACTTGGTCCATTAAGTACAGTTCTTTCTAATGGCACTACACCAGCCAACATTTTTCTCCCGACCCTTCGCCCGATGACTTCTTTACATAAAATTTTTATAACAAAGTGCACAGCCTTTATCCCCAGCTAAAAACATTTAGTCTGTGAACAAATATTAAAGGACCCAAACGCCCTGGGAAGCAGGTGCATGATATAACAGCAGTCAATTGATCTTTCATTCAATCATCCACTGGTCATTCATTTCAGTTTCTGGAAAGGAAATGAAAGCAAAAGTGATTTACACGGTACTCAAAAGTTAGACACACACCGTATGCCCCATCATAGTTTGTTATAAGAGTTTGCTGGAGCGTTGGAACTGTCTAGTTTCCTTGAATAACATATCAGTCACAACTGTGGGTGCAGGGAGATGTCAATATAACATCAGGTCTGCTGTAAGAGGAGCACTGGAGAACTGTAATCGTTAGCCAAGCACTACTTGTAGATGGAGCCTTATTGTGTTGAAAAGATCGAATTATGGGCTAATCATCTAGTTGAATTAATATGTCACAACTGAGAAGTGAATACAAATCAGAAACCTAACTCTGGGCAAATTCCGTGCTTTCTATCAACATTTCAATTTTCCTTTCCACAAATGATATTCTTGCATAAAAGAAAATCATTATTTTAGAGACAAAATCCATTTGTTTTTGTCAATAAAGGTTTCGCTTATGAAAAATAAATGCTAAAAGTAAAACCCCAAAATAAATAATATTGATATTATGTGAATAGTCCACAGCTTGCAAATTATATATAATTTTCAAATTGATTAAAGTTGATGATATTTATCAATACATGCTTGTTTTGAATTTGATGGCTGCAACGAAAGGACATGTGTAATCTTGTGTTAAAACTGTAGTCCTTTTTGACGAGAGGACAGTATTTATTGAAGTTTTTTAAGTATAAAGTTCCATCTTGATAAATTACTCTTTCTCTGAAGTCTTGCTGTTGTGCAGTTCTCAATGGAGGGAATGGATTGACATTTTATTGCTGGGTTGAACAGGGGTTTTCCTAAAAAAAGACAGAATAGGTTGTTTTCAAATGTGCATGTGCTTTCAGCAATAGATGCTGGTTTTCAACTGTGAATGGTGTTCTTTTTCGATAATGATATATGTTGCGTGGTTAATTCCTCACGTGAAAGTGTCTTAACTTGCATTTGTAGATGCAGCAAAAACTGTATTTTGATTATTTGTTCTCATAGTAAGTGTTATGCTTCTCAGGACCTCCTAATGGCTCAATCTAGTGATGGGAAGTCCGGCTCTTTCAAAGACTTGGTTCTTTGGCTCGACTCCCTTAGAATTATGATTGGTTTGTGTGTTGGTAAACAATTTTTCATTCAGTGTTTCCATAAAAGCTTTATTTTTATGCATTTTATTCGGGTTATAAAAAAAATATACACTGTTTATATTGTTTGATATTTCAATCAAACCTTTAAATGAACAACTGAACAAAGAACCACAGCATACAAATCAAATAAATAAAAGTCTAAACATCATGAAACTTCAGATAAAAGCCTTTAGTGCAGGTTTGCATTCAGAAATACCAAATGCACGGACGGGTGGGCGGTTCATAAATGTCTGTGCAGGTTTGTTGTTGACCCTGCTCTGACGGATATTTCCATTTTAGAAATTCTGCAAGCAGCTTTTCAGTCTCAAATACAGTCGCTTGCAGTCGCTCATTTCTTCACTTATTCTCGACGTGCTTGCATTTAAATGAGGCTCCCCCGTCATACTGTCGCTCTGTGTGTACCTGGCCTGTACCACTCTAGTCTTTGGAGCGTTTGCCCCCTTCCTTCTTTCACATAATGGTATGATCCTAGTCGGTCCTCGCATGTGATTGGACATATGGTGTGCCCATCAAGTCCCACCGGCATGGATTCTCAGTAGAACTGTGCAGGAGCCGCTGAATTTGTTTCTCTTCGACGGGAGTCGGCTCTTCTCGTTCGCTACACAGAATCGGCTCATAGAGCCTGCATAGAGCCGGTCATGCTCTCTTTCATGCAGAGGGTTCTCCAGATACATGATGATATTATGGGTTATGAATGATGAATTCCTAAAATGTTATGCTCTTAATTGTTGTCCTTCAGCTGTTGGACAATTGTCTGACCCAGACTGTTACGAGGCGGTGACCTCTTCTCATCTGTGCTGGTGAATGACTGAATGCATGTATAGTTTCCAATTACCAAATAACTTCTTAACCTGTGGAATATTCCAGTCACTGCTATCATTTTTATAAGTTATTAGATTGGCAGTGTAACAGTGACAGCAGTAATGCTGTGAGTCCAATGGGCACAGCATGTGCATTTATTCTACACTTTAATAGAGACTCTGGTACACACAGAGCATTTTAATACCATACTAAGACATTCTTAGTTTGATGTCCTCCCTCTTTTAATATTCAAATATTGACAATGGAAAGTAAAAGTCCATAAGAACCACACATTATTGGACATTTGGAAATATTCATCTCTTTACTCTTTATCTGTAGCTTAAATGTGATCCGTCTACTCTCTTTAAATTGTCTGTGTCTCAAAGTATGCTTTGTTTAGTTAAGTCACCTACATGCAGTTCTTCAATTCATCTCTGATGGATTTAAGTTTTACAGTAGTAGAATAAGAGCTACTACTCTTATTCTGCTGTGAGTTCTGCTTTTACGTCATTGTAATGTGGATCAATGTGTGATGAGGAACTGTTTTTTTTCACCCCCACCTCCTAGCCTGAGGATGCATGAAATTGATTATAAATAATTTTCTCTTCTATATACCATCCATACCAACCAATATATTTAATTAAATATGTATCTTATGAAGTTTAGTGCGAGAAATAGCAGTATGAAATTTGTTTGTTGGGGCGTGTGTGATGTATTCCTTCTCCTGGAGATGGTTTGAACTTGAAGCTCTTTTGAAACATTTTCAGGAGGTCAAGTTGTAAGGAAAAGTCTACTTTTTCTCTTCTGCTTTCACTTAACCTTCTGCGTCTTTGTGACAAAGTGGGAGAGGAGCTATTTAAAGCAGCAGTCACTAAATGTTAGATGAATTCATATACCTCCATTTTACATTATTTCTGAAAAAACAGAGAAAGTTCAGCAACCAGCTACAGAGAAAAATGTCATTATAATATCAATGCCTTCTCTTTACTCATCTCCTGGACCCTTGTGATGCTTTTCACCAACAGTAATTTGGTACTCCAATTATCTAGAATACAAAGAGAACCATAATCTTCTTTATTGATATTAAATCAATCTTGCATCTCAGACATGACAGTGTATGCAGTCACGTATCCTGTCAAAGCTTACACACTTTTGATCAGATAGACTTTTGATAGATTGGATCCCAGTATGCATATGTTCCCAACTACAGAGTTCCTTGGCTTACAGGCGGATTCCATGTTAAACCTGCGGTGCAATAAAGAACGTGTTTTGGTGGCAACTTGCTCAAGCTCCATTTTCCTGCTCTTTGTTGTAGTCCTGCTGCGTGAGGAGGTTGCCCAGCTCCAGGAGGAGGTGCACCTGCTGCGACAGATGAAGGACATGTTGAGTAAGGACCTTGAGGAGACCCAAGGAGGCTGCTCGGCGGACCTGCTTTCTGCCACCGAGCTCCGCGTGCAGCTGGCCCAGAAGGAGCAGGAGCTGGATCGAGCCAAGGAGTCTTTGCAAGGTAAAAACTCAAGGAGAAGCTAAACAAGAAGTAGCCCTCTGTAGCTCTGTGAGAGCCTGCAGCTCTGCAGCAGTGACCAGAGGGCTTTAGGTTAAGGTTTTGATTGAGTTGGTGCATAATTTTCTGAGCTGTCGAGATTGAAATGAATAGAACTGCTTTACTGTTTTATTCTGTGCGGTCAGGTGTTTGAGACCAATCATTCTGGCAGCGGTGTTGGTTATGATGGTTAAAGGACTACATGATAACTCTAACCCCATGGACAAATATCTTGGCACAGGTGCCAAGATATGACAAATACTGTTCAGTCCAGTCTACATATTTTAAATAACTAAAAATAAATGCTATAGCTCTGGGATAATTAGCCAACATAGTAATCATTAGCGTCCGCGGCTACCATCTCTGGTAATGCCATGAGGTTTGCTCTGATGTCAGGAAAAGCACGGCTGATCACACCAGTTGAGAAATTCAATATGGCAGTATTATAAAAGTAACACAGTTGCCATAGATGGAAAAGAAGGAGAATCGGTCGGTCAGATGAAGAGTTTTTCCGTGGTTTCTGAATGTTGAAATTAGACTTATACATAGACTTTATTTGCAGAGGTCTAAGACATGTACAACAAAGTGGTTGGGTCGTTTTTTTGTGTGGTGCATTCATGCTTTCTCTTCCTTGCTTCCATCTCCCCACATTTCTTCTCTGTTGTTACTTTCCGCTGTAAAAAAAGGAAAATTTTTCCAGAAAACCTTTGAAAAAGGGGTAATTAGTACAAACATAGTGAATTATCAGCCAGTTTCCTAATTTGATAATGTTTTCTCTTGGGGGCTTATCGGGATTATACCCTTGAAGTGAACGTTGACAGCATAGGCCTTGTTTTGTTGTCTGTCTTTACATGCTGTTCTTTTTACCTTCCTTTTTGAAAAAATACTGAAATAATTATTTGAAATAAATAATGTCTTTTTCAAATTGATATGCACAAAAGAGCTTTTATATATATCAACATGTATTTATATCAACATGTGTACAACAGTTCAGTTTACACACTTAAACCAGGAATTATTCAACTGTGAAACACAAAGCGCTAAGTCAAGGCATGGACACCTTTTGTGCATTTAAACAAATGTGAACATTTGGAAAGCCGTACTTTCATGAAAAACAAAAAAGGAGCTGTAAAAAGGTTTTGCCTTGTTAGCTTGTAACATATATGTATGCATCGTTGGCTCTTTTCCTGTGTAAAACAATCTGTCACCATTTCCCAACCAGGCTTTTACTGAGAGAAAACAAAAGCATTTTGCTCCATAGGGCTTCAAATCCATGCAGTTTCTCTTGTCATCATAATGTCAACGTCTATAACAATGTGGTCAATGCGGCCCATTAGCTGCATTATGGTCTATTAGCATGTGTCCCACTCCAGAGATAGATGCTAATGGTTGCACTTTTCAAAAAAGCCTCTCCAGGCTGCAGCCCTGATTCCCTTCTGTACTGGCTGCCTACTCTGATATGCAGCACATTGATTGATCAGAACAAAAAGCAAAAACATTAGACTCATGGTTTAAGTTGGTAAAATCAATGAACAGTGTAACACAGACAGAAATAGGCAGTTGATGCTTGGCTACTCCTTCAATAGTTACTTATCAGAGTTGATAGATATGAAATAAATGGAACGTTTCTTTTGGACCAACAATTTCATCATATCTTGAGCGTAGTCTCGGAATAAAACAAATGAACTTGTCTTTCACTAAATGAAGCTGGAAAAAAGAAGAATACAGGATTTTTGAACACCCACTACTCACAAAAATCAGAAATGAAGAAAACAATGATAGAATAGGAATCATGAATCTGTTCCTTGCATTATAAATTGCATATTTTACATGACTGTTTTTCACCTCATGCACACATACTGTACATATCGCTTTTCTGGACTTGGTGCATGGGTTGAAGTAATGAACAAAGTCTGCCAGGCAGTTTACAGTGTGTTGCAGGCCGTCAAGCGGAGATGTCACCAGCATAGACGTGAATCATTCTTTACAAAGAACAGCCACATGGCATGTTGTCAAGGGATTTTATCGCTGTGATATGTGTAGCCTATGCTTTCTGTTAGAATGCCTATGCTTTCTGAACGGTAACAAAATAGACCGGGCCAGAGCACCCATCCAGTGAATACTCCTCTTCTCTTCGGCTGGATGATTGGCAGTGTAAATGAACAGCACAGGCAAACATAGTCAATATGACTCGGGCCTGTTAATGATGGCTGAAGTCCAGGAAGGCACCAACAGCAGCTAATGAAAGCTTTATAAAGGCCATCTTTGGTTGGATACCAAGGCCCAGAAACTTTAAGCAGGATGGAGCTAGTCTGGATTTAAGAATAGACGAGAAGAGGACATTTACTTTTGTCATATTTGAGTTTGGCTGTGTCTGAGTAGTCAGAAGACATTCCTGTTGCTATCTTTTAGTAATTTTTTATTTTGCAAACTTAATTTCTATTTGCACAAGAGCAAAATGTGAGATTCACTACGGTTTTTGGCCATAGATTGACCGGAAACTTTTAATTTCAGTGGGGAAAGATTCCTGAATGATTTCTATATTTTATTGTCATTTTAAGCCTGAAATGCTGCAGCTCTTTTGTTCTTCCACGTTTTTCATACTCCAACTTCATTCACTGACATTCCGGCGTCTCTGTCTCCAGGGATAACATTTTGAGGGCAGTAACGAAAGGGAACTACATTAACTGCATTAACTCACTATTTTGCTCCTATACTCAATGTATGAGGTTGGTAGTGACCATTTCTTGCTTCATCCCTAACAATATTTACAATGGTTTCTTAACAAAAAATGGAAGCATATCCGTCATTCCATTTTCTTTCATTTTCTTCTTTTGTTGCTGTTTCAGTTTCTTCCATCAAAAATAAACATGATCTATTTTGCAGATAATAGTGTGTGGGTTTAAATGGAAGAGGACATCATGCAGAGGAAAACTATGAATGTCAGGAGAGGATACATTTATTTTGTCTATATTGATATGTTAATGTGGTCTCACAGCCATGAAGGATAGTAGTGGAAAGTAGAGTAAGTTGTGAGGCATTTAAGCATGTTAAAGGTGAAAGCGATGAAGCAAAAAAATATTAGCAAATGCTTAAAAGCCAGTAACTGTGTTTATTTATACAATGTCTATTAGAGCCACATTGACAAATGGAAGAAGAAAAAAACTATCGAAGATTTTGAATATTATGCCCTTATTTTAAAAGAATAAAGTTAAAATATTACAAGAACAGAGTCATAATATTATGAGAATGAAACTTTTTTTTTTTTTTACAAGATTAATCATTTGTATCATTTGTAATTTAAAGATTTGGCCAGAGGGCAGGTTGTCAGCCTGTGCTTTTAGAAGCTACTATCTCTAAATGATAAAACACAGAGGTTATGTAATGTAACATGAGGAGGACCTCTCATACACAAACACTCAAAACATGCTTACCAACTCAACTTCCGCTGTACTCCTTCAAAATAAGAGCACTTAACATAAACCGGATAACCGCTTCATCACTTGGAGCGTTTGCTGACTTCAAAACCTTAATTCTACTTAAATTATCGCTTTATTTCCTGCACAATTATAACATTTGTCTCTTAAAATTACAACCATATTCCCATCATATAAATTTTCGTGTGGCTCTAAGACTCTGATGTACAAGTGTGACCCAGCTATATATAGAATTTCTAAACACTTGTCAGTGGGTTTGTGGGATACAACACGTTGTCTATTATCTATTTAACAGTATTTAGAAGTTATCTCTTCACTCCTGATTATCTGTCACAGCTAAGAGCAGGACAGAATGCTAAAGAGACATTGAATCTCGTAATAAACTTTCTTCCGTTTTTTCTAAATCAGTGATGTGATGACTGTAGCTTTAACCAAATTACAGAAGCAACAGTGCTAATGATTGTTTTTTTGAACATCTCTAGACATCTCATAATGTCAAATAATTTATTCTAAGAAAGGCACAAACATGCCTCATTCTCTTTGAACTTAATTTGAAGCAAATTGTGGCCTTAACTTGTGTATTAACTTATGAGTTTCATACATTTGTTTATAAGATTAGATGCGGGTTTTCCTTTTAATAACTTGAAAAGAAAATGAAAATGCTTGTTAGGATGCAGAACGGTGCTTTTGTTCAGCTCAAATCAAATATTTGTTCTTATCGGATCCAAAAACATACCTGCTTAAGCTTTTTTACTCCTCAACATTCTTTTACTCCTCAACATTCTTTTACTCCTCAACATTCTTTTACTCCTCAACATTCTTTTACTCCTCAACATTCTTTTACTCCTCAACATTCTTTTACTCCTCAACATTCTTCTTCTCACAGTTTTAGTCTTTAAAGGGATTATAATACAGCAAACATGACCCATTAGTTGTTTGAGGACCCTCTGATGCAAAACATAATAATAAAGATAAAACCTATTCAAAAGGTTTTTGGTATACCTCATTATCTACAAGCTCCGTATCTCCGTATGCTGCCAATTGATTGCAGGCAAGATATTAACTCTGATTTCCCCAGTCATCACCAGAGTGCTATATTATGAACATCTTCACCAGATGCTTGCCAGAGGCAAAAGCCTTTCCCTCAAAGATTGAGAGCAATATTTGCTAAATTAAAGAGCCCTGGGCGTCTACAAGCAATAACACAAAACTTTTGGGTTTTTTTGGTCATTTATCTATTTTATTTATTTTCCAGATATTCGGTTCCAGATAAAAAAAAGCAAAGATCAGGATTGATGAAGTTACGTTAACAAACGCATCATCCACTCTTTTGCTCTCTGCCACTTGAAATAATAACTGTATAATTTGGATATGGTTCGTAGATGCCACTCTTCCCCTCGGTGCAGATGGTTTCTGGCACAATTATCTGCAGATTTTCCAGTGCCTTTGGAGAAAATATGGAGAACACAGAGACAAACAGTATTTTTCTGTTTGTTGTCTCTTCTGTTATCTTTTCTTTGACTCTCGTCTGCATTTGTTCCATCTGATATCCACAACATTTCTTTGTTAAGACCTGAGCTTGTTCAACCATGTCCCAGATTTTACACATTTTAACCTGTGAGCAGCAGTTGCGTGTCATGGGGAAAAATTATTTTTTGGGGGGGTGGGTGGGGGGATGTTGCTTTAAGGGCACCCAGGATCTGTCTTTCTCTCTCCTAAACCCAGACACACCTGGGTCTCCAAAACATCTAAGAAATGTTGGCATTGATCAGTTGTAACATTATAACCTCTGATAGATGAAGTCAGAATGACATTGATTATTCCATTGCAGGCGTGATACAATAGGCACCATGTGAACATTTCAATATCAAATGTGGTTGCCGAGGTTTGAACCACCGCCGTCATATAAGTGGATGACCGCTCCAACTGAGCCACGCTCGCTCAAAGCAGGTATCTGAGACCAAACGTGTGCAGATGCACGTCCACTGCTGCCACATCCCATCAGGTTACTTTACCCGATAACATATAATGCAGTTGTTTTGGTGTGTTCTTTTCTTTCAAACGAATAAGGGTGTGTTTCCCAGACCTGCTGAGCTTGTATGTGTTTACCGGTAGGAGCTTCATCATGACCAGATTTGTTATATTTTGCTCTAAAATCATAGTCTATTCAAATTAGAACGGCCGGAGTGAAAACACACTTTTGGCTCCCATGTCCCAAAATGGTAATCAAAGTGTGCCCTGCTAAATACATCATACCTGATTTGCTCTTTGCGCTTGCTTGTTATATTGCTTTTACAGCACTAGTTAACTTTTATTTTTAATTTGGTTAAGACAGAGAGGTGAGTAATGAGGCGATCAAAGCGCGATTCGGCCCCGATTCCCCAATGTGTCGGTTTTGTTGTTTAAATAGGTTGTGCAGACACTCATTAACGGACTAATGCACATGCACACCCTTCCAGATCACTTATTAGTGATCCATGTTTGATCTATTTTTAATGGCTTGCTCATGGGTTGTCCATGAACCATTATAAGAGTCAAATGTCACTGCCAAGCCTTGCAGATTCATAATTAAACCTTAATTAACTTTTTATGCACTGGAATTATACCATGACTGTACAGAAGTCTGAATCAGTAGTATTATATCAACCTCATACGATGCACGGTGAGGAGGAGAAACACACATTGTGCACCTCCAAGGCTCTTACATCTTTATTCAACTGACAGATTTAAAGTCCCAAACCATGAACGATGTACTCCCTCCACTGAACCAATGTCTCTTTTGTTCCTCTCCTAAATAATAATATTAAAAGCAGACTAAACCCTCTCTCTTCACAGCAGGACTGAAGTTACATGGAGCTGTGCCTTTAAGTGGTTTCATTCCAAAACATGATGAACGTCATTTTTCTTTTTCTGTGTCGATAAGTGGGCCTCCCTTTGTTATGCTGATGTCTGCTATGGCAGGTTTAATCAACTTGTTGATTTGTTTTTCAGCAAAATAACACCAAATTTTTTTAAACTCTTCATTCCTTTCTTTCTCACATTCATCATCGCATAGACGACCTGATGAATAGGGAATAGGGGATGACAGCGTAGGTCTAGTTAAAGTTTATATTGCTTCAGCAAGAATCATTAGTGCAATGTTAAAGTTGTACTTCTGTAACAAATATTAAAGTAATGAGCTTCTTTTTGTTTCTGTACACCCAAGCACCAGTCAGAAAGTCCTCCCTGGAGCATCAACACTGTGGACACACAGTTAGAGTATAGCACATGTTGTTTAAAATCATTGTTTACCAAGAATCTGCTCTGCACGTATCAAACAGTGAACCCCTAGAGGCTGAAAGGTAACTGCAAACAGCCGCTCTGGTCATCTCACATTTCTGTCTGACCCAAAGGATTCCTGGGGTGATATTTTTCTCACAGAAGGAAAAAAGTATCAAACATGCATTAAAAATCTCCTCACCTGTATAATCCACTCTACTGCTGTCCACACATGCTCTATCTGAGTGAGCAATCACAAAGCATTTACAGAATCCTTCCTTAATGTGTTACTGCATGGGTTTCAAGTCTTTTTCCACCAGACATCCTATTTTTAATGTTTTGTCTATACCCATTTTGTATAGAGCTAGAAATTAGGCACCAATTGGACAACTTGATGTTTGATGCTCGAACTCAGTGGTTAGTAACAGAAGTGGGACAGGGCGACAGGAGCCCAAGGCTCATTGATGCGCATGGGGAGCAAAGGCCAGCCGAGCTGTTGCACAAATGAATGAAAAGGTTAATGCCACAGACCGGTCGGAGTACCAATGCTGACCCCTGCCCATGCAACATGGGCAGGGGTCAACATTAATCCTCACATCTCAGAGATGTTCTCTTTTACTTCAGAGAAAGAAAATAAAGTTTCTATTCCACCATCATAACATACAAAGCCCCAAAAATGTTTGATGGCCCCTAAAAACTTTTAGGATAAAGGGGCCTATAATTGATACTCTGTTGACATATTTTCTAAAGAATTATACAAATTATAAACAATTTAAAGTCTACTTTATCCAGATAAGAGTGGTCGTGCATTGTTGTCATTATATGCAACATATAATGGTTTTTGTAGTATGTTGGCCGAGAAACGCCAAAGAAATTCCCAATATGTTATCAACTTTTACCGAAGACAAAACAAATATACATTTTGGAAAATAAGTTACACCTACATAATAAATTTACAAAATGTGAAAGAGCTGCAAGTGTTACAGAAAGGGTAGGCACTGCAAACAGGAAGTGAGAGCTACTGACATTATATTACACCTTATGTTATATAATTCAAATCCCAGGATCTAAATGCTAACACTGTCAAAAGTTTATACAAATTTATTTTGATTTAATGAAAGAAAAAAACTGCATCCACAAACACAGACACGGGGAATTCACTAAACAAACTATATTCATATTGGTTCAAAATTATTATTAAAGAATAATTATTAAAGAATTAGTTATTTAAAATAATTATTACCCAATTATTACTATTGTAATTCCAATCACAAAGGCAAAATAGATGAATAGACATTTTTTGACTATTGGTAGTCGTTTAACACTTCTGGGCCAGCCATGAGGTCACAATGGACATCTTTGACCCCGGCCCCCAGATTGTAACATCAGTAAAGCAAAGCGTAACAGAAGAGTCCAGACAAACACTACTGCCCCCTGGTGAAGTAGGTTTTTCATGTTATATCTCTTCAAAGCACTAAGTTTTGGGCGTTTTAAGAGCTTATGCTTAATGAACACTCATGTAGATATTTTTTATGTAGAACTAGTCATGAGGGCCTGACACCAGCAGGTGTTTTAAACTCCTGTCCATGGGATCACGGGCTTTGACTTTACGTGGTGACTGCTCCTCTGAAGTAGCTTTTAGTTTGCTCATTTTTATGCAGAAAGACAACAAAGAACCATTTCTGCACAGACATAAACAAACAAATACTCAAAAGCTACAAAAGATATGAATGCTTTGCGTACCGGGGATTGAGAGGGTGCCTGCGTGGGTCCCCTTCATGAAAAGCTTACTTAATTGATGCCTCTGCAGTGGCTTCCTCTGTGTCTTCCTCCTCTTCCAGTTCAAATACATACGTATCTGGAAATCATTCTAATTCAAGCATTAGAGTATTACGGTGTAGTACACGTCCATCTCACCTACATAGTTCCATGTACATAAAAGGTCCAGTTTGTAAAATTTTACTGTTTGATTAAGCTCTGATTGACCGCAAAGGAAATGTGACCCGGGGAACGAGCGCTTGTTCTGGTGAGGTCCGTCCAGTTTACCAGCTGAAATTAACTCCACGTGCAACGGAGCGCTGCCGGTTCTGGACTGTGTTTAATCCTCCAGGCTGCTGGAGGATTCTTGCTTCATCTAAACTTTTCATGAGTCTTCATGTTTGCTTGGACAGTGAGGCTTAGCCTTCCATTGTTTTTTTCTTGTTCTAAATAATAAGTATGAATCCTCCATTTGTCAAAATACTGTAACAACATTAAACGCAAAATCCTTCCTCAGACGTCAGTATAAATATGGGTGCCTCCATATAGGCCTGGTCCATGGAGCAAAAAAAGGCTTTTCTAAACAAACATTTAAAAAAAAAAAAAAATCTCTGCTGAAAGTACATAAAAAACAAATATATGAATGTATTCCTTTTATTCAGAGAGATTTTTGCTCTATTCACACTGGACCTTTAACTAACGACGAGCCTCAGGACAATCTGTGTCGTATAAACATCTTCATACATTGGTTTTAAAACACTGGAGGAAACACAGGAAACCACAAACACAGTGGCTGGAGTCACTTTGAATGAAGCCCTTTACAGAGCCGGAGTGAGAGCGGCCTTGTATCCAACACCAGGAGGGTTGACGTTGCCAAATGGTCACAGGTGCAGGATGTGAGGCAGCAGCAGCATTTTTGGCTCATCGCAAAGACGGCTTTGATTAGATTTCCTGAGGCAGGTGCTGGAAGGTTTCCTATTTCTTTTGGCCAACTGGAGATATTTCTTGTATATTTTTTTGCCGGCTAGTTGGGCTGAATTATCTCCCCCGTACTGGGATTCCACCTTCGAAGAGCAGGTGAATGATAGTCATATGAAAGGTTGACAGGAGAAAAATTAAATCCATTTCCCTCAGCCTGAGGATGGTCCCTCGACTCGGCTTGATAATGTCAAGCACTTAAGCTTGCTTTGATGTAAGTTAATTAACAACAAACAACTGGATCGAGAGGGAGGAAAAATTAAAGGTGAAGAAGACATGGTAACAGGCATCAAAGGAAAACCGAGGAGGGCCTGATGTTATGGAACAGTCAACATTCCGAGTCGCTGTGCTGTCAGGAAAAAGATGTCATAGTGGTGGAGGAAAGGGTGGCCAGAAACAGCGAGAATTCATAAAATGCAAATAAAGCATGTATTGTCTGTTTGGAAAAGATAGCTAGTGGGAAATTCAGCCTTAAGCAGGCAGATGTCTGGAATACTGCCTTGCATGAGAATCAAGAGAAGGCGCAGAAGGAGGCAGATGCAGAGGAGAGCAAAAAAGGCATGTTGTCTTTGAGGAAATTAGAGCTTCTGTGAATAACTACACTCAACCACATTCTTCTTCATGATGCGTGGGTGAGGTGCCAGGGGATTAGAGAGAGTGTGTGGCAGAGAGATAGCTGAAAAAGGGAGACGGAGCCCTTAAGGCATCCAGCAGCAGGGAGGAGATTGACAGGAGGGTTCACATGTGATTCACCCCTTTATCAACATGCACTCATTCCACATTAGACCAGAAACAGCAGGTGTTATTTTTCTAATTTAATTCCTTCACTTAAATTGCTTCATAGCTGAAAGTGGTTAATTACTTATTACAATTTTTTTTTCAATAAATCAGCTGCCACCATC
The DNA here is from genome assembly GCA_037951165.1 of Lophius americanus. Classification (NCBI taxonomy): domain Eukaryota; kingdom Metazoa; phylum Chordata; class Actinopteri; order Lophiiformes; family Lophiidae; genus Lophius; species Lophius americanus. The sequence continues at coordinate 1,776,273 of JBBDHG010000078.1, forward strand.
TGGCTTGCATACTATATTTAGACTTTAAAGAGAGAAATATTGTACACGATTAACCTCAAAGCATGTTGGCAGAAGATTACATGAAAGTAATGGAATTAATTAATTTAGTCTTAGAACCTTGCTGGCATAACCACACAGATAACAACACAGACATTTCACTGCACGACCAAATGTTAACTAACAACCACCTCTTGCTCTTCCCTTCCCTTCTCTCTCTCCTCCCATCTTGCAGCCATGAAGTCGGACCGTAAACGTCTGAAGGCGGAGAAAGCAGACCTGGTGAACCAGATGCAGCAGCTTTATGCAACGCTGGAGAGCCGAGAGGAGCAGCTCCGTGACTTCATACGCAACTATGAACAGCACAGAAAAGTACAGCTCCCATGAATAAAAACACTTATGCGCGCATTGCGTCTACATAACTCTACTGTAAATAATAACACAACCAAACTGTAGTACCACACACTCTGGTCTCCATGTTGGCGTTGCTTTACCAAGATGTGCCTCACGCCAATGAAGTTCTTACAGAAAGTCCTACTACTCTTGTTTGATGAGGCAATAAAATTAGTGTGCAGCATACCATGAACAGCCATAACATTAAATCCTCCTAGTTAAATATTGTGTATGTCCCTTATTTGCCACCAAAACAGCTTTGTGATGCATTGTGTTCATGTTCCTATACTTTTCCCTCAGAGCAGCCATTATGTCTTTCAGAAATTTGTGCTAGAGTAGCTCTTCTGTGGGATCAGACAAGATGGGCACATGCATAAATGACTCTTAGGTGCCCATGACCCAATTCACCAGTTGTGCTTCATTAGACCAATTTTGTAGGTGCAAATGGCTGAAGACCTGTAGCATCCATCATCAGTTTTGTAGACGCTTTGACCCAGTCGCCTCGTCATCACCATTGAGTTCTTGTCAAATTTGCTCGGATGCTCATGCTTTCTTATTATTCCTGGTTTCAACACATCAAGTTCAATGACAAAATGTTCACTTGCTTCACTGACAGGTGCGACTGTCAGGAGAAAGTTAAAGTGATGCCGACTGCATCTGACCGTGGTCATAATGTTATACATGTAGCTTTAGAGAGTTTGAGGATCGTCGTTCTGCTTCTCGTATTGTTCATCATCATTTCCACATACGTGTCAAAAGACAATGCCATCGTAAATACAATGTTACATACAGACAAATATACAAGACGGTAAAATGAGAAACTCTTTTCTTCCTCTGGTAAAAAGATTGCACTCATTGCTTGAAGCTTGTTTTTGCTATAAGTTACCAAAGCAGCGCAAATCAATCGAGCCCGGTTTGTTTGATGGTACTTCAACGCCTGATTATTACATAGAGGAAGATGCAGACTGGTAAAAGCACATGTCCGAGCGAAGCACCCGAGGAGCCGTTGTGGCAGTTATCCGAAGACAGGATGTGTGTTGAACGTGTGCGAGTTCAAGGAAGGGTGTTTGTTTGTTACCAGAGTTTATTTAATTCAGGTCATTTTTCAAAGTTATGCTAGATGTGTGAGACAGTCTATCGGTATCTCTGTGTCTGCTAGGAGAGCGAGGATGCGGTGAAGGTGCTGGCCAAAGAGAAGGACCTGCTGGAAAGAGAGAAATGGGACCTGCGGCGGCAGACCAAGGAGGCCACGGAGCACACAGGGATGCTGCGCTCCCAGCTTGACCTCAAGGAGAACCGCATCAAGGAGCTGGAGGCTGAGCTGGCCATGGTGAGAGTAAAAGGCAGACGGGGGAGAAACGTAACAGAACGAGCACATGGAGAGTCAGAAATATTTCATGTTTTTCTTTGCAGTTGAGAGAATTATGGGTTGACTTGGTGTTTACAAAGAAAAGTTGTTATACAGGAATATAATAATATTTAGATAATGAACAGAATGCAGATATTAATTCCCAAATTCATCACATTGTATAACATTGTTGTCCAGAACACTGAATATTTGGATAATTGTGACAAACAGTAAACAAATGTTCTGTGAGTGTTAAATGGATGCACAACATGGTGTGTGATGTCACATACACCATGTTGGATGTTCTGCCTATGATCAAACGGAGAAAGCTTTGAATCTACAGTACAGCCATCCCTCATGTCTCCAACCCCCCAGATGAGTAACTGTGTCAATCAGAGAATGGAATTCCGGCTGTTTGAGCGGGTTGCGGACAGGGACTACTCATCTAGGGTCATGGCGGTAAGATTGGACCCCAGCTTTAAATTTGGACTTTTCTCAGCCCTTGTTGTTTTGGAAATTCCTTCCTCTGCTGCACGATTTTGACTAACCCTCAGCCCTCCCCGACTGATCCCAGTGATCCTAACATAAGTGATCCCACGGATTTGTGCACTGATTGATCTACATGCTCAAGCTCTGATTGACTTGAGAAATGCTTGGGGAAGAAATAAATCTATATTCTGGGAACAAATGATTGCTGCAAAGGTTTGTGATTGTGTCCTGTTGTGCATGTCAGAGATGATTGATAATCGTTTAACCGCTCATAGGTAGAAATGATTGCGACGAAGATGATTGTGGTGGTGTTGATTTTGCAGCCATCGCTTGGCATGCTGATAAGATTCATCAATCAACAAGATTTTCAAGCATTTACAAAACACAGACCTCTAAAATGGATTATCTAAGAAAAAACATCAATACTTTATATTAAAAACAGACAAAAATACCAAAAACAAAAGAAACACAGCTGTTTCCCGGTTCCTGCTAAAGTGTGCTGTATTGTGTTGTGTGACGAGACTTTGCAGCTAATGTGTTCATTTAACTCTATTATTTTCCAGTTCCTCCATGTTTACACTCAAACTACCCTTAACTTCCACAACAAAAATGAAGCAAAAAGCAAACACCTCTTTTTCTCCACGCTCCCTGCAGTGGTAACAAAAGACTTTTACACAACAAATGATGAACATGAAGACAGCTGCATTTTTTTTGATGAGGTCGACAACCACATAGACGCTCAGGGGTGACGACTCACATGTTGATGTTGTATTCAAAGAACTGACACAGGAATTTTGCTGCATAACTCAAAATGGCCGCGCAGATGTGACAGAGCAGCATACACAATCACTCAAAAACAACTCAGCAGCTGGTTCGCTTTAATGGGAACTAATTTCTATTGTTTGTTGCCTCCTGATTTTCTTGTATCTGCCTGTCTACCTTTTCAAGGCCAAACAGTCACTAGCCACGCTGACCAAGGACGTGCCAAAACGCCATTCTCTGGCCATGCCCACGGAAACAGTGGTGAACGGCAACAACCAGGAGTGGGTGATGCATGCGGACCTTCCCCTGACTGCTGCAATCAGACAGAGTCAGCAGACCCTCTACGTCCACACAGGACATCCTACCGACAGACAAGGTAAGCCAACATGACACCTTCATCCCGCACATGAACTGACTCACAGCCATCGATTTCACCCTTGTTTACCATCTGCATGCTCATGCGAACCTGCTTCACACACATTCACTCCCGGTGCCAGCGCTCAGTGCGAACATATTGCTGGCTGCTGATGATGCACTGGTCGTGAATCATTTCTGCTCAGAATCTTTTCATTTGTGTTACAGAATGATTAGTTTGGTGCTAGGCTCTTTTTTCGTGAAACTGTAGAGAAGACAATGGAATTAATACATTTATTTTGGGATGTTGCAGTCACTTGTCTCACAACATTAACTATGGTAGATTTACCATCTGACTGACTTGGGCAGACATACACCGCAGAAAACATGAGCAGTCACATCGTCAGGGAACCATGGCTCACCTTACAAGCATTCTTTTTCAGGCCAAAACATCAGCCATCATCGATTCCCATTTGAAATACTAAACACAATTAATTTGCAGTTTGCAAAGCTCGGGCAAATTTTTCAATCCTTGTGGCAGAAAATCGAATAAAAGAATATTTTGTTTTTAGTGAAAAAATAGTCTTTTTTTCTTTTTGATAAAAATGTTTTTTTTTGAAAAAAGATTAAAAAGTCTCGAGCATTCCGATTAACAAATTAATTTTATCAGTATACGTAGATACAAGGGTCATCCGATAACACAGAAGAAGCTGCCATCCTGGAATATTCATGCAAAATTTCCAAAAGCAGAGAACTAAGCATTAAAAGAACAATAATTAAAGTACTGGCACTTCCCAACCTGTAAAGAAATTGCTACACAATCTTTCCTTGCCAAGAATATATCTCATTCCACACTGGGTTTGTTTTACCCAGCAGCCATGGCTTGCTGACCATTTGGTGACATCTGGAGGACGAAACAGACAGAGACAAAAAAAAAAGTGTGAAGAGTCACAAGGTCCCAAATTGCTATTCTATTCAGTTGTAGTGTGTGTTATAAGCCTCACTGCTACACACACACACGCACACACACAGACATCCACACACACTCGCTAGAACTCTGTAAAACTGTTTTCACTGTTGCTAAGCGACTGCAAATGATTGCAAATAAATCCTGTCTTTTAAACATGTATTTGAAGGTGCTGTGGCATTGTTGAGAGGAGTCAGACTCTCCTTGTCCACGACATCCAGTGGTCAAACACATCCCCCAAGAAAACAAGCCTCTCCTGTTTTCCCTTTCATCCCATTCTAGTGGCTGCCGTGCGGGTGAGCCCCTGCCACTCACGTCAGCCCTCAGTCATCTCCGATGCCTCGGCAATGGAGGGAGACCGATCCTCCACACCTAGCGACATCAACTCGCCACGCCATCGGACTCACTCCCTCTGCAATGTAAGAGCTGCCCGCCACTGGACCCTCCCAAGTAATCATCTCCTTTGTTCCAACTGCTGGCTGTGTCTGGCTGCTGCTGTTTCTCCCTCCGCCATCGTTCCAGCTGAATTCACGTTTGGCCCACCCACCCTGTCATTAACTCACTCTCAAGCTGTGATTTGAATTTTTTCTGAAAACCAGTTGCGGGTGTTGAACATGTGCATGTGTGGCAGCACCTCAGCTTCGTGTTATCAGCTTCAGCTATCCTGATTTTTTATTCCCCACTCCGCTTCCCATCCACTCATTATTCCTCCATCTCTGTGTCCCTTCAACCATCTCCTCATTTTCTCATTTTCTCTTGTCCTTTCCCATTCTCTTTTTTCCATCAGTCCCTAGAAGATCTGGAGGAGGCGAAGCGAAAGAAGAAAAAAGAGAAGATTGGGCTGGGATCCCTGTCACGTGTCTTCACCCGAGGAAAGCAGCGCAAATCAATCGAGCCCGGTTTGTTTGATGGTACTTCAACGCCTGATTATTACATAGAGGAAGATGCAGACTGGTAAAAGCACATGTCCGAGCGAAGCACCCGAGGAGCGGTTGTGGCAGTTATCCGAAGACAGGATGTGTGTTGAACGTGTGCGAGTTCAAGGAAGGGTGTTTGTTTGGTGTACAGATGGAATGATGTACGTGCATGTGCGGTCCGACATGCGTGCATTCTTTTGTGCGTATGTGCCTGAGAGTGTGTTCATGCATGCGTGAGGCCACATAAGAGGCTGGAGGCGCGTCTTCCTTCGCCTTACCGAGCAAATTGCACCTGGATATATGTGCTGTCCTGTAAATAGATCGGACAGTGGGACACAGCGACCGCGTGGATATGTTTATTGTATCTGCCCCCCAAAACAGCTGTGTTATTGAATCGTTTAACTGTTCCATACATTTTGCCTATTTGTTTCACTCAACTGGAAACTTGAAGGACTGCTGTACTTGTAAATAACAACAGTTGATGTGCACTTTGTGCGTGTAAATGTCTCCTTGTGCCGAATCCCTTTTGTTATTTTTCACATGTACTCCCCTCCCTTCACTACTTTTTAACTTAAAATCCTCCCGTTTATTGTCCTGCTTGGTCCATCTTATGCCTCCCGCACTACCATGACGAGATCAGTTTCCTGTAGGCAAAATGCAGACTCCTGAAAAATCCTCCCCTGATTTGGTCATTAAACGCATCCCTTACCGCCAAGAAAACTTCACCCCTTGATGTTTGCTCGAACCAAACTTCAAAGACTCTGCTGAGCAAGAATTGGACTTTCTATGCCGAGCGCTTTGTTCCGCAGCAACATGAAGCCAAACAGGAAATGTGCGAAATGTGTTTTCTGTCTGTGACATGCATGCACATAGTCCCAGTCACCAAACGCATGTTGGACAGGATATCCAGGAGTTTATAAACTGTTAAAAAATTAAAGGTTGAATAGTAGGTGCTGATCTGATCTCATGATGTTAATTTATAAATTCCAGTATTTAAAATGAATTTACATAAGTTGCTAGTCAGGGGAAGTTTGTGTTAAAGGTCAAGAGCTAAATATAGAACATTTCTATATGTGCTTAGAAGGCTCATTATGCAGAATTAAATTTTAAAATTAAAGGTCACCAATGTCATTAGAGGAAACTCGGCACAACACTTAAAATAATTATTCTGCCTGTTGATGAGGTATTACAATTTCCTTTTCGTAAAATGGGAAGGTAGATATTTCATAAATAACCAGAGGGGGAGTCGAGAGTAGAGGAATTTTGGGTTAAGGTTAAAAATGAACGTTCTCATCACGAAATATGCGATAGCGTCAACAATAATCACTCTGATAGTTTAGGCATCAGATTAATGATGATTTTTGCAGAGAGTAGAAGCTAAATGAACTATTATAACAATAACAAATCCCCACTCAGGAAGCTGAACATTATATTTAAGCAGGTTAATCAAAGTGAAGCAAATGCGTGCTTTCTCCCACAACCCAATGAACTCAATGGAAAATTTCAGATGCAGAGTTCAGGCCATTGCTGGAAAAAGCAATTAACTTTGTGCCAGAGGTTAATAGCATTTCTTCATGCCAGAGTACAGACATGGGATTATTTTCTTCCTTCCGTTGGATTGAGCCGGAGTCTGCACTGCCACCCCCAGGAAATCTTTTCTCTCCCTGATAATGAGCTAACACTGGGTATTTGTCAGTTTCATCTGTAATACTGTTCGAGTCACAGATTACATTTGGAGCTGTATTTATTCAGAGTTCTTGTAACACAGGCATCCGTGTGAGCAGCGGGGGGATTTTCCTTTAACTAGCAAATCAACCAATATCTGGGCTCATAGATAAAATAAATATAAATAAGTAGATGCTTTATTCAGCCCAAGGGAGAAGGGAGCGGCTCCTTTGAAGCGCCCGAGGAGCATCATGGCTTCAGATTCCTGCTCATGGACCCTAAGACATGTAGACCTGCTGGGGCTCAGTTCATTTACCATTGGGAGCTGCTAGTTATCAGATTTAGAGGTGACTCAATATTTTCATTCAAAGTTATCATGTATTAAATTATGTCCATGAAAAAACAACAGCGCAACCTGTTTATCTAATCCAGGTAACTTTTTATTTTTTTATTTTGCCAACCGCTATGATCCACTGCTGATTTTCTGAGAAATACATATCAAACAAATATTGTATGCTTTCTATGTTGGGAGCCACAGCGTCTGTGTTGTTTGTTTCCTCAAATATTTTACATTTTGTAAATGAGATAACATGACAGAAATAAAAACTAATATTATGAAAGAGTATTTAAAGTCAAAGATGTATCGACCTTCCTCGGTGGAAGACTTCTATTTTGAAGACAGGTGGATAGTTCGGAAACCTTCAAAGGCATGGTAACAAAATTATGCTCAAAAGAAGACAAATAAGATTATTTTAAAATAAAATAAGTGAGATTGAATTCCCATGTGGCTGTCCTCTCTTTTCCCTCCCTGATGTCTGTGTGTACTTGTTCATTCGTCTCGGTATGGCTCTAATCCAGATTTGTCCCTGTAAGATGAGGGGGCTGTCATTTTTAACATATGTGTTTACCCTGCCTCAGCCCAGCAAGTCCATCTGAGAGAGGACTGCTTCCCAAATGGCCTCCTTTCCTCTTTGCTTTCTTTAGTGATTTTTTTCCTCACTGAAAAGGTGACATTGAAACCAACAATAAGAAATTACAGACACAAGGGGAAAGAAAGCCATTTGTGATTGCTTGAACAGAACTCATATGTGTCGGTAAATGGTGTCAATAATACACTGACCTCTAACACTGACCCCTCTGACACCTGCCGGACTCTCAACACAGCAAAAGTAACCCAAGAAAACATCCATCAGACTCTGTGAGATCGAGGTAGATCCGTTCCATTTGCTTTGAAATGAGCTCTGCTGGGTTGCAAGCTGTGTTTGCAGATGTCCTCCCCCTCTGACCACATCAAAAAATATCCATGGACCCAAGCACTTCTTCAAGTTACATCAAAGGGATGAGAACTGTTAGGAAAAATGTATTAGTATATGTGTATATAGAAATTATTTTCCAAAACAAGGTAGTGTTTTATTCCCAAATGAGGCCACACACTGTTGGTTCAATTATGGTTTATCAAAATTTCCCCAAAAACCGCTGGAGTCAATTAAATGAAATTTCACACAATGCTTAAAATGAGCTTTTCTTAATTGGCTTATTTTTCCATTTCCAGTTGGAGGTTATCTGTGTATTTATTTTAAATTTTTTTACTTAAATAATACCTTTGTGGAACTCACTCTCTGGCACTTTCTAAGTTATATTAGTTATTCTGTTCAGCAAAGATTTACTTAACAGATTTGAACATGTACCAAATATCTCAACACAATAGATGCTTCAATCAACTGTGTCTCATTTTAGGAATTCGCTTTTCATTGTGAGTGGCTATCATAATATAAAACTACAGTCAGCGCCTGAACTGAAAGCTTGGCATCAACCTGGAAACCGTATCAGGAAACTCTATTTACTGTATTAACATGAGAGACGAAAACGTCGGAAAGACTGAAAGTCGTTCATTCCCCAAAATATCAAACAATGCAAATCACTTTGATTCATGTTTGATATACACCCAATAAACAAGATGAATAAGGTCATCAATTAGAAAACTACAGACTGGCTGCAGCTGCATTAGTTATGCAAACAGTAGAGCAGATTTATCAGTCTGAAAGAAATTGAGACTGTTATGTATGTATCTTTAACAGTGGAGTCCACTCACCTTAACCCCAACCTGTGTGAAAGCACTTTGTGAAAGTGAATGTACGAATGTCGGGTCACTGAGATGATGTGCTGAGAAGAAGATGATGAGCCTGTTTCTTTATTTAATAATTGAAATAAAGGGTTAGTGTTAGGGTTCATGGTAGCCATACAGATTAAATCAGAACTAAGTTATCTCTTGACATCTGGAATGTTTTATGAATGTCTTCGGTTGACGGTTTCGAACATTCTATAGCTGTCATTATAATAATAGTGTCGAAACAATTGCATTTGTAACTAATGCTTTTTTTTTTTAATAGACGCCCAGAAGTTGTACTGGTAGAATCTGTTTTCTGGTTGTCAGTGACCATCCCTTTTCAAAATGTCTATTCTCAACTAATTATGGTCTGTAAAGGGGTTTCCAAGTAATGTCCTACCCCAACGAACATGTCATCATTTGTTAAGTACAACTAAATATGTCCCCAGTTTAGTGGGGAGTCTTTTCAGTGTCTATTTAGATCGCTTTTGGCCACAGTGTACTCAATTTACATAAAGGGCTCTTTTATATGGAGAATGATGAGTGACGTAAGAAAAAGTCAATGAATAAATTAAATGTTGAAATAATAACAATGATAAATACAAAAGTTAGTTTAATTAGGAGCTTTTAAATGATCAAAAATTCCTTATACATGTATTTATATATGCGTGTTTCATTCATTTCATTACGTGACGTTTACATACTACTACTTTCTTCAATGAAAAAGATACAGGATCCATTGTGGTCTTTTTAAAACATTCACAGATAAAGAAGGGCAAACTCACCACAACAATATAACAAAAGTCACGGCGGTTTCTATGACTCACTCCTCTTTCGCTTTAAAAAGGCCTAACCGGAGCAGGAGGTGAAAGGTCACAGAGTGCTGTCTCCTGCTATCTGGCCGTCACCTGGATGTCCCTCAGTCGATCTTACAGTTATTTACGTAACACAAGCCTTTGTCACGACTGTCTCCGGAAAGAAAAACAAACCCTGTCTTTCAAGAGGAGAGAGTTTCTGTCCGTAAAGAAAGAACTCTCAGAGGGCCTCTTAAAAGTCCTCCTTTGGTTAATGCATTGCTCCTTGATGAGCACATAAAAACATTCAGCTCCAGATGAATTGCTGGAAATGAGTTGAATAAGAGGCTCTTTATTTGGTCGCTGCAAACATTTGATCATGAAGCTCTGAGTAAACACAGGGGGGTGCTGAAAAGCCTGTCGTACCTAGGGCTTACTTTTCCCGCCTGAGCCCAAGGAGAGACAGAAAAAAAGGACATGTTGATTTATTTTTAGGGCTTTGTTATAAAAACAATAACGAAAAGGACGTTTTGGTAAATGACAGGTAGGACAAAAGTTCTGTGGCTGTCCTTCATGACGGAACTCTCAGGTGGAGGCTTTTGTCTCAGGCCCATTAGCTTCCCCACAGTTCTCACTGTTTCTGACTTGATGGCTAAAGCTGATGAGCTGTCATTTAAAGTAAATCAAGAGCCGTCCGGGATTTGAGCCGATGCAGAGGTTTCAGAAAATAGAAAATGTAAGTAAGTAGACTGTGAGGTATGCAAACATTTTTTTATGTCAACTAGGAGGGAAAAGGTTTAGCTGGACTGCAACTATTATCAGACTGTCAGTGACCTCACACTCCAGGTTCAGATTCCACACAGGCATGTTTCGTGAGCATTCAAAACAAATCTGCTAAATGTTAAAAGCAATACGTCATCCTTTAATGGCTGCTGGGTATTCAGAACTAATACAAGGCTGCCACCAGCTGGTGAAAAAAACAGGCATGTTTTTCTGCTTTTCCTGGAAGCTCATTTATACCACTGTGTCACTCTGAGTCTGAAGAAGAAATAGTGTCAACATTATTTAACTTTTTGAGTCAGAGGCTTTCCTATGAAAAGATGCAACTGTCTTTATAACATCACATGGATCGTTGTCATTTAGCCAAAAGCTAAGGATACTGTTAGAAACATTTAAAAGATAGGCCTTACGTCAATTCAATGACAGTCGTTTATAAATTTGATGCATCATGTTGAAATTATTAATATGTTGTTTTCTCATTGCTCACTATACCCACTACCACTTCTGCCTTAAATCACACCATCATCTGCATCACCCTCGTGTCCCTCCCATCGCCTTACCCGCCTGCTCAGACTTGGACAGCTACTCCAGCTCCACCCGCCACAGCCTCAGCCTGTCAGATGGGTCGGAAGATCAGCTGGACCGCCTCCAGCAGGTGGAGCTGGCCCGGACATCACCCATGTCCCAATGGAGGGCGGGCACCGTGCAGGCCTGGCTGGAGGTTGTCATGGCGATGCCCATGTATATCCGCACCTGCACAGAAAATGTCAAGAGTGGAAAGGTGAGATAAAATCAGTGAGGCGATGCCAGTGGACTGATGAGCATCTCAACCCTCTGCTCTGAAACAACCAGCCTGTTTGTTCAAATGATTTGGTTTGACATTTTGCAGGTTTTACTTGGCCTAACAGATGAAGACCTGGAGCTGGGTTTAGGTGTCAGCAGCTTAATGCATCGCCGGAAACTTCGCCTGGCCATAGAGGATTACAGAGATGCTGAGAACGGAGGAAGGTGAGGAGGACAAACAGAGGACTCTTTTATTCAATGCAAATGACGTATCCGTGCAAGAGAGTCATCTGGTGGTGATATAAAGTAACAATACCTAGAATATTTAGTGCAGATTCACCTCTCCTACTCCCAGAGGCCATACAATTGCATAAACGTTAAATTGAGGGATGTTTAGATATAAAAATGCAACATTTTTACTTTATTTTGTACTTTTTACCTTATGAAAAAATTAGGTATTCTATTAAATTTTTGCAATTAAGAATTATAAACAAACTATTTAAAAAAAAAGTGTCTATGAACCCAAATCAAAAGGATATAGTCATATTTTCTTAATTAGAGTTTGTCATGTTGCAGACACCCAGGTTTTGAAATAATCTGTTGGTCTTTGACTTTTTTGACTCTGTTATGTAACTAAGGAGCCACCAAGGTTTTTTTTGTGGCCTAGGGGTTGGGGCTTTCAGCCATGTGTGTTTTCGTGTTTGTTGGTTTGATTTTCACAAAAAAATACTTAACGGATTTCCATGTAACCTGTTGGAAGGACGAGACTATGAGCAGGACAGATCACATTCAAGTTTGGTGCAGATCTGGAAGAAGGGGCAGATCTAGAAGTATTTTTTTTGTTTTTATTTTAAATTGAGAGTTAGGGCTACTGGTTGGATTTTATGAAGATTTAAAATGGGCTGTTCGACTTTGGCTGATGTAGAGTAAGTGAAGAGACTCATTCTACTTTTTATCTGGGGAGGCATGTCATTTTTCAAATGTATTTTTTTAAGGCTGCTACAAACATTTTTTTCTTTAGTTGTTATTATATTATGTTTTTAGGTTGGATTCATAGCTTTATTGTGAAATGATGGAAAATATTTAAAAAAAATAGTCCAAAATCAAAGATGTTAATTAATTGGTAGAGGAACATTTGTAAAATAATTAAAAAAAATATTTTATTAGCTGCAAACATGATTTTGATGAAATTTTCATTGAAAATGATTTATTAAATTTGATGCTGATTAATATTCTGCCTGTTTAAATTCATACTCTGATTATGGTTATAGTTATAATTTTCACAATTAATCCTGAAAGTATGACCTAAATATCTATAGAGCAAATTTAAAAGCAATCCATATGATGGTCAAAGAGAAATTTACAGAACCACAAATGTCAACTTCATGGTGCTCCAGCAGAGAAAAGAGGACTATCACCGAAACAATTTTAGAGGGGCTGATAAAAGAGCTGGATTTCCACTACTGACACCACGAAGAAATGGTTGCATTGTTTGTCAGCAGGTTGTCCAAGGCTGCAGATATGGACCACCACTGGGTGGCCAAGGCCTGGTTGAGCGATGTGGGCTTACCTCAGTACTCCCAAGCCTTTCATAACCACCTGGTCGATGGGCGCCTGCTGAACTCACTGACGACTCGTGACCTTGAACGTCACCTCAGCATCAACAAGAAGTTCCACCAGGTCAGCTTGCTGCTGGGCATCGAACTGTTGCACCTTCTCAATTTTGACAAGGAGGTAAGTAAGAATCTGCCACAAGTCCGCAATCATAAATATACTGAGGTATCCTCTATCAACGGATAAAAACAAAACAGACCAGTAAAATAATCTCATAATAGAAGTTTGTTTAAATGGCCTCCAGGCGCTGCAGGCTCGCCGGATACAGTGTGAGCACCAGAATGTGGATCCACTGGTATGGACCTCTCAGCGGATTATTAAATGGATCAGAGATATTGACCTTAAGGTAGGAGGAAGGATATACACCTGTGAGACTGAGCGCATGCACACACTCACTATGTGAGCAATACCTTTTTTAAACTCGTTTCTCGAAAGAAGAATTGATGGTTACAAATTGTTAAGCAAAGGTTGCTCCAAAGTCATAGCAGAAAGGCTAACATTTTGATCAAAAATAAACAATGAAGCTATTCTTATATAATGACCATTATAGAAAAACACTATCATGTGGGATTGTGGGTAATGGAGGCCCTTGTGTTTACTCAGCCTCCCTATCTCAGGAGAGTGGTAGGAGGTCTTTTGTTATCGCGCTTCAGAGTGGCTACTAGTTGATTGCGAGCGTTTCACATTACAGCCTCTGTTGTGCAATACGACCGCCGTCCACATTGTCCATTGTCTTAGCTGAGGAACACATTTCCTGAATGAAACACAACCACATTTAGGGCGTGGAGAGGTAAGGCTGTCTGAACTGACTTCCTGTTCATGTCCTCATGGAGAATCACTTCATGCCGTCATCTATGAGTGAATGATATTGTTTTGTATTGATTGCAAACGTGAGATGATTTTTGAAACAGCGATACCAATGCATACTCATTCGGCCTGTTGGTACAGCATCACGTCAAGGAATTTTACACTGATCGGCCATAACATTAAATCCAGGTGCATAATATAGTGTGGGTCCATCGTTTCCTGCAAAAAAGTCCTGCAGTGCCGTGTGTGTTCTGACACCTCTCTATGAGTACAACAATGAACTATGTCCACAGTATCTGTTCTGAGGGACGACCAACAAGACCTGCAGTTCTGGCGGAGCTCTTGCCAAGCTGTGTAGAATCACAACCTGGCGCCTGTCAAAGTTGCTCAGATCCTTCAGCATGCCCATTGTTCTTGCTTGTAACACATCAACTTCAGAGATAAATCTGGACTTGTTTCTAAATATATATATATATATATATATATATATATATATATATTAAAATAAATAAATAAATAGTAAAAATAATCATTTTGACTTGAACTTCACACTGTCGCTGTCAGTGAATATAATGTAATGGCTCATCTGCCTTTATTTGATGTGATGACAGAATAACTCAACCTTTACCACTCTCTGACATTCTTTCCAACCTCAGGAGTTTGCCGATAATCTTCAAAATAGCGGCGTTCACGGTGCTGTCATGGTGCTGGACCCCACTTTTAACACTGATACCATGGCAACAGCACTCGGGATCCCCAGCAGCAAGCACATGGTTCGCCGACACCTCGTTGAGGAGATGAAGAACCTGGTTGGGTCAGCCTGGTGAGAGGAGATATTCACATTAACACAGATCCAATCGTATCTACTGGTGCCTTAGAGAGATGACATTTTGTGTTTTGGAAGGGGATTTCTGCAATTTGCCTCTTTCCATTTTCCCTGAAGGCCAGACGCCAAGCAGGATTACGAACAATTGGGCCTGGGAACACCAACAACCCTCGTTTGCCAGAATTCCCTGAGCAGACCACCCAGGTCCCCTGGCCGACACACCGACGACGAAGACTCGCTGAGAAGGAGGGCTGCTAAGGTGGGGAAAAAGTTACCAAACTGGAAACTCTCATCAGAAGTTTTTTCTAATTTCAGCATGTGTTTTGATCCAACCAGGCCTCTTTAACTCTGTAAATAATCAGAGGGATTGGAGCTTAGTCAGAATACATTAAAAAAGGGCAGAGAATTGTAACAGTTAGTAGAAAAATGGTAAAAGATTCTTAAATGATACCATATAAAGAATATTTTCTTCATGGAAGTAAACCAAGGGGAAATCTCAGTCAGGTGTGTTTCTGTTCCAGCCTCTAACAGCGTTGAGCCCTAAAGCCCGGGGCGGGCGGAACTTGAGCTGTCATAGCAGCTACGGCTCCCCGCATCGCGAGGTTCATGACCAGACTACCCCTCAAGCAGAGGGCAGTCCGATGCATGGCTTCACCGGCATCGAGGTCACCAACGTGTGAGGTCATCAAAGCTGACAAACACCAGAAAGTGTAATAGATTTTTTTTATCTCCAGATGAGCCTTTACAGGACTGATTGCACTTTTTACACAGGATCCTTTTTTTTATTTCACAAGTTTCTTGTTTGAAGACAAACCTTGTGAAATTCATTGTATTTACGTTGTATTTTGATGTTTTTAGGGGCAGTTATTTCCTTTCTCCAATGCCAGAACTGAGATACAAGGGACTCTAAATGATTATTTTTCTATTGTTGTTTCTGTTGTTCTATGTGAACCATGATATGACTTGTTTGTCGAATAGTTGCTACTGACAGACAAAAATAAGGTTTAAAAAAAAAGATTGTTGTTTAATTCGGTTCTGCTGTTGTTGAAGCCCTTGCTGATGTCGCTAAAAAAAACAAGAGGAATTCAAATGGAAATTGTAAACTTTATGTTTGACTTCTTACACATTTACACAGTCGTGTCTAAAGCTGTATTCTCTGATGTTTTATAACGTGCATTGAAGATAACGACAAACCGAAAAACATTTGAACACTGCCAGTACTAGATGACTGCTCAGCTGTACGTCCACTGAAGGTGCATTAATGCACATGAAAATAAAAGTGCTCCATTTAATGAAATAAAGATGGCAACTCTTTTTTTATGCTTCCGTTGTACTCACCTTATACAAAGAAAGAAAAAGAATGAATAAAGATTACTTTAAATGACAATATTTATTGAGATCTGAGTAAAGTACAGAGGGCATTCGTGATAAGATCCAATTAAAAGAAATACAATACATTCCTCATCCCACAGTCTCCTACTTGTGGTACTGGAGAATACAAATACCTAAACTGGTTGAACAGGAGCAGTCTGAAAAAAACAAACAGAATTACAATAAAATTCACCAATCCACCTTCCAATGTTTATTTCAATTTAACAATGTGTACACTGGGTACGCCTATAAAAAGCAGTTGCTCTCGATTATGAATTTAAAGAGGACTATTGCCCAGCTCTGTAGCGCTTTTAGCCTGGTTTAGTTTACTGTTTTGGTATTATTCATTATTCAGCACCATAGCTCCCCACAGCTGTTTCCAATGCAATATTTCAAGTAATCCTACAGCAGGTTACCTCTTCTCACCAAATCCCACATTTGCAACTTGCTTGCAACATTGTAACTGAAGAGCCTTTTTTTTTTTTTACATGGTTCAATGGAGGCCAAACAAGAGCAAGAAGGACAGGGAACGTTTTATTTCAAACGATCAGTTCGCTCAGATACACAGCACCCAATGAAAGCGGTTTAGCTCAGCATCAGCTAGGTTATTTTTGAATATTGAAATGCTCTTTGTCCATTAGAAACTTCATGTTTATGGTGGTGCATTAAATTATCAATGCAAAGAGTTGTGTGAGAAAGAGACACGTATGTGGCTGAAAGAACTTTAAAAATGGGCGTGGGAAGAGATATCCTATCACATCACCATAAATCACAAAAAAACTTGAGGGAAAAAAAATATCATTTGCATCAGAAAATATGTTCGGTTCAGCGTCCACACATTAATACGGGTTTGTTTCAAACAAAACTCAACTTTGCATGCCAATACTGATCGATTTTTCACAATAATATTGGTAAACCACACCAGTTCCTCCTGTCTTCGCTTTTTGTTGTCCTTCGGTGTCTCAAGTGTGCAAGAAATTCTGAGCAATACAACATGGTGCAACTTCCTCCTCTTACGTGCAGTGACTGGAAAACTGAGGCTTAATCAGGATGACACTGCACAAGAGAAGAATAAAAGCTGCCTTACCTCTCTCAGTCTGGTAATCATGTTCTGAGATGATAAAATAAGTAATTCACTCATTCCTGACCTTTGTACTCTGGGATATGAAAGGTAGGATTTAAGAATGTTTATCAGCCAGGGGAAGATCCGCCTGGGAAATAAACTGAATTACTTAGTAAGGATACATTCACTCGAGAGATAGCCCTGATTTAGAGTTGTGCTTGGTTTTATTTTTCTTCAAGGTATAGAAAATATTGACTGACAAATGTAATACAACATGTCATGTGAATTTTATTCAGTTTCTCTGAATTCCACTGCTCTAGTTTGCCCGGAGCATCTACCAACGTCTGACTTTATTTGTTTGTGGGCCGACACAATAAATCGTGTGTGTTTGTGTGAGTGTGTGTGTGTGGGTGTGTGAACCAGGGTTGAGCCTAAGAGGAAGATAACCTCCCCCGGGCTCCGAGCGACGAGGTTGCTGCTCTCCAAAGGAACAATGCATTAAGGGGTCAGGTTGGGACTGGTTTTGTCATTATTGTAAAATGGTCCAGTCCTCGTTCTATCAGGCCGACACAGATGAGGGTACCGGGACAAGGAAGCAGTGTGAACAAGGGTCAAATTTTATTGCCTTGAATAACTTTCAACATGTTCATGACATGTATGCAAGTACAAACCCAAACATGGGTTGGGTTCTCACGGTTGTTTCTGCTCAAATGGTTTGAATGGAGTTCAGTGAAAAGGCGGTAGATCCACATAGAGGAAGTGAAACCTGGTCGGATTAGAATAATATAAATGTGAATGACTTCTCGTGGAGGTGTTGAATAAAGAGTGTGTCAGCTTCTCTGTGTGTTTGAATGCGTTTCATGATGTGGACAGAGGTTCACTTATTGGGCCAAATTGTTATGGCTAGACTTATGGGTCGGAACATCTACAAAACTGCAGCTCTAGTCGGCTGTACCCGATGTACAGTGTTTAGTAACTACCAAAATGGGTTTAGGGAGGACTAACGTCTTCCTGTCCGATTCCACATATGTTTTTATCACATTTCATTTCATTTTTCCTTTGGAACCCTCACTGGGGTAAAAGAGAAAAAACCCTTAAAACATGCAGCAACCAGTGTGCAGGCAAAACAGAAATGCAGAAACAAAAGGTTATGCCCTACCTATAATGTTCTGATGAAAAAGGTTTGCATTGCTTGAGCATATTAATGTTTGAAATATGTCTAAACTAGATTTAATGTGTCATATCTTCTCAGATCAGCTCTTTTCAATTTTCAGTAAAAATTAGAAATTAAGCAAGCATACAATGGAGCCAATGTCCGCGATCACTAGTCACACAAAGGCTGCATGGTTTGGTAGTATTATCACAATAATATCTATGTTCTGAAACTGGCAAATTATGATTTCCACAGTCCAGCATCCCTCGGAATGTTGACATATAGATTCTTTCAGTTGGTCGCAACATAAGCAGATATCTCATAAAACATTTTAAAACCTACGCTGAACAATTAATCAATGTAACCCAAAGGATTGCTGGGTAATTCATCATGCCATCTCTGTGCCACCATGTCTGTCAGTTTGAGTTTTACTGTACGCGTAATGAATTCAGGGTCAATGCTTCCAATCCCCTACCATAGATAAGGTGAGCCACATCCATCAAGGATATTCTTAACTTTAGAAACCCATTTAGACTGACAGATGTAATCGTTGGGCAATTTCCAAAGTGAGACAAAGAAATCTTATTCCTACGGCCACTTATTGAATTCACCCAGAAATGTATCATTTATCACCCTTGTATCTAACCTACGCATGCAGAGTTGACCATAAACAACACAATTTGCTGATGGTTTGTTTACATGAAGTAAACCGTTCGGAAATATCCTGTCTAACATTGCAATTTGGTTTAATTTATGGAACCCTCAAAATTAGCTTCCGTATAAAAGTATTTGTACTACACTATGATCAAATAATTCACACTGTATATCTATAGGTAACTGTACTTTGGAGACTCTGGATTCCATATACGTTTCTCGCTTCGACCATTGTTGATAACTAGACCTATGCTGTCGCTGTAGGCTATATCCCAGAAAAGCCCCCAATCCCCTGCATTGTAGAAGCAATCACCTGATTGAACTCCTGAAATTAAATATGAATTCATGGCCATGGTATATTTTGTTAAAAAAAAAAAGTCCTTCTAGTAAGTAAAATATGAACTATTAGAGTAAAACACAGTATATTAAAGATATTTATCGTTGAGCAGATTCATATGCAACAAATTTGGACTTAATCAACCCAATGGTTAAGAAATGATGGCCCAAAATATTTTGGAGATAAAGCTCCCCCGAGTGTCAGAAATTTACAGCCAACCTTTTCGAAAATGTATCCAGCTCTTCCTCACTCAAAGGTCAATGTGGGTATACAATTTGAAAATCATCCATGCAAAATTTTTTGAATTGTGGCGTTAACAGTAAGGATCTGCGCCTGACACGAACGCGCCCATGAAAATTTCACTATATCCGCGACTTTTGGAATTATAAATAGCGTTCCTACATAATCAGTCAAAAATAACTTCTAACTTATCTGAATCAAAATTCTATTTTTGGAGTGTTTGAACTTTAAAGAGCATTTAGGGGTAGCTTGTAATTCTAGTGGTGTCACTGCCATTACAATTGTATCATCAGCATAAAGTAGGATGTTCACTCTCAAACAAATGCTAAGATAGTTATATGTTGATTTTTGTTGTCCGTCTCCACCTCTGTTCTCAGGTCCACCCTTGAATGAAATCTAATCAGAAAAGAATTATACTCGAAGAACACACACTGCAACATAGATAATTTTAATCCTTAGGTTGGGGTGTTGAAGAACATGGCAATCCTATAAGAACTTGACATGAATGAAAAAAAGAACTTTGAAAATATGCTCTTGTAGTCATGAAAAGTGCTTCCTTCACATTGGTGGTATTTTATTTGGCTATTATACCTTGACATGTGAAACAGTTCAACAGCTGGTTGGGCAGTGCTGCGTCTGCTCATAGGAATCAATGGGGAGATTGGGCTGGTGGATCAAAAGAGAAAAAGCAGAGGTTGGTGGGTCAGCTTTATATGGTTATGAACGTATATTTTTTCCAGATGAAGCGGTGCAGACGGTCTCTCATTACAGGTGGAGTATTTGCAGCAATTGAAAAATCTGTTGACACAGTTAGGAGGAGTGTTTCTAACTGACTGCATACTGCATACTCCATGTTACATCGCTTCCGAATCCTAATCAGTTTGTACTTCAGAGCCGTCCTCCCTCTGACCTCTGTCTCATAACTGGAGAAAGACTATATTCACACTGATGTTCAAAATTCACAAATTCAGATTTTTTTCTCTTCATTTGATCTTTTCTTGCTTTGGCTGTTCACATTGATGGTTCCGACATCCGTGTATTCACACTGATACCTTTACCATTCTAGTTAAGTTACAGGTCAGTACTGAGACAGTTCCATTACCACAATTAATATACAGGTATACCTCTAATGCAGACATTAATTATTTTCTTAACTTGTAGGCTGTGGTAGGTGTAGTGATGGTCCATCAATCATTTTAGGGTGAGAGCTAGAAGGAAAAAAACAGGGTTTATTTGAAGACCTCCATCCAATCATGGCCCTCTGCTCACCTGGGGTCAGGTTACAGTGATAGAAGGCCAATCAGGCTTTTACCGACCGATCTCCAGCTTATCCTGGGTATTCCGAAGCGTTCTCAGACCAGATAAGATATGTAATACCTCCAGCAAGTTCTGTCTACCCCAGAGTCTCCTCTCAGGTGGACGTGCTCGAAAATCACAACTGACACCTTTGGACACAAAAGCAGCTCTACCCCTGGGTGTTTGAACTCCTCACCCTATCTCTGAGGGTGAGCCAGTCGCCCTGGAAATTAATCTAATTTCTACCACTTCTATCCGCATTCTCCTTCCTCCGATACACAGAGCTAATGAGCTCAGATGAGGGTTGGAATGATGATCGACTGGTAAATAGATAAATTAACCTTTTGGCTGAACTCTCTCTCTATCATCACGGACTGATAGAAAATATGCAAAAAAAAATTAAGGGAACACTTAAACCATAGTTCTGATATCAATTAAAGAAATATGGAAATTGAAAATCTTTATTTATATGCATTACGTCATTTGATTAAAACAAAATTATGCAAGAATGATCAATGGAAATTAAAATCATTAAACTATTAAGGGCTGGATTATAAATGACACCAAAAATCAAAGTGAAAAACTGAATTCACAGACAGATCCAACTGCAGTGAATTTCATCACAACAACTCCCAATGTGACCCAGGAGTGCGTTTGAGCCACACATGCCAAAGGGACCTCCTGAAACATCTGGGAATGCTCCTGATGAGACGGAGGATGGTGTCCTGGGGGATCTCCTCCAAGACCTGGATCAGGGACTGTCCAGGATCAGATCCTGGACAGTCTATGGTCAGTGGTGGAGGCATCTGACGCCGCGATACATAACGTCTCGGAGGTTCTCAGATGGATTCAGGCTCCGGAAACATGAGGACCAGTTAATGGAATCAATACCATCATCATCCAGGAGCTGCCTATTAACTCATCCGGGCATAGTCCTGGACCAGGAGGAACCCATCATCCCCTGGACCAGTGTAAGGTCAGATGGTGGGTTTAAGTTTCTTCCTGGTACCTAACTGCAGTCAGGGTTCCGTTGTCTAGCCCGTGGAGGTCTGTGAGATCATCCAAAGATCCGTCTCCCCAGACCATCAGTGACCCACCACCAAACCGGTCCTGCTGGATGATGATGCAGCAGCATTACGTTCTCCACAGACTCTGTCATGCCTGCCACATGACTTCTGTTTGAACCTGCTCTGATCCTTTTAGGAGAAAGGAGCACCAATGGAGAGAGCCTGCCAATTCTGCTGTTCTCTGCTGAACACCAATTGAACTCAATGATGCTGGGCTGTGAATACAGGTCCCAGTTGAGGACGTCAGGCCCTCATGCAGTCTGTTGCTCACAGTTTTGTCAGAAACATCACACCAGTTGCCCACTGAAGGTCATTTCGTAGGGATCTGGTAGTGCTCCTCCTGTTTCTCCTCACACTGAGGAGCAGATACCAGTCTGGCTGCTGTATTGTTGTCTTTCTACGGACTCATCGTGTAACGGCCTGTCTCCTGATATCCCCTTCATGCTCTTGAGACCGTGCTGGGAGACACAGAAAACCATCTTGCAACTACACGCAGGGATAAGCTGGACTACCTGTGCAGCGTCAGTGGGCTGCTGGTACTGCCTCATGTCACAAGTAGTGACAAAGACACCAGCAGAGCACAAAACTAGAAAAGAGTCTGTCAGGAGAGATAAGTAGAGATAAATGGATTGTGGCCACCACCTGCAGAACCATTCCTTTTTTGGGGGTGTTATGCTTTTGCCTCTCCACTGCATCTGTTGTCACTTTAATTTGCACCAAAACAGGTGAAACTGATTCACAATAACTTGTGCTTCCTAAATAGCAGGATTTATATACCTGAAGTTTAACTGACCTGGTGCCATACTCGATGATTAAGTGTCCAATTTAGTTTTTTTGAGCAGTGTATATGCAAACATACATATATATACATATATATACATATAAATATAACTATACCTGATCACAAACTAAACTGCCTGTCTATCTTACGGTTCATTGTCCAAAATATTTTAAAAACTTTGCAACAACTCAACCTTAAATTTAGGATACAACCCTTAACGGAGAAGCATCCGGCCCCTATGCAATACTCAGAGAAGAGAGTGGTGTCTTGGCCAAAAGTCAGTCAGATTCTTAGTGGATGTTGGACTCAGCCAATCACCCTTGTTTTTAATTCTGTTTGTGATATTCATTGGCTTGATCTCAAGGCGGACACAAGGTGAAAACAGTTTCTGCTTTGGATCTCTACTATTTGCATATGACGTAGTTCCTTAGCATTCTGTGATATTCAGCAACAGTGACATGAACCCACAATCGATGGTTTTGTAGAGTACAGAACTCGATTAGACCAAACATACACATTTAGTTTTTTGATTTCTGAGTCCGGTCTCTGAAAAGGAAATCGTGCTAAGGTCACAATTCTGAGAACAAAGTCAGCCATAGAATGAAGTCAGAATCTTGACTTAAAAGATAACACAATAGAAAAAATAATCAGAGGTGTACCAAAATAGTACATGCTGCTGTCTATCTGCCAACAAACATGCCAGGAGTGAAAGGGTTAATGGAAGTGGAAGTGAGGCGTGGAGCTCCCTCCCTCCCTCCTCCCACTCCGTCAGGCCCATCCGCCTTGGAGGAAAGTTCTTCTTCACTGTCCATGGATATTTGTCACCAAACTATGCCACAGAAACTCCTGTCAGCGTCTGACAAGAAGCGCTTTAGCCTCCTCTGACGAGAAGAGCCGGGAGAAGAGTTCCGTTTTGCGTATACAATGCTAAGGTAAGTGTGAAGCCCGCCCGCTCGACCGCCCTAGGGATTCACTGTATCTCAGGATTGTGGGTAAAACTTCCAAAAGAACATATATTTGTTGCGATATAAGTACTAGAAAGTTCTGTTAGCCAGCGCAACGTGTGATGCGTCGATCCACGTCAGGAAGCCGCCCAGAGCTGCAGGGCATGTGAGGCGGAAAAGGAAAAAAAATTGGTTTATTAAAAGAAATAACTGCTCACACACATCGATCCAAATACTTAGACCCAATTATCAGCATTTAGATGGGGTTAAGGTTAACATATGTGTAAGATATGTGAAAGATCTGGTGTCTGCAAAGGACGAAATGTCCCCTCTGTGGTAAGACAATTACCCTACTTTACTCACTTGGCTTTGTGGGATAAAGTTGTTTTTTATGGGCAGGAAGGTTAATGTCTTACTTTACTGTAAAAACCTGACCTGTGGTGAGATGTAACCTTTAGGCTGGACCGTGAAGCCTCACATCCCGCCATGATATGTGACATCTTCTCAGAAATGTCCCGCTGCAGCTCTAGATTGAATGACTGCATCAGGCCTGACAGGGTGTCCAGCTGTCTCCATGAGCTCAGGAGAGTCTGATGCCATGCATTCTTTAGTGGGATGGTATTCTTTTAGTGGAGCTGGGTTTATCTACTTTAGGCTCTCCACCACCTCCTCTTCCTCAGCGGGCCTGGACATGTGCGCACACCGCACACTATGATACTTAGCTGGCTTATCCGAGGAAGAATTGCTTCATTCATTCTTGAATTGTTACACATCTTACATGTGGTGTAGTTTCTTGGGAGTTTTTTAAATTTTTATTTCCGTTGTAGCAGAGTTCATCTACTCTGTTATCTCTACTTAAAAAAGTTACATCAGGTGGACCCCAACATACTGATTAGAATCGGTCTTTTAAGCTGAATGTCAGGAATATAAATGTTCCATTTAAACACCCTATTCAAATAAAAGCCACCGAGCCGGATGACATTTCATTCGGTTGCAGATGGGCAGTATAAACCTTTTCACA
The DNA here is from genome assembly GCA_037951165.1 of Lophius americanus. Lineage (NCBI taxonomy): Eukaryota > Metazoa > Chordata > Actinopteri > Lophiiformes > Lophiidae > Lophius > Lophius americanus. Next base: position 1,800,803 of record JBBDHG010000078.1, read on the forward strand.
AACCGTCAGAGGAAGCATTGCATGTAAATGTCGCAACAGATTTAATCTTGTTGATTTTCTCTCTGTGTGTGCCCGGTGTTGCAACTTACCTTCAAGATGCTTGTTTCCATCACAGCAGGAAAAAACTCTGAGAATTATACATTACGGGGAGAAAAGATAGAATAATGGCAGTTAGTGTCATTTCAGAGAAAAAAAATCATATCATAAAGGTTCAGTGCATTGTTTGCAAATCCGCATGCATGGAATGCATAAATTGTTTAATGTTGTCACCTGTCCCTGACCCGCAGTCACATCAACAAGAAATTGCATGCATTGCTTATTTAAAAGCAATACATGCAATTTTATGTGATTTAGAAAAGATTTCTTTTACAAATGGGTCATGACAAAACCAGACTATTAGATAAAGCCTACACGTAATTACCTGCATGTATTTGCGTGAGTGAGTTTGGTGAGTAAGCTCCTTCTGATAACATGTTTTATGTGGCCGATAGTTTATAATCTCGGTGCACATGTAAACTGCGCACAGATTGCTAAACTGACAGATTTACAGATTAATTAATTCCTTTTTTCTCAACGGCCTTGTGTAGATGAGGCGTGATGGGGAGTTTCTGCTTTTAATGTTCCTCCAGATCAGTGGTTCTCAACTGGTCTGGCTTCGGGACCCACCATCACCCGTTAACGACAAGCCGCGACCCAAATGGGGGAAAATTTTCATCTTTTCAATTCAATTAGCATATGAGAACAAGCTTTGGGGGTCTTCTTCTAGGCTGTGAAATGGCAGTTGTCATTCAGAATTACAGCCATTATCGCCACCTATTGCTATGGAGTGTGAATTGACGGTACTCCGCTGTTATTTTAAGAATTCCCATCAATATAAAGATTTTTTTCTTAATATTTTTTTTATTGCCAAGGCAAAGGACTGTGACCCACTAAAAATGGGTCCCTTTTTGGGTCGCGACCCACCAGTTGAGAATAGCTGCTCTAGATGAAGGTGACTCTATATAGCAATACTGAGAATTTAATCTTACAATAGTGCCTCGCTACTAATGTTAGGCACCGTAATGATGTAACGTAACGTTAGTAAGAGTGGTACCACTGAGGTACCGATAAAGCTGGACTTACACCGTACAGCTTTTGAGTCGTTGCCGTTTCATTTCAAGAAGACAGAAACGAGCTGTCTTCAATATGTTTTGCCATCCTGTGTGCCGAAACTTCCTTTTTTTTTTTTTTTTTTTTACTGTTGGTGGAGTATCTGGACTCGTTGGTGTCTAGAACTTCGTATAGAGTTTGGCTGGTTTATTTTGTAGAGAGACGTTGAGGTAAACGAGATACATTTGACTGTATAGTGTTAACTTTATACCAAGCACTGCTCAGACAGCTTTGAACCTCTTCTATTCGCCCTAGCTTATTGGCCTCAAACGGCACTTTGGTGCTGAGGGCGGCCAATCGAGTTGAGACCCTGCCAAATTTGCTTTCTTAAAGGTGCAATACAGCAAAAAAAACTGCCCTGATCTCATGAGAGACACTAATATTCTGATAAAACAGCTTATATATTTGTTGTTTTTGCTCTTGTTGCACAGCTGTTCCAATATAATACACTGGTGCAGGTAAACACTAGATCCTGTTTGATCGCAACACCAGTACCCAAGGTTAAGGAAAAATTTATGAAGAATTCTCCATTAATGTAGGAGTTATTGTTAACTTCTAAATCTACCGACCACTCCCAACAAACTCTCTGAGTATTTCTCAAATACCCTGTAGCCGATCATCTCCTACACCTTCCACTTCAGCCTCTCTGTTCAGCCCACTGATCCCCAAGCTTCGACTCCAAAGTAACATTAAATGAATCCAAAGAGCAAAGGCAAAACGCTGCTACGTTGTGTCTTCATTACTCCAAACGGCTTATATTGTATTTCTTTTTTATTTTAATGCTGTGGAACACAAAATGTCTCCCAAATGTATTCATCTCTAGGATATGCCCGAACCAACCTCTGGTTTAAATTTCCCAGATTTGCATGAAATTGAACTAACGTGTTTCGCAGCATTTAAAATAAGATAATATCAGATTGGAATAATGACGTCACACAGTGGCTACTGCTGCCTTTAATTACTTTTATGTTTCTCTGGCTGTCGTGCTGGGAACTCTGGGTTTCAAGAGATTAATTTGATGTTCCTTTCAGGGTAGAGGTGGGGGCTCATTTGGCTGAACAGAGATGCTGAAGTGGAAGGCGCCGGAGACGACCGGCTACAGAGTAGTTGAGAGACACTCGGAGAGTTTTTTGGAGATGTTGGTATATTTTGAGGCTGGCAAAGACTCAGACATTAATGGAGAGATCGCATGCATTTTTCCTAAAACTTGGGGCTACTGTTGTCCCTCGGCGTAGGTTTGTGCTCTTTGAGAGCTTTATCTAGTTAGATGTTAAAATCATAAGAAAATCCTATTAATGTCTACATTCTCATTAAAGTTACAGTAACATTTTACTGAATACTATATGTACTATTTTAAAAGAAAGTCATAGTGTTAGTGGGTCATTTTTAAATCAATCCATGTTTTCTCGACAAACAAACCAAACCTGTCAGACAGTACAGTTCACTTGAGTGTTACTTTTTTACCCCTTTGAAGTCCCTTGAGAAAAACATTTTTTTCTTGTGTACACAATAATTTACTGTTAATCCATAAACGTCTCTTGATGAACAAAGCCGACATATAATGGACTGATCAAAGGTTAGAAACTGTTATTTTCACTTTGAAATGTCATATATTTAGTTTCACAAACATACTAGAGTACAATGAACATTAATTCATCAAATCAGAACACATACACAATTCCAACCAACCGTATTGCCATAGTATTCCTTCAAAATAAGACCACTGAAAATAGAGTAGTCATTATTGTTTTAAAACTTTCAAGAAAAAAAGTCTGAATCAGTCAAAATGGATATCGGCGGGTCAGGCTTTATAGAAATTGGTGGTATGCCAAAGAAATGGCAACATGTGCACTTTTAGCCAAAAACTACCTCTGAATAAAATTTCCTGAAAATTCGTCATGCAGTTTTTAGGTAATCTTGCTCACATGCAAACAGACGCTCATACATAACCTCCTTCCATGGCGGAGGTAACAATATTGATATGATATTGCTTGATACAATACTTTGTCAAGCTTTTCTTTGCTGCTATGATGTGCTGCAAAAAAGATATATTGCCTATCCCAGCTTGTGGCCATGTTTTTTAGGAATCGCAGCCAATTCCACATGAACAAAGGTCTTCAGTTCTGTTGTATTGCTTTGCTGCAAAAGCCTTTTTCAACTCACACTAGAGATTTTTTATGGGATTTCTGTCCGCCATAATCATTGACCACCCTAGAATATTCCAGAATTTCGTCTAAAACCAAGCTCTGGTGCAAACTGGGGTATGCCTGCGATCATTGTCCTCTTGGAATGTCAAATGACCCCAAGCTTGAGGTTTTTCACAGATGGCAAGACACAAGGCACTTTTTTCTTAAATGTCCTGATACTTGATGGGATCCATTTTACAATCTATACACTGCTGGTTTCCTGTACCTTGGAGGCAAAGCAGCTCCAGAGTATCACGAACCGCCGCCACAGTTCCCTGTAGATGGGGTGTTCTTGTCAGCGCGTGCTTCATTCTTCTTCTTCCAGACAAGCAGCTGATCCATAGAGACACGTATGAGGCTTTATCGGGATGGTTTTCTGCATGATTAAGATTTTTCTAGGAACTTTTCTATCAGCAGTCATCTTGTTATGGGATTTGAGTAATTTGTAATGTAAATGTAGGCCCTTACAGGGGAAAAAATACTTTGTGTACCTACTGATAAAATCAGTCAATGAAGGTCGGCACAACATTTTAACAGTATGGGATTTGTACCTCTCTTAACAGGTTTTGAAAACCTCTGTGACTGAAGTTTGGGGATCTAAAAGATGCCTTCCAGTGTGGATGAACAACAAAGCCCCACTGGCAGTGGAAGCAACGACAACAACAACGGTGGTGAAAACAGTGGAAACTCTGGTTCCCAGTATGCATTGTGTGCTTTAGGGGTTGGGCTTGTTGCCCTTGGCATTGTGATGATCGTATGGAGTGTGGTACCTGTGGACGCGGCTGTTAACGGTAGCAGTTCAGGAGGACATGGGGATACTGGTGGAAGGAAAAACAAAGCGTCTTCCGTGGCGTTTGTGTTAGTGGGGTCTGGGGTGGCCATGTTGCTGCTGTCCTTGTGTCTGGGAATGAGGAACAAGCAGCGGGAGAACCTGCGAGTCCGGGAGTCACAGAACAGTGGAGGAGTTGCAGTAAGCCCACAGCAGGAAATTGAAACGTGAGTCCAAACTTTGCTTTGTAGCAAGACAACTTTTTAGAAATAAATAAACTGAAGAGAGTATGAGAATAAAAACATTGATTTTCCAATATGCTGCTTTTTATCTTAATGTCTGAGTGACGTACCAGTCACAAGTTCATATCATGTGCATGTGTGAAGTGAAACCTTTATTAGTTTGTTGAATTCATTGTGGCCATTTTTCTGTCTGCTCATTTCTAGAAAAGTAGAACATTTTCTATTGAATTTTGTGACTGTTGGATAAACTACTTTACATAATGTCTAGAACATGCAATGATCACATACTTTAGATAAACCATGATAATGGAAATTACTGAAACAAAAACATTTATGTTTAAGATTGGTTTGTAGTGAAAGTTGAGACTTGAAACTTGGCTGCCAAACATTTGACCTAAAGCTGCTAACAAGTTAACAATGACTCAAATACATTTGAAAGCAATCACAAAAAGTGTTTTGTGTTAAAACATGCAATACACTCTACATTTTAAATTAAAGATGTTATTAAATTGATTACCAATGGGCCATAAAATTATAACAACTGTCAGTTGAACAAAATGTCATTATATTGTTGCAATATCACCCAGCAGTGGATGGGAACTATTAAGTATCATTTTGTCTTTGAAGTTTGATGAGTTGGAAAAAGTGTCAAATTGTGATTTTAGATAATGGAGACAGAGCGGCACCAAAGCTGCATTCTATATCTGTACATATAAAATGCAATTTTGGAAAGTTAAACCTGGTTCTGCAAGAAATGTGTCACCACACTGTGCATCACAGCTTTCTGGGGTTCTGGGGATGCAACCAGAAACCCAGAAAGCCTGGTTTGATTAATCTCATTTATTTTGCACCCTGTGGAGAGCCACGTCAGTGTGCATTGCTTACCACTATGATGGAGTATGTAAGGAGGGCAAGCAGAGGGAGGCAGTGTTATGCTTTTGGCAATGTGATGGGAAAATTTGGGTCCTGCCATTTATGTGGCTGTTACTTTTACACGTGTCACCTTCCTAAACATTATAGCTGACCCTTAATAGAAATTTAATTCCCTAATAGTAGTATATACTTCCAGAAAGAAAATACACACCGTTTAGAACTGCAAAACTGTTTCAGAAATGGTTTGAGGAACAAAACAATGAGTTGAAGGTTCTGATTTGACCTCTGAATTCCCGATATTTCAATTAAAAAAAGCATTTGTGGGATGTGCTGGATAAACAAATTTGGTCCGTTTAGGCCCCACCTCACAACTTCCAAGACTTAAGGGACCTAAAGTCATGATTAACCTCTAAAGGTCTTGTGGAGTCCACACCTCAGTGTGTGGTTTTGGTGACAAAAGGTGGACCTACACAATATAAGACATGTGGTTAATGTTATGGCTGATCGGTGTATATTCTTCACCACTAATAACTATAATACAGGACCTTACAGTGATATACTAATGATTATTGTGTTGATTATTTATGCATCTTTCTTTAACCGTCTGCAGTGCTGAGGAACAAGACCAGCGATATGCTGTACCTTCATATGAGGAGGTCGTAGGCATCGGCGAGTATCCTGTCAGTCAGTGCAACCAACGCCAAAGCATCTCCCAGCTACCTTCCTACGAAGAGCTCGTCCAAGTCGATGGAGTGCACTATGAAAATGAGGGATCAGAGACCAAGACCGGCCCACAGCCCACTCATATTACCGTTGCTCCCACTGCCGCTGCTTCCACATCTAATCAGAGACCTGGGAAAAATAGCAGTAAAATTCTCCCCATCAAGATTCGCAGGATTAAGTCAGAGAAGCTACACACGGACAACGATCAACCACCGTCAGCAGCTGGAATTAGTTTAGAACCACTAACCCCACCACCGCAGTATGAAGATAAAGTACCTCCAATTTAAGATCAAGTTGACCTGGTTTAAAACAATCTACTGAAATTCCTGGATTTCAGTCTGATCAACTAATGGATCCAGATCTGCCTTATCAATCCCAGACTTGAATGCGGCTCTCTTTGCAGAACAATCTTGGCGGCATTTTGTATCTTATACATCTTTTCCAATTCTCTTTTTCATGCCACATCACTCTAAAGCACTGAGCAGAGAAGCCTTTCTGTTTTCTAACTTTAGAATCTCACTGGATTACTGAACCAGATGGAAAGTGGTGGATATTCCTTTTTTGTGTGTGACAGATTTTGTCAAGCTGTGAAACCTTGGGGTTAAAATCAGAAACCAAATGAAGTTTTCTCCCGTGTGCATTATCTCTGTACAACGGAACTACACATGAGGTGATGCCGGAAGACATCACTCATTTTATGAAGTAGCATCTGTTGAGTCAGTATTTGACCGATGGGGGTGGGCTCCATGCTGAGTGGCTGAGAATTGCATAAACTCAGCGAGATTGACCTGATGTGGTGTCTAAATTGTTGCCTCATATCAGAGACCGTTTTAATGAATGTTGATTGGTGTTGGAGAGAGAGAAGTGTGTTTTTTACTGAGACCTAGCTCTTCACCCACTGACTATTTTGGTTTGCAGAGTTTTTATTCTCTCTCCTTCAAAGGCTTTGATTTTCTACACATATTCGAGAATCTGGACAGCCCAATTTAAGTGTCATTTATTTTTAACCAAACTATAACATCAGCTTCCATGACTTTGCAAGAACTCAACCAATGCCTGATGTTAAATTAAGTATGTTAACAAAGTTAAAGCTGTTTTATGACACGAGAAAGACTAACAAGACAATACCTGTGCATTCTGTATCAGACCATGGCAGGGGGAATGCAAGCCAGCTTGAAAATTCCCGATTCCCAAACTTCCCAATTGTGAGAATTTGTGCATGTGTGAGCAGGTCCAAAATAAGTATCTTTAGGCATTTATAAAATCAGCCCTAGCATTCACAAGTGTAATGCATTCACTTGAAAAAAAACTCCCTAGTTGTCTGAATTACTGTGGTTATTATGTTTTTAATTTAGAAAAAATGGTGCATTCGTTTTAGATGAATAACAGAAGTTGAGTTTCATATTTTTTTTATTTTGTTCTTGGCTTGAGACATTTATACTCATGTCTTTAAGTTAAAAAAGCTCATGTTTTCTGAATTGAAAAGATAGTTATCTCATTAATTTGGAAAAAGTGAGCGTTGTCTTTAGATAAATTAAAAGTCTAGTTTGATCCAGTTTGATATTAGTCTTGGCTTGAGACATTTATTCATGTATCTTTAAGTAAAGAAAAAAAATTCTTCTTAAAAGAAAAGACAACAAGGGTCTTTTTGCCTCACATAAAAAAATAATTATTTTGTTATTTCAGAAAACCAGGCCAATTTTTTTCCTAAGTGAATGCATTACCTTCCTGTTTCAATGTGCCTTCATCATATAAATGTGTCATGGCGAGCAACTTATAAAACAGCTTATGTTTTTAACCCTGTTTAGGATGTATGGACTCCTGAGAAATAATTGTTTTTAGCTTTCTAAATGTGAGTCTCCCTCATTAGGAACATGTTCAGATGCTTTGGAAAGACAGCATGTCATTAACATGTCATATCAGGTGGGGACCAGTGCTGAAACCTATATTTATAAAGTCATCATTTGGTTGCTTTATTTAACAGAAGCCACATTCTAGAAGAAACCCTTTTTTCCCAACAGTTAAAGTGTTTTATGTGCCGATGCTGACTGACTGTGATGCTCAGCTTAGCCTCAGGCTAAACTCAGGTTCACAAACGCGTTGTGTTGTGTTCCGAACAACACTGCTGCTCTTTCTGCACACTTTAAAATTGATTCTCTGTCTGAAGCTGAGCTCCTATCTCTTTTCCAGAGCAGTGTCATGTTTACAATTTGAGTGTGATGAGGGTGCTTGTGAATAGTCCAAAGAAAATCTCTGCCCTTTAGCCATGGTGAGTACATTCAGCTTCTCTCTGTGATTGCTTTTGTTCTTACTGGAGATCCCCAACAGAAAGACTCTTTGACTGCAGCTGTGACACGATAAGGGCAACTATTTCTCACTGGCTTCCTCCAATCATAGCATGAGTCGCAGTCCTATTTTTATTTTGCCGAAACTATGCAGACTTTTCTGAGCTCTGTTCAGGAAAACAGAGCTGCATCTTGACTTTTATGTACAATCAGTCTACAGAAGCCAAATAAATAGAGTAGATATATTTTTAACAATGCACACAAACAAGTTTTTACATTATGAAATGTTTTTTTTCTCTTTTGTTATATGAGACTTTTCCTGTAAGTTAACGTCCCAGTTCTACAGTCTACACTCAGCTCGATTTGTGAACCCAGTGTAGTTCATGCCAAAAAGACAAGGTCATCATCTTCTCAAATTCCTGGCTATTGAAAGTTGAAATGATCGTGGTCACATCAGGTTCTTCACTAAAATTCAGCACAATATGCAACATTTTCTGACTACTCACCACAATGTATCATCCTTATTTTATTGTCGTGGTGAATGCTGAGCAGTCATTTTACCTCATTTGAAAAGGACCAATTAATCACATGATCGATTTTATCACCATGTATTAAAAATATTTTACACAGATCGACTATGGAGTGTTGTGGTTCATCAGTCATTTCCTGCCTCGCTCAGATAAACATGCCTGAAATGTCCTTTGCTTTGATTTTCATTTTATTATTGCTTTTTATATGTGCTGCCAAAGTATGATTTTCGGATAACATTTTTCTATTTTATTTTTCTGAAGAGTGAAACAACTGTGTCCTGAAAACTTAATGAGAAATAAAGGGAAGTATTTCTTCATTAACCCATCTCAAAAAGCGTGGTTTGCTGTAATTGTTTAATAATTGAGAGTATAAAAACATATGTCATAATCAACCGAATATTTCAAGTTAATGTAATATCAAGCTTTGTGATTGTTCACCAGAGGTTAAAATGCTTCCTAATGAAAAGCTACCTCACTCAGTGTTAACGCCACGCATGGCCCTTCATTCATACCAGGTCTATAATAGAAAATTGCCCTCTATTAATGCATTTGGTCTGCTAAATTTATCTCCTTTTCCCCTTTGCAGTAAATAAATGAGACCACACACTATAAATCATAATTGTTCTTGTTGCTGACCGTAGCGCTTGAATAACTTCTTCAGTAGGTGGTCATAACCTGCAGGGTAAATGACAAAAAGCATAATTGTAAAACATGTCCAGTTTTTGAAAGCCGAGGCTTTTTTTTAGTTTTTTGTGTACCATATGGTTTATGCTGGCAATATACGGAAAAATGGTCATGTTCCTCACTCTGTTCATCCAGACGATGTAAGAGCTGACTTGTGTGAAGACGGTGGGCTTCCGCAGGATGTTACAGCCCTGACCAGAACCAAAGCTCACCACGCCATGAACGTTCCAGGAACCATTAGGGTTCTGGCAATTAAGGGGGCCACCAGAGTCTCCCTACATATTAAGTAAACACTGTTATGTAGCATATGTACTGAAATGCTGATTTAATTTCCTTTCATGTCATTCTTTAAAGAAAATATTTCTTAGAATTTGTCACATCGTGTTGAAAGGCAAAAATGGCTTAAAGGATTGTTGTAATTGACCATTAGATCAATGTTGACTCACATTACATCCAGCAGTAATGCCGTCACCTCCGGCACAGACCATTTTGTCTGTTGCCAAGACACTCCACCAGTCGGGCTGTGAGCAGATGTCGTGGCCGACAACTGGTAGGAGAGCCTGCTGCAGGATGTCAGCCAGAGGTCCGTCAGCTGTGGGGAAGAAAAGACTCTTCACTCCGGTGAGACACTGGGGAAATGCATGTGCTTTCTTTGAGTTTTTTTTTTACCTGGTCTGTTCAATGGCATTATGTAAATATTGTATATTCCTCTATTGTCATATTGTTTTTCACATATTCCTAATTCAGAGGGGAAAGAAAAAGAAGACGGCTTGCTTTTTGCTCTTATAGATGGTGTACAGGTAAGAAAGGTGGATGGCATTTAATATCCAAGGTATTGATAAAAATACTGCAAGCAGAATGTCTCTTCTCTTGTCAAATCCACTTAGCTCCAAGAGTACTGCATCCATTAGATTGGATTATACTCTATTATTCAACTTATAACCTACTGCATTGTAATATGCTTCCATTTCTAATTGCATACAGCATAAGATTCCATAAGAAATGGTAAATTCTGTTTTAACTGCTAATTGAGCATAAACACTGTTACATGTAACAATGTGTGGGCCCCTCAAACTGATTTTATGTATTATATCTCACATATCGTGTATTTCAATCATTTTCCATTTATGATGAAAGTTAATGACAGGTTGATAATCTGACATGATTAGGTTCACTGTTTACTCAACCAGTTGACGGACATCTCACCTTTTTATGACTATGGTATCTGACCTAAAAATGACTGACCGCTGCGCAGATACCATTAAGCTGGCTTCTAGTAAACCCCGGGGTGAAAAACATGGAAAGCATATTCATTCTGCCTGGACGTATTCACCCACTGGAGAGTCGACCCCAACCAGTGACATAGCAGGGAGCACCGTGGGGCAGGATGAAGGCCCGGTCTGGGAGGCAGGCGGCCATGATCGTGTCAGAGGAGGTGACGGGGGAAGACAGCTTGATCAGGGCGATGTCGTTACTGCAGAAGGCAAAAATCAATCCAGGAAGTGAAACACGTTTCAGAACCCATTTCAAACTTCCACTGTGGGAGCGACCATATATGATATTCTAAGACATTTCATGCTGCTTGAATCAGCATCTCGTTTTAAAACCAGTGCTTCAGGTGTGGCTGACAGACACTCTGTCCACACACATGCCGACATGCTGCTCCTGACTTGGACGCACACGGACTTGTATCTGTGCGGCAGCTGCTGCTGTTACCGGCTGAGCAGGATATTGTAGTCCTCGTGAGTGATGATGACTGCCGCCCTCCGCGCTACTGAGCCTTCCTCCCCCGTCTTCAGGCTGTGTTTCCCCAGAGCCACCCTGTAGCTGTAGCGGCCACTAGCGGACAGGAGAAGACAGTGTTTCTTCACAGGACTCAGACTTTAGTACTTGCGGTGAGCACGACGGCCACAGGGATTGAACTAATGATAGATTACAAATGTGCTCAGCAGAAGTGCTGCTTGCTTTTGTCACTAACCCTTTCCTCTGACAACAAACATCTCTGGACTATGTTTAAATCTCTACATGGCATTATTCATTCTGTCCAAAGATGGCAGCCATTGCTGCAGATAACTGAAAAAAAAATAATCACTTTTTCATTTCTAGATCCAGCAGTTCTCATTTATGACAAAGAAAAAAGTAATTCTTCCAGCGAGCGTTGGTGAGCATTTCAAAAACAACACGTCTTATTATCAATCTTATTATATTGACTTAGTATATCAGCTCCCCTGCGGCCTACTTGATGCAGTGTGCAGCAGTGAGGACCCAGTCAGAGGAGACAAGGGTGCCCCCGCACAAGTGACTCCAGCGCCCACTGCTGTCTGACTGGAGGGAGATCTGAGCAGGGAAGAAAAAAAGACATTGTGTATTTCTAGTTACTAAAATGCCGATCTTACACTTCTTTTAAATTCCATCTTTCATCCTGTACTCCCTTTTTGAAAGAGAAATAACCCTTATATTCAGAGAGGAAAAATTGCAATGCCTATCTCTCTCAGGTGGTAAGGAAAATGTTATTGCTGTTTCGTTGTTGTCAAAATGAATACATTTTTGCACATTCAGAAGGGGCCATACCTGCCAGGGCCAGCTGTGAGGCCTGGCATCCTCCCCTGCCAAAACCCTGCCCGGCACAGGAGGGAAAGAGGGAAGACCACATCCATAAGCTGGGAAAAAGTTACATCGTTTACATTGTGATTTTTATACCAGACTCAGCATGAAAAGCAGTGCAAAGACATTGGCGGAGGAATGAACTTGTGAGCTGAGTGAAACTTTTAATAGTCCTCAAACAAGAATGGCAAAAAAGGTTGCTAAGGCCTGCTTATGTTGAACAATCTTACAAGTTTAGCTTGGCTTGCCCAGGCCCCACCCATTCAATTAAGTCAAAGTTTTTCCCATGGTTATGGAAAATGTTGTAAAATCCCAGGTACAGATTGTAAGGTTGAGGAAAGTTATAAAATCCACACCTCTTCATTCTGCAGAAAAATTAATGGACTGTAGCCTGACCAACATTCCATTCCTCCAATAAAAATGGGCTCAGTAGTTTTATTCTATATATATGGATGTGTGTTTGTGCGTGTGGAAAAGATGTCTCTCTCTCTCTGTTTATCTAAACCCAAAATTAAAACCAAATGGCTTCCTCCATGTCCCAAGCCTCATCCTTCTACTGAGTCTTGTGAAATGCCATCCAACTGTTTTTATGAAATCCCTCTAAATAAGCAAATAAAAAACAACATGTAATAACGTGATGATTACTTCTCTCCGCGAGAATAATAGTGTCCCATTCATTTGTCCTGTACTAAAGCAAATGAGTTTTAGGAAACTAATCGGATGACTGAGAGGGTTCTTACCGCTAGCTACCAGAACTGTGAGAACCAGCAGGCTCCTCATGTCTGTAGAGTGTGCTGTAAAAGGCTGAATGTTATGAGGCTTGTATTTATAGTGTGCGTTAGTAGTTAGTTTGAACAGTACTAGGAAACCTGGTGAACATGGCCAGAAAGACAAACACGTGGTAGAGTCTGAGGACACAGCATGTGGTTGGTGATAGGAGTTTCCCATCACTACATTTCATAATTTTCTGTTATTCACATATAGAGGATTACATTAAATAAGAATAAATTTGTAATAGGATAAAGCTATGTGTCTATACGCAGACTTAATATTTAGTTATGCTTCACTGTATGGGACGCCATTTGTAAAGTAACTCTTGCTGATTTTAACAGCAACTTTATGCCAAATTAGTTCCAAACAACGTTTAAAAAGCAGTATGAAATTTTTAAAAGGTCACTTTTTTTTCAAATTCACAATCACAGCAATTTTAATGAACTTAGTCATATTAATATTTCTAGGAAATCCTCAATAATAGTACAAATGTTAGGTCTAAATATTAAATCTACATCAAAATGAAAATATTCAAGCTAAATCTTAATTTATGTCTTAAATCTTAATATTATATTTCAATCTAAATCTTAATGTTGAACCTAAATGTTTAGCACCAAACTAAATATTTAGCTAAAATGCTAACGTAGTCTGACGTCAGGCGAAGTGCCAAAATAAAAGCTTGATGAAGAAAAGCTGAATAACTGAATAGAAGTGGTTTTGTTTATCAGGCTTTTATTTTGGCACTTCCTCTTATGTCAATTTAAATAGCATTTTAGCTAAATATTTCGTTTTTTTGCTATTAATTTAGATGCAGAATAAACAATTAAACGAAACATTTCCATTTAATATTTAGACCTTTTTATTTAACATGTATTTTCCAGGACGAAAAATATGACTAAGTTTATAAATATTGCTGTAAATGTGATTTGAAAAAATGTGACTTTAAAAATTTGACACTGCTTGTAAATGTTGTTTGGAGCTTAATGTGGCAAAAAAGTTGCTGTTAAAATCAGCATTAGCTATTTTACAAATATATATATAATGATGATTCTTGATTATGATAATTAAGATGAAAACATAAAATAAAGAGTAAAGCAAACTTGATGTTTTATTTCAATTGTAGTTTGACATTTTATTCAGTTTATTTTGTCCATGTAGCGACTTGATCCTGGAAGCCTCTCACATCAATAGGCCACAATTTTCTGTGGAGGAGTGGATAGAAAGAGAAGTTAGCATTCGGGCTGCATCATAGTTTCAGCAATGCAGTGAAAGATATTATTAAAACTTTGATTGCTATTGTCCCATGACTTCAACCTCTGATGTGTGAACCGGTGACACTTGGGTGCTTACAGAAGAGATCCAGTCGACGTAGGAGCTGACTCTGGTGAAGACGGTGGGCTTCTTGGGGAAATTGCAGCTGAGCCCAGAGCCAAAGCTGACAATGCCGTGAACCTCCCAGGCACCAGCAGGGTTCTCAAAGTTCAGAGGACCGCCAGAGTCTCCCTGATTCACCAGACAGGAAATATCAGATCAGTGTGGGACCTTTTACTCTGAAGGCATTCACAGTTTTTGATTTTAACATTACTTATAATCCTCTGAAGAACGTTATCTGAAATACTGAATGCTATGCACAATTGTGGAATTTCAGTAAAGGTAGATTTAAAGTATTAGTATTAGAGGAAGTTAAAGGTCTACAATTTACTGGAATTGAGCTTCTACATTTTCTAAATATAACAATTATTGATCAAACTATGGTTTTTATATTCTTCTAAGTAATTATTTGTTTCAGCCAATATGTTAACATGTGCAGAAAAATAAACTAACTAGATAAAAAACTAAAAGTCAATAGCTGAGAATTAGGACCATATAGGGTTGCATGAACAACATTTTTGGAATCCTGACTTTATTCTCTGCGATTAAAATCACAATTCCAACAGTATTTAATTGAGCCCTATGTGGCCTCAACCCCCTTTCCTTACACAAACCTAACATATTAAAACTTCATGTCGATATTTTATTACTTTTATTTAAATGATTAAAGGAGAAATTATATGTGAGAGAGTTTGGCTGCTATAGTACTAAGTGCCGTTAGTTATTTTAGACTCACGTTGCAACCAGCCACGACTCCATCTCCACCTGCACAGACCATGGTTTCCTTCACCTGAGAACCCCACCAGTCAGGCTTAGTGCAGGTGGCATGGTCCACCACGGGCAAGAGAGCCTGCTGCAGGATATCAGCAATGGGACCTCCAGCTGCGGAGAGCAGAGGTGAATACAAGGTCAAATTTAGCCCAAAATAGAGTACAACTTTAATTACAATCTCCCTCAAGAGTCTCAGCACCACAGACTCTATTGCATATCATCTGTTGTAATAAAACTCTTGGCGTCATTCTCTTTTCTCCCCTGGTCAAACTTATCCTGTGTCGATGGACGCTGTACTCACTGGAGATGCGACCCCACCCAGTGACATAGCTTGGTGCGTTGTGGGGGAGGATGAAGCCAGCGGCAGGGAGACAAGCAGCCATGATTGTGTTCGAGAAAGTGACAGGAGTCTCCAGCTTGATGAGAGCGATGTCATTGCTGAGGAGGAAATACACAAGTTTAGATGACCTAACACATGATGGTTATAGCCTATAAATGTTTACTGGAATGATCTCATTCATTTCCATCAAAATCTTATAAGACAGAGGCAAGTTATTTTTCTTCTTTTTACCGGATGAAGAAGGGGTTCCATTTCTCATGCACAATGATTTCAGCGGGGCTCATGTACACGACTCCCTCCTCTAGGCTGTCAGTCAGGTTGTGCTTTCCCATGGCCACTCTGTACTCCCTGCCTTTGCTGCACAGGGGGAAGCAGAGAATATGGCACAGCGACGGGTTAGCACAGGGATTCGTTTTTAAACCATACATTCCACATGTTTGAAAAACAAACAATCATTATGCAGTTAGTGACCATATGTTACAAATATCAGCATTCTCACATTCCAATATCAAGTCCTGAAGGTTTATTTTCAGTCAGTTGGTATCAGCTATTGGCTTATCATCTGGCTGTTGGCTTTTTAAATATGACTCTCTCATCTAGTCACTCCATGCTGCTGGTAGATGCCCCCCACACCTCCCTGTTTCCGCCCAGTTCTCACTGATCCATCAACTTCAATATTGATCCATCTCAGAAGAAACATCAACCACCACCACCAGTATCCAGACTCCAAGGGGGGAAATTCCATGCTGCTGCTCGGGACAGAGACCCTTCGATCTCAAGCTTCCCTGAAGAATGTGAGCGCCAAAGACTCGCTGACTGACGAATAATCACATATTATCTGTTGTAATAAACATTTATATTTATTTAACTCTGTCTCCCCTGATGGAAACATACTAACATGGCTTTTTACTTTCTGCTAAATCATTTGTCTACATAATTGCGATTTTATATACTTCCGTGAAATAGTTGAAAAGGACACATTTCATGTTTGCCGAGACTGATATTTGTGAGAATTCTGCATCACGAGGACCTCTAACAAACAGCTGGGATTTTATACCTGATGCAGTGAGCAGCAGTGAGCGCCCACTGGTCAGATATCAGACTACCTCCACAGGTGTGTCTCCACTCACCCCCTCTGTTGTACTGCAGGGAAATCTGAGACACAGAAAAATAAGTTTTACCTCCTACTTAAGTCACTGTTTCTGATATTTAATGCTGCCTCTGTTTTTAGTGACTTCTACATCTTTATTTAACATTCTGTTTTTCTATACAATTGATTGGACTATTGTTTTTATTCATACTTTCATTTGTCCTTTTTATATTACTCTATTCTGTTATGGGTTTTTATTGTTTTGCATTCAAAAAATGTTCTATTTCAATTTTTTTTTCTATATGTAAAGCTGTGTTTGTTTGAAGGATGTTGCACAAATAAACTTTAATTTTCCTCTTCACATGGATAAATTTTAGTGTTCTAGGCTATTGTAGCAACATTGATCAGCCACAACATTAGAACTGATTACTATAGGTGTACACGGCACTTTCTAGATATTGATGATGTTTATAAACAAAAAAAAAAAATTACTATATTACTGTGCCATGTAGAACGAAAAATTTCATTTACCACAACAATCCACAACATTTGAACCAGCCTCTGGTTGTAATGTTGTGGCTGACCCTGCTGTCTGAAATAAATCTTTTAAAGACACAATCTTATTTTCTGAGTGACAATTTTTCATCAACGTATTTTACCTGCCAGGGCCAGCTGTGAGGCACGACATCCACTCCTCCAACCACTCTGCTCACCGCAGGAGGGGAGGCGGGTACGCCGCAACCGTAGGCTAAACAGATATAAAACAAGAAAGAAAAAGGCTGGGAATAGTGCACACGGAAGATAATCTGCATTTATTTTGTAGAGAAAACAGATACACTGGACATAAAATGTAAAAGGTAAGATACTTACCTCCAGCAACAAAGAGAACGAAAGCCACAAACTTCATCATGTTTGTATCTCCACAGAAGACAGAAATACTTCCGGCATATTTATACCTTTCATGATGTTATACAATCTACTAAAACTGGCTCAAACTGGATCTTTTGACGAATCCACATACAGAGGTGGAGCTCAAAAAATAACCTCAAATGACCGGGAAAGTTTGGCCAAGGTCAAAGTGCCCAGGAGTGGGTACACTAGCAAAATGAAGATTTTTTTTTGTATTTGTAATAAAGTGTCGAGGTGAACCAATGAGTCATGTTTTTCAACCAAATATAGTTATTTCTACATTCCTTTACAAAGAAACGTATCTGAAGTTCCAACTGAATGTTTCCTGTGGACGATCCCTCTAACTGACTGTATTTAAAAAGTGCAAACATATTTGTGAATTCGTTGTGAACCCTGTTTTGTGGAATGACAAGGAAATGAGTCTCGAACCGTTTACTTTTAAAAATGATGTGTGATTGTAATCCCTGCTTTCAACCCTAAGGGATGATTAATATCTGCAGTGATCCACTCACGTTTTTACCACAGCCAAACAATTGACTGTATAAATCATTCTATCTATATATCAGATTTTGATGTAGCGGACAATAGCGCTCATTACTTTGTACCCATGGATTCAATTGAATATGGTTACAGTTCAGAAGAAGAAGAGAGCTGTCCTCCCTGACAGTGAATGCCCCAATGTGGACTAAATCAGACCAATAGTTGAGAAATGATGGTGCAAAAACTTTGATCTTTAGCGGCGGAAATAAACATGAGCTTTCCCAAAATCAATCCAGTTCTTCCTCACACTAAGGTCTATGTGGGAGTAAGATTTGATAATGATCCATGAAATCGTTTTTTTGGAGTTACCATGTTAACACGAAGGATCTGTGGCGACCGTGGCAGCAAACAAGAGGCCATAATATACTGTTTTTGAGGGATATAAAAATGGTGTATCATATATTTATAGATTATTACATTAAAAATTGAGTCAGCATGACGACTGGCAGCTTGTCAAGGGTTAAACCCCCCTCTCTTGCACATTGTCAGCTGCAACAGCCTCTAGCCACCCTTGTTGACCCTCAACAGGATAAGCAGTTTATTTTCAGTTACCTATATCACTGAGAGACCAACATAAATGGTCAGAACCTAATCTAATTAATATGTAACAACAGAGAGCCAGCATTATCTCTTAAGTAAATTTAATAGACCTGACCGGCTCTGAGACATCTGTGAGGTTCACACAGAGGTTGTTTTTGAGATAAGGTTTATTTTCCAATATCTGTGGTCGGTTCCCTTAAAGGTTGAAGGATGTTCCGCACAAACTTTTCATGGTATCTTTGAGGCAAATGTTTTGCTACTCAGAACATTAAATCTGGCCATTGAGGATCTATATAAGGAGGAGCAGACCTCCTAAACATGCTGAATACACTCATAATGAAGCTCCTGATCTTAGCATTGTTCGTCGCTGGTGGTAAGGTCCGGGTACTGTTCTGACCGAAACAAGAAAGTTAGAGTTATTACACACAACTGTCCACATTATTTTATCTCAAGTTCAATGTAATCAGATTTTTATACTAAATATGTTTACTTCTGAATTTCAGATGAGAAATAAAAAGCACAATGTTCTGTTTTAAATGTGTTTCAGCCTACGGGTGTGGCACGCAAACCCACCCCCCCATACTTGATAGGGTGGTCGGCGGAGTGGATGTGCGTGAGCACAGTTGGCCCTGGCAGGTACTGACCGCTGTGAATGGACTCCTATACATTTTGTCTTCTTGCCACTTCTGCAAAACATTCCTGTTTTGCTTTTCTCTTCAGGTACCAGAGTGGCAGCAACTACTACCAAACATGCGGCGGTACCCTGATCTCAGACCAGTGGGTCCTCACAGCTGCTCACTGTATCAGGTAAAGAAATCAAGATAGTGAATGAGGCCAAGGAGAGACAAGCCTGTGTTAGACAGTGTAATTATTGAGCCGGCCTTGACCTTATTGGAGCACATACCTCCAGATTTCCTTTTGAAATTCCAAAATGTCTGTCCTCAGGGTCCTGGACCTCCTCAAAAATTCCGTGGTTCAATTATTGGCAAGTGCCTCAGTCCTCCACCCGTTTCATAGTAATTTGTCAGGTAGTTTATATAACTGGCAAATTACTATGAAGCTATATATTCTAGTGTTCAAATATATTGAAAGGCATTAGTTAGTCATCTCCATCAGTCACCAACCTCGGCGTAAGATTTGACCCTCAACTCACTTTTAAATCCACTTTTTAATCAAACACATCTGCAAGATCTCCTTTCATGAGGTCAGAAATATTTCCAAACTCCGTTCTTCACTCACCTTGAGTGATGCTGAAAAGCTGGTCCACGCGTTCGTCTTCTGCTGATTGTATCTGCTTTTACTTTGTAGCACTTTGAGATTTGATCCAAATGTAAAGTGCATTATAAATGAAATGTATTATTATTATTATTATTATTAGTTAATTCAGCCCTTTATCCATTCCAAAAATGATTGGTTTCTTCCCTTTACTTATCATATTTTTATACATTTAAGTTGTATCAAAATCCATCAACTTATTCATGCTTAATATACAGAGGGATGGATGGATTGATGGATTGATGGATTGATGGATTGATTGATTGCAAGTAACTTTAAAAAGCAAAAATATATTTGGCATCATTTGAACAGCATCATTTTCCAATAGCAATCATATTGAATAATCCACTTATAAACCACAGCCTCCACAGTAACCCTTCTGTCCAGTGGAAAATTAGAATCTATTATAGTTTGGGTAACTATGGTGGTGAAACAAAGAAAACCACAACAACAACAATGAATTGAGGCACTGAATAACGAAAAGAAAAGATCCGAAACTCATGCATAGAAATGGTGTCAGAGTAATATTTGCCTTTATGTTTGTTAGCTTACTGTCAAAATAAGATCTCTATGAACACAGTACGATTTGATTTAATTTAATTACCATTACTGACCATTATAAGAGTGAAAGCAGAGCTTAACCTCACAGTTACTGTATTTTACTACAGTAACCACCAATACCAAATTAATACTACATTTATTCACATGAGAGAAAAAGTGGATGGATTGATGGATGGATGGATGGATGGCAAATCTATTCAAAATTTTCCTAGAGAAAATTCTGTATTCAGTATTCTGGAATTAAAGTCAGAATTCTAAGAATACAGTCAAAATTCTCAGAGTAATGTAATGACGTGATCACTGGAATAGACTTTTTAATAATGGTCTATGATTTTGAAATCAACGATGGGAAGATATATGACGATGCATATCCACTCATGCAAAAACACAGTCATTCTGGAAAGAAGCCAAATAGTCTCAAATATTATTGTCTTGAATTGAGCAATTTTCAAGTGGCATAAAAGTGAAAGACCTTACTTAGTCTTGAAACTAGACAATTATGCAAAAATGTAAGCAAGTTTTGCTCATTACTAATAATGAATATATTTTAGGCGGACTCACTCAAAATTAGTATTCCAGTCTCAGATTAAAGTGTTGGGTTTTTTTGGTGTTATTTTAACTGTTAAGCTGCCGGGTGGGAATAAAACTGCTCCCCTTGGAAAAAACTGCATTGGAAACATGAGGGCCTTTTGGGAGGCTTCTTTTCTTTTCTTTTTTTTTTTACAAAAAACACTGTCATCCTAACATTTAATTTAAGGAATTCAATAAGGGGAGTTTCTTGTACAACGGACAGGATTGTGGACAAAAAAACAAATGTGATGACGATTCTTAAGACGCAAACAGTTTCTTATAGAACCTCAGCTCTTCAGGCAATTTTGACAAATCTCCTGAATGTATTTGTACTTTTCACTGAATTTTGGTCGTACAGCATCCAATTTTCCTTCCTCTGAAATATCATGAAATTATTGTTTTTGTGTATGTGTTTATGTGATTACCTCAGGGAAAATATGGGGAATATTTTTTATTGTAGATGACAAGCAGGCTCAACTGCATCAAGTTTCTGTTCTGTTACTGCAAAATGTCCCTCATAATGAAGGACATTATTTTTTTATCTGATTACATAAATTCTTGTTTATTGTGTCATTTATTAAAGCACATAAGTTTTAGGAGTCAGACAGAAACTGCTGATTTTTTCCTTTGCTTTGTAACAAGTCCTGTTATAACTACACATAGTGTCTTAAATTTAGTTCTATTTTTGTTACCCCTAACTGTTAGGACCTAAAAGTTCCTCCCCTCCTCCCCCTGCCTAAATGGCCACAACAAAAGAAGAAAGAAACACCATGTTTAAATATTAATAAAAAGTATTAAATCAACTAAACCAAATCAGTACAAATCGACAAAACTACTTATTTACAATATGGAAGCGAACAGTTGGTGTGCATGAGTGGAGAATGTGTGTGTGAGGATGTTGTGAGGTGCAAAACCAAAAGCAGGAAAACCAAACCAAGATATAGTGAAAAAGTAAGAGGTGATACCTGTGAGGGTGTGTGTGTGTGTGTGTGTATGTAAGCAGATAGAAGACAGAGCCATGGAGGGCAGATTTGGGAATAAGTGTCTGAGCCAGTTTCCACAAAAAGGATCGAAAGAATTCCGTTGGATCGGCATGTCGATGTCACGGCCATCTTCAAGGCGAGGAGGAAACGCCCGAGCCGCTTAGATGCCTTAGAGCATAGCTGCTGCCAGACACAAGAAGCGGGTTTGATTCTCCTCTTTCCTTTCTGCTCCTTGGATGATGACTATGATGACCACTGGAAGCTCCTAAAGTTTGAAAATGCTTCTTAAAACTGATTATCTGCAACTACAACTACAAAAGAATCTTCTTTCCATCACCCCCATGAAGGACCATTCATGATGACAATGTTGTGGAGAAGATGTTTAAGTTGATGATCTGAATTTTGTTTGTTACATAATCGAAAAAAATGAAATGATTGAACCAAATTATAATTCATGTTGTTTATTTCTTCCTCTTGTAGACCAGAAGATAGACTGAAATTAAAACCTTTAAAAGAATTTAAACAATAAAAATTTAGACACGTTTGTTTCTATGTCTGGCGCCACCGGTTGCATGTATTATTTCCAGGCCTTTTGTTACGTTACAAAGCAAATTTGAGTTGCTACCATTTAAACTAGTATAGTTCTATACGTGATGTGCATAATAATAAATCCTTTATTAATCACATACGGCCATTACAACGTAGTTAAATTCTTTCTCTGTGTTTGACCCATCCCCCTGGGAGAGCCCGGGGAGCCATGGCCTCAAGGTTCTTCTCAAGGACTCCACGGCATGTAGACCCCGGTGGGACTTGAACCGGCCACCTTCTGATCTTCTGAGGGAGCAGTGGGCATCCCCTTAGAGGTGGCTGGGTGGCTAGGGTTTTAGGGTCTTGCTCAAGGACCCCACGACATGTAGACCCTAGTGGGATTTGAGCTGGCCACCTTCCAACCTTCCGATTGGGAGACGGCGGCTCTACCCACTGAGCTACAGCCGCCCCCATGCTGTGTGCTGCCATTGATAAACAATGTCAAAGATTGTTAAATTCAATTCTGTGGTATTGTCCAGAGCTGCCTCACTCTGTTTCTGTATAAGAACACACAGACTAATGAATAAACAGTTAATAGTAAGTCTGGAATTCCGGACATGGACGAGTAAATGATAAAGGACCAAAATTATTCTAATTATGATTCCCATTGAACCATTTTCCCACTGGAGAAAAAATGAACTGAAACCATTATTATAGCAACTTTCGAATGCTATTTTTTTTGTATGATAGGCTCTTTAGTCACAACCCAAATTAGAGTCCTGTCTCTTTACATGGAACTCTCATTTATAACTATGATGTTCCAAGTAATTATTAACATATGTCGAGTAACCATACCCCCACTTTGCTCCCAGAGCTCATTTGCATGTTAATTATCCTGAGCAGTAAATGAAAACAAGACGCAGCAGTACCCTTAAATAAGCAGCATCGCCTCCACCATCTGTAGTTGGCTTCTATTGCATTTTGATTTGATTTTAATGGAACAGATATTGCAATACATTAAAGGGGTTTTTATAAAGATCGGCAGCTAATGGAAATGTCACTCATATTTTGATGCTTGAAATCTGACTTGATCTTACTGACCAATGTAAATCTATTACAGTAAATTGTGTAATAAACATTATTAATAAAGTGTTTTTATGACAGTGCACAGGGAACAGAAATGAAAAGTATATTGAACTATAATATGAAAGTTCAAGAATACCTTGTTTCGATGATGTAATATTCTTGTGTTTTGTCAATTTAAAACTTTAATTTGTTCTTTCATAGCAGAGGGTGATTTAATATATAATTGATTTTGCATATAGGATAGTTGATTAAACATCTTTTCTGTCTCTTTTCATAAAATGAGGAAAGTATGATCATCTGAAGGGAACACCCACACGTGACTGAAAGTGCTTTCTCCTGCCACAAGATGGCGATGGATTACTATTCTGGAGCCTTTTCCTAAAAGTCATCAAGACTGCTTTACCTTTGCTTTGTCCAAGTAGGGTGTTTTTTTTAAAATTGGATCTTGATGTGACACAAAGTAGCCAAATGGAATAATTACACAGGATAAAGATGATTCCATCATTTAAACTGCAAAACATTGTGCATCAAATGATAATACCATGTATAAAAAAATTATATAATTTCGTCATAACAATAATTTTTATCGGTGAAAAAAATCCCTCTCAGACCTTTTGTAAAAAGGATTATGTCACATCTAAAATTAAAAAAGTTATATAAACTTTAAAGTTGGTGGGAAATGAATAAAATTTATAGAAGTAAATTCAGTCTCACTTGTGCAGCATTATGAAAAAATATAAATATAACTGTTGTTATATAAATGTATTAACAATTTTTTCAGCAGAAAATCAATGACATAACTATGCCGTAACATTTCACACAAATTTTTGTGACATACGATGTTGTTGGACCAATGTGGTCACCGAATCAGTTACAGTTTGTCTCTGACATGAAGCAGCCTTTGTCACTGAAAGGTCTGGCTGAACCTCGAACGTCAGCAAGTGCGAGGTTTGAACGTGATCTGAATCCAAGAAGCAGTAATGTGGACCAAATGTAACATTCCAGCCTCTTCTGTTTTGTGATGAGATGTTTTTGGCTCCCTGTAAAATCCCTGGATGGCTCTCCCTACTAAGCGTCGATGCTTGCCCATCTGGTTCTCCGTGTTTAGGGTTAGAAGGCTACCGAACGCTGCATGGCCTCAAGGTGTGGGCCAAATGCTTTGGGCGTGAGATGGATGATGCCGTGGCAAACTCCTCAGGTAAACATCTTGCCTGAGCATGAACCAATCAAGATGACTGGTTTAATCTATGTATTTTATTTTTTAAATAAAGTAATAGCTGACATTTCAGCTCAGAAAAAAAACAAAACTGTTTAATTTGTTAATTGTTGATCTATGGCATTACGGCTTGCAAACCAGCGTAGATTTTTTGCTGGGAAATAAGACATTGCACAGGATTGAAGCTGTTAAATGGCTTCTCTCTCACTCACTCTCTCTGGCTTTGTCAAAATGGTAGACTAAAGTTTAGCACCACTCTTAAGAGCATGACTTCTGTGCCAAGTGACAACCATAGTGACTTCATGCCAGACATCCTCCAATGTGCCCGAAGCCTTTCACTTTGCACTCCTGGGTGTGCTAATCACATCCTTCAAACAGCGCCATGAAATCACAATCACATTTCCTTGTGGTGAAAGACCAATGTGAATCAAAGGAGTATATAATGTTGTCAGTTGTTATTAAATTTCTTTAATTGTTCACTTGTCAACCTCTCGGATTTGTGCACTTTTCAATTCTTGGCTTAGGAGATATTGCTGTTACAATTCAGCAATTAAAAAGTTCAATATGGACATTTTCTTTGCGCTTGTAAAAACACGTGTACGTTCAGCAGTTATTACGCTGTTATTAGCTAACACAGCCGAGGAGGTAGTGTTTTTGCAATATTATGAGCAGTTTATGGAAAAGTAGGGTAAAGAACAATCCATTAGGTTTTAGTGTTGACGTAGATCATCATCTGAAACTGGTGGATTTTGAAATTATTCTTTATCTTAGTATTAAATATTCTGGAGAATGTAAATGCTGAGTAAAAGCTAATGGACAATACACATACTTATATCAGATACTAACTGAAACTGTGCAGATTCAGTTACTTGTCAAATTTGATGACTCTTAAGATGCTGAGGAAAACAACCAGCAGTAACATATCATTTTTTTCAACAACTTGTAAACTAATAGTGATACCAGTCATTCCAAATTCTCTGGGTGGGTTTTCATGGTCAATAAATTCTATTATGAGAGTCAAACTATCTTAAGATGCTTTTAAGTGCAATGACATAATGGGAAAACTGGAGAGCCTTGGCGGAGGCTTACGTTCTCTGAGTGCGCTGTCAGTTTTATTAAATTCACTCTTTAGTATAGTGGTTATTTCTACCTTTTTATTAGTTTCAGAGTTACGCACAGGACATGGTGGCATGTCTGTTTTTGCTTTCATCCAATGATCCATTTGTAGGAGGCTGCTATATGCCACCAGCTTTGTATAATGGTGAATACTGGGCACAGAGGCAGGCACACTTTAATACGAGCGCAGTGTAAATGGACAAACCTTAAAATATTTCGTTTTGACTTTTAATTGAATAGGAAAGAGCACAGTGTAGCAAAGTGTTATTAAAATGTTATAGTCTAGGGGGATATAGTCGCATGGGCTCACTGGCCTTGCTGATGTCATCATCACCCTGTGTACTTGTGTACGACGAGGCAGACTCTTCCCGTGTGGGCATCAGGGGACAAAGTAGTCTTTATGCAGTGTGCCGAGCTCCAAGGCAGAAACATAGTTGAGTAGTAAAACATTCTGTAACTGAAACCACATGTTACAGAGTGGAGGACAGACAAACACAGGCATTTCTACCTCAGGAGATGGTGCCCTATCATCGGGGCTTGGGGCTCCTTTTTTTAAAACAAATGCAACAGTCTTATTCAGTATGGTGCATTTTATGTGTACCAGGAAATTAAAGTCAAGAACAGCGTCACCCCTGACAGAAATGCTGCAGGAAAAGGCCAATGGATGTTTGAGGGAAAAGAAAATGCAACACATTTATTTGGTTTGACGCATTAGTAGAAACACATGAACATATCATTTGTATAAAAAGATGAAATGTGTTGCATTGCAAATAGTCGATGGCACACAGTCACTCACAGGCTATGCAAAGAAAAAACTGCCATTCCGTCTTGGAGTGACAACAACCAAAAAACTACTATTGATAAAGATGCATCAAGCGATTGGTCAGCTGATTGAGTGGCGTTAAGTGGTTTGTTTTGCCATTACCAGTCAAACGATGGGACCGATTCAATGCCAGTTCAACACATTCGCCACACAATGGTTGACGTTGCATGCACAGTGTGTTACACAATTAACACAAGCTACAATATCTACAAACGTGTTGTCGCCATTGTGGGATTTTTTTCAATCTAAAAATCTCAAAGCTCACAATCTGTAATAACTGTAAGGCCAAACATAGAACTACGCAACAACCCCTCAAATGACATGAACACACACACACTCATCTGACGCTGACAAATAATCGACCTGAGAAACACAGCGTTTCAAGAAGCTACAGTTAGCAGAGAAGCTAAAGCTAATGTTAGCAGAGCCGTTAAAGCTAATATTACCACAGAGCCCATGCCACAGGTTTGTTACACTCTTTCATGAGCAAAGGAAAGGCCAAAACAGAAATTAGAAACTTTTGGGAGTTCATGGTCTTGGAAAAAAAAGGGGTTTTCTGTCACATGTTGCAGTTTTATTTCAGATATTTCAAATAAATTAAAGTTCACCGGTCCTAGAATCTGGTTTAAAATATTTAAGATTGTAAATCACAAAGTTTTGTTTTAAATCTATGAATAAACGTACATGCATTTTTTTTAATTTTCCATTAAATTAAAGTTGCGAACATTTTTGTGTATGCTGTTAATCCTAGTTTTAAAACTTTTGCGTTTTGTATCGTTAATGGCAGGTCAGACTTATTTCATATTCAGAATTGTTTTAAAGTAAAAAATGCACCCAGTGCCGATGAAATTGTTCTGCCGATGAAAAACCTTAATTACAATTTTTATAATCTTTACTTCAGTTTGCTTCTCTTCAAAACAAATGGTGTTTATTAAATCAATAAATATAACATAAGAATCTCTTTTGATGCATATGGTAGTGCACATTGTTGTACAACAACTGCAGATTGGGAAACAAAAGTTGTTGGTTGGTTGGTTTAAACTATAGCCTTTGCACTTTTCTGTGGATAATTGTAACCAGAGCTACTGGGTTTGCTCAATGGTAATTGTCTACATCATTGGAAAACCTATTGTGGCATTTCCCTTCATAAAACTGTGGGCCGGGGCTCCTGATTCACTTACATTGTTCGGTGTGGTTTTCCCATTCCTCTCCCAGTCCAATATAGTTTTACAATTCCCTCATACAGCTCTTACCTAGTGTACACTGGGGTAATTTCCAAGTTGGTAGGAGTTAATTTTTCAATGGACTCCCCACTCCTTCTCAGATCATTAAGCGCTCTATCTTGAAATATTGAAAAGTACTGCTGCCTCCGTAGGAGGTCAGCCCTAATTAAAGGGACAGTGTGCCACATTAGCCACGCATGGCATCAAGCCAGAAAGAGAATTTAGAGTCAGCCCCAGAGGTTAAGGCTGAACCCTTGACCCTAACCCAGTGCCCCCACTTCCCTATTCCTTTCAAATGCTTGCTCATACCTGACTTATGTTAGCAGAACGCTTACCCACTTATACCTGGTGAAGGACCAATCATTGTCTCATTTGGTTGCTCTCTTTTCCAACTATATCTCAAACCGACTGCTTGGATTAAGGAACTCCTAGGCAGTAATTATAAGTAGATTTCTCCTTGTATTGTTTTGTTTCTGAGTTGAGTTACATTTCAGTTTTCATTTGTTTTAGATTAAGGTCATGAGGTTATATAGTAATTGAGAAACTAATGTTAGTGCAGTTCAATGTCTAGTTACAAACAAACAATTACGGATTCAGTCACTGCCTGTAAAACAGTCTGTTTAATAGTCCAAAAAGTTGTTGGCATCAAAACAGCTTTGAACTTTCGGAGTTGAGGGGCCAGTGTAATTAATTTGTGATGGTTAATAAGTGTCTTTTACTGCTTCAGCTAAGACCGGTAATGCGTTCTTTTGAAGTGCTGGAGCTGTGTGTCAGGGGCCATGTTTGTATTATTGCAGATCCTCTGAGAGCTCATTGTTTTGAGACCTCACAGGTTCCTCATAATCTAATTGGCCACGGATGTCCTGGCTCAGGACCATTCTCTATACTCTGAGGATTGACAGAGCTGTTTAGGCTCCAGAAGCCAATTGTCCAAATACAGTCATGTTTATTACAGGAAGGGATGTTCATATCAACACACTACCTCCACCAAGACCAATGAATGCACAGTCTAACCCTTTTAGGACTACACCTTTTAATACTAGATATGAACCTTCACCTCCAAAAAGAATTTCTATCCAAACAGGAAGTAGATTTGGGTCTCCTGTCCTCCTTGTTCCAAAGCCTTTAAGCACCCCACTTCTCCTAGATTCACCTTTACTTTGCCAATGACATACCTCCCAGCGGTTCTATGTCCAGAGTAAACAACAGGAGATCCTCCTATGCTATTACTTACACCACACTTCAGTGATCCTCAGCTCACCGCTGCCCCCACACCCTCCCACCCTCAGCCAATCCCTGACCACCTCAGCCTCCACTTCTATATTCCGAATTGCCAATCCCAATCTAATTTATGGAATATTTTGGAGGTAACCATATACGGCAGCAGGGGAGATAACATCTCTAGGCACATGTGAAGGACAGGAACTCTGCAGTGCGTGCTTAATAACATAAACTGCTGAAAAGGACCCGGGCCAGTGTATTGGCAGAGGAGCAAGCCGGTGAGGTGGATAGAGGGAGCAAAGAGGTAATTGAGACCATGTGAGCCTCCCCCAGTGGAGGGATTAGAGAAGAAACGGAACTCTCTCAGCCCCAAGATCACTTTCAATTAGATGCGCCGAGAGTAACGGTATGGTGAGATAGGGAGGTTAAGAAACTTTCAACCTGGCTCAAGATGTCTGGACGAGTTGGGAGGAAAGGTAAAAGAAATGCTATGGTTGCATTCTCATCTCCCCTTCTTCCTGCATATGCAGACCAAAGTCTGGGGTGTCTGGGTCATGTCTACGTGTCACAGAGCCCCAGATCCAAGGCATAAAGGCCAACACATAATGATAGTATCACTAGCAGCTTTCTTATTTATGTTCTAGACTAATTCCAGGCTCAGAGTAAAGGACTTTTGGGTCAGTTTAATCCCAGTTCAACCCCTGACAATCAGGAGAAATCTGATTTGAGAAGGTGGTTGGTACCGATATACAACACAGATTATCTGGTAATGTCCAGCCTTTACATGTCCACACTTAAACCTCCCAAACTGCTTAGACTTATTAAAACTGTCCTGATAATCATCAAATATCATTCCTATTTAGGATGTAAATCTGTAGGATTTCATCCGTACATTCTGAACAGTAGGCATTAAGTAAAGTGTAACAGTAAATATTTTAGGCAGATTTTCGCTAGCACATTAGCGCAGGCAAAAACTGAATCTAACACCGTCTACTTATTGAAGCTTTTAACAATTTATTTTTCTTTCTGTATAGTATAACCTCAGCATGATGTTTATACCATGTTGAATTCTATTTTGATTTGATTTTCGTCTCCATGAGGTCGCCTGAGTGGGACCATGTCTCTTGGACACGATAATCTTCATAATGTGTAAAGTGTCATTATTTTTCAAATATTCTCCAAAGTTGATATACATTTTCATGTTCAAAACAAGTCCCTTCCAAAATCAATCAGAATTTCAAGCGTGACTTTCTCTGTGACGCCCCCAAATGCTTCTCCCAAAGTTATCCTATCCTCTGCTTTCTCACCTCAATTCAGTTGGAATGATCGTGCCATAAGTCCTCTGGACAGCATGGAGGAAATGAAATAAGATTTAAAAAAAATGAACTATCATCTCAAATGTTCATGTTGTGTGTGTGTGAAAGTTCTCATGACAAAAAACACACAAATACATACAAATATTTTCTTCATTTTCCAATCTGTTTCATTTATACCTTTTTCATTCCAAGTTTATGATGGACACAAAACACCGAAGCGCACTGTAACTATCATTTTGAGTATTTGAACTGTATTCTTGTATGTTGCATGCTGTATGGTGGATGGATATATCCGACCACATTTGTTAAGTGGCAAAATTTGTGTTTGTTCGTCCTCTTCTTAAGAATCTACACTATCAGCAGAAAAATGTCAGAGCCTCAAATGAGGGCTGGATGGGGACCTTCTGCGTTATTTTACATACTTGAATATCAGATATCAGATATAAACACGGAAAATGAATTTACATCATAGACTTAATAAGACGTATTTGATTTTATGTGATCCAGTTTTCTGTCACAGAAATAGGTGTGAACAAAATATTACGTAATTTTAATTTTAATTGATGAGATGATTATAAACTAAAACATTGATAATACCAGGATCCAAACTTCTTCTCAAGTTCCCAAGAGGAGTTATGGATATGATGGTCGACATGTCACACTGCGTCATCAGCCATAATCAGAAACGGCACGTTCAAACCATTCCAGTTTTTGCATGCTCGTTTTTCCACAACGCAGTTCATCTTGGAGACAGGAACTGTTACGTCATGACACATATGTTTGTGACAGTCATTGGTCATGATTTCCACTGCACACATATTAACTATCTATATATATAAATTTAATTTCAAGCCATGTTGTGACCAGAGCTGGGTTCTTGACATCATGCAGCAGATTTCCTACATCAATATTGATGGCCTGTTAAGTGTACAAAAGCGCATTTCTTGAAGTCATTTTATGTACATATTTGTTTTTTTTGATGTATCGCCAAAATCAAAAAGGTCACCGGGAACTTGAAAAACATGATAAGCATCTATAACATGGTATATTCAAGGCAGGTGGAGCAGGAGGGTGAACAGGAGAGTCAAAACTGTGACCAATGGCGGTGATGTGAGGCTACTTCGAATACCTCACAGTACTAATGAAGTTATGTCCCAATGAGGGGTGAATGACATGAAAACATACACAATCTTTTGGTCTGACAGGATATTTTTCAGATTACTGACAGAGGAACAGTGATTGTGGTTCATATTCATTTTAGGTGTTGTATATCTCTGTGCATCTGGTAAAACCTTATTAGGGACTACACATAAAATCTAGAGTTAGATGAGTCTAACATTATATTATATAAATATTTATATAAATATATATATATATATATATATATGAAACCTTGACTGTTTGCAATTTGCTGTTTATTTTTAGTCTCTATATGTTGTAAAGAAAAGCCTGGCAGTAAACGTCTCAAATCTCTGTTATGCTTTCAGTGTCGTTTAGCTCCAATTGAAAAGTTTGTATTCATGCAGTTGGATTTCTGAGTGGCTACGCTCAGAGGCTTGGAAGGTTATCCACCAATATGAAACTGGGTTGCTGCTTTAAAAGATGAAATGAACGATGGGTTTTACATGTTCTTATTATGCCTGATTCTTATAATTTGAAAGATTTTTTTTTCTGATCATTTTCGACTATTTTTGAAATTCCTTCTGTATTTCTGTAATTTCCACCTGAACAAAACATAATTATTTCTAAATTTGAACGTATGATCTTGTATAAAACACTTATCCATATATGTCACTTATAAAAAGCTGGATTTTTTTTTTAGATTTGACTTAATAAAAGTGATTTATATAGTCTATCAGGAAGCCAGACCTGTCAATGTTGAAAAATGACTTTGTGGTGTAGAGAACGAACAAATAGAAACATTATTTCATTTGTTGTTTTGCCTTATCAATAGTTCTTATTTTGTGAGCATCTGGTAGAACATAAACTCACAACACAAGAGCACTGAGAGTAGAGCATACCAAGTCACAGTAGTAGCAATATTTTTAAACGTTGTCATATTTACTTTGCTAGGAAAAATATATTTGATTAAATGACTAAATATTAAGTCCTACATCTACATTTTTTATCTAAATCTTATATAATGTAATATTTAGGTGATATGCAAATTTACACTGCAAGTCAGTGGAAGTACCGAAATAAAGCTTGGTGAGGAGAACCACATCTAAATAGTGTGTATCTGAGCGAGAGCTTGAGAGAAGTTCATCAGAGGTTCATCAGAACGCTTAGAGACAGACAACCATCCATCCATCATTCACACTTAGAGGTCATTTGGAGTCATCAATTCGTCTATATTGCATGTTTTTTGATCGTGGGAGGACGCTGTTGAACACGGGGAGAGCATGCAAACTCCGCACAGAAAACCTGAGCAGAGCTGGTTCTGAACCTGGAACCCTCTTGCTGTGAGGCCAATGTTGTGTCACCGTGCCGCATGTTTTAATGTCATTACCAGGGAGAACCTTCACTCTTATAGTCCCATAGCACACAAACTTTACTTTGTGAGTACTTATGTTGCTATTGTCTAAATATGGTATCGGAAAATCATCATCATCATCATCATCATCATCAGCCATATGCTCACTATCTGAGAAGATTAACCTCTTTTTGGAATTGAAAACATTTATCCAATTCCCTCTATAATTTCAGTATAAATTTCACTCACTGAATTGTTGTGTGTAATATCAAGGCAAGGAAGTGAAGAGAAATGATTGTAATGGTTTATTGATTAAAAACAACTCAATAGTCTTTTTAATCAATAAAGTCCATTCAACTACATATCTTACGTTCCCTCCTTATATGAGTCTTCAATAGAGCAGATAAGTAATAAACTTTTAAAATCTGGAGGGACATGCCCCATTTCCATTAGTAGTTAATGGGACTAGGCTTCCAACTAGGCCACCATGTGTTTTTTTATTGATAAATATCTGGGTATCGATAAACTGGATTTGTAATCCATTTTTGAATGTGTTACAACTTTCTGACAAGATATAACATGGATAACTCCATTAAATAAATGTCTCTTGGTTAACTGTTATTTATATTTACAAACTCACCCATTTAACCTATGTTAATTCTACACTTACAAAAAAAAATCAATCAATCCAGTTCTTCCTCGCATTATTATGTATGGGGTATTATATTTGATATTATACATGTAATTGTTTTTTGAGTTATTGTGTGAACACAAAGGATTTACGGCGGCGGACAAGGTGGCGACAATGAGCATTCGATAATATTCCTGACTTTTTGGGAATATAATTAATTCAGTTTTATTAAAAAATGTTCTTTTTTTTCTTCGATGTCATAATTGTTTATTATAGTATATAGCATCACAGCACCAAAACAAAAGTTGGTTACTTCCTTGTATCTTATACATGATGAACTCATACAATTTAACACGATTTTTGTCCCATAACGCACCAGTCTTCTACTTCCACTAATCCTGGTTGATCACATTTTCACTGCATCTCGAGAATTGGTGACATCTGATCGATTTACAGTATTTTCTTTTTTATTTAACGGATGACAGTATTACTTTTATGATGTGAGACTTTGTCAATAGCAAAATGTTGACTTAATCTTTAAAAGTCAGCAAACCAATCACATCAAAATTTACAAGTAAATTAGAGAATTAAATTTACGTTGTTGAACCTTAACAAAGCTTCTCCCGCTAAAAAACTTCAAAATAATTTCTACTCAGACATTTTGTGGCACATCTGAAAAAGATGGGCTCAATAAACGCTTGATCAGTGATTAAAATAAAACATTTCAATGCTTTTACTTTAAAATGTCACGTTTGATTTAATGTCTTATTTGGTGTTTGTATCGTTATCTTGAGATTGAATTTATATTCCCAACTTATCATTACCATCTTATGTTACTTTTGTACTACTTACAGTAACTATCCCACTGAATTGACTGAACAGGCAGACTAAAGCAATATGAGAGAACTTGGCAACTTGTGCGCTCGGTCAATGACGTCAGAGGTAAACTTGTCGCCGTCTTTCAAAAGCTCAAGACAGAAGCACCTGTGCTAGGAAGACTGAAGGATGGATTGATCCTCATTTGTTGGACGACTTGGTGGATGTACATTCGTACATGTACGTGTAGGTATGCCATACAGCCATACGTATAAATTATTGTTGGGTTGCCAGCAAAGGTCATTGTTTGGTAAACTTTGACAGTGTTAAACGTTCAGTGTAGCTTGCTAACTAGTTAGCATGCTCTCAAACTTCAAAAAAATCTTATTTTGTGGCAGAATATGGCTCTAGAATAATGGCTTACGCAGAAAAAAGATAAGAGAACAATTACAACTAACAAAGAGGAAAACGTACGAAAATAAAACCAATTGCAATCGTTTTTTTTCTTCTGATTTTTGGTAGATGCTCAATGTAGCAAAGTGCAAGAGGTCCACTGCTTTATTATTTTCAAACAGAATAATGTGACTAAATTGCCGCGTTCACCCTGGCTGTTAACCCAGAGAAGAAAGAAGTATTTGTATTTCAGAGGCTTTCAGGCTCATTGTCACAATTTTTCTGGCTGCAGTTGAACTCCGGAACTGTCCCCAAATTCCGACAATATTCATTATGAATGTGGGTTTTGAATATTTTCCCGCCATAATCACACAGTTAACACTTGATTAATCTTCACAGAATTAATTTTTTATTATAATTTTATGTTTAGTTATTGTTGTGTTTCAATGAAGTAAATAACAGTTTGGACCTGCTCGACTATGGCATCGATCATAATTACTGTTATAATTACTAGATTATTATAGTCAATATTGACATCAGGGATATTTAACACTATAATCTTTTGACTTTGGGCATTTTTTCTGGATGATTTAAATTGGATTAAACTTCAAAATCATCATATCATAATGAAATGGATTTCATAATTGTAGGAGGCAAAAACAATCATAATCTAAAAACCCCCAAAGAAATGAGTCAGAGATCAGTGAGTTGAATCCTTCCCCTTGTTTATTAATGCAGTGCATGTGAACAAACATTACATTACATTTTCAATAAAAACATTTTTTTTGTCTTGCTTTAAAAAAGAAGAAAAAAAACATCCAGTCAAACTTTACTAACCCTTCACACACAATGTGATAGATGGGTCATTGGAGATAATCACTACACCTAAATTCCTCCTTGTTGCTCTGTTCATTTTAAACTGCCAATATAGAAAATGAAAATGATCACATCTGTGAAGAACCAAACTTATGAGGTGCGCATGTGGGGTTACATTTCTGTTTGTTAGCCAAAAGGAAAGACTGGAGAGTTTTAAGTTTACTGGGTCAAAGGTCAGAGTCAATGTCAGCCCCGATGAGGTAATTATATGTTTGTGTTTATAGCATGCTGACTTCCCACTCTGTCTCTCATCTGCACTCCATCTTTGTGCCTGACTCCCCCACCTCCTCCTCCTCCTTTTCCCTTTTTCTCCCTCTCTGTTCTTTGCGCTAGCCGTCTCCCTCTGGGAAGAGGTGCCTGAGATGTTGGTTCGGCCATACATCTCTGTCAAAATCTCTATGAATAAATTAACCTTTTAAAGATTAGTCCACCCTAATACCTCGGGGTTTTTAAACAGAGGAGCGGAGCCCCTGCCGTCCCCACCCACTCGACGCCAAGCCCCACCAACTTAGTAGTAATAGTCGAATTTACTAACTATAAACAGATGGTTTGCTGTGATCAATATACTTTTATGACTTACAACTGATCTTAATCATATTGCGATTTTGGAGCCCTGTCTAGCATACGCATTTTCTCGCCACCTTCATGACAGTGGAGCATTACACCACAAAGGTAAAGCCGCAGTTTCATGAAGAGTCAGTCTAAATAAGCCAATTATGAACATATCTTTAAGACAATGTAATCAAAATGTTGAAACAAAGCAGTTCAGCAACAACTAGTAGATGTAAAGTGCTGTGTGTTACATTATTAAAACATTAATATTCAAACTCTATAATTTCATGAGATTAGATTTATATTATGCTAAAAAATTCAAATGACAAAATATTTATTTCATTGAAAAAAAAAAAGCTACAAAGTATGCTTCCTGAACCTGTAAATTTAGACAACTCTAAATGACAGTGAATGACATCAAAATGCACAGCGTTATATTACAGGCATAATAATGTAGTAATTCTAATCACATCTTCCAATATGTCAGAAATGTATCGCTTATGACTATGAAATAGCAAACACACAGGTTTTAGCTATGCCATCAATTAATACTGTTTTTCCATCCATAATGTTTGAGACATGAAATGCCATGAATTCCATTTTACATAATTGCATATCCATGTACTCCACATTAAGTTGTTTTCAGTATGACAAAGTATTAGCAGTTCAATGACGGAAGAAGATTCTTGTGTTTGCTATAGAAAATAAGAAGAAACAGATTTTATAGGCAATTTAAACCCTTTTATTTGCACAGGTTTAAATATGTTTCCTACAATCTGTCTCAACACAGCTCTGGGAGGATGTCCAGTAATTCTTTATGTTCATTAACATAAAAATGTCTCATTGAGATGTATAGTGAGATTCTGCCAAAAGCTGGGAGCATTGGGAATGAATTCTCTCTGGTTTTTTTCAATGACTTGGGCTATTTAGATGGAGAACAGCACCTGGAAGAGCTCCAAACACCCGTAGGCTCTCAGACTGAATGTATGTGACTGTGGCTTCCTTTGCAACATTTATGTTGATTCCCGAATATTCTGTCTGTTTGAACACATATGCAGAGTTTTTGTCTCGGTTACCAGAGATGCTGAAGAAGAAGATATTTTATGCTTCCACGACAGAACAAGACATTTTGTCATTGTTTTACAAACATGAAAAATTACGTTTTGCTGAAAAGCATATGTTTTTTTAGTAACCAATCATAACAGTGGTCTCTTGTTGGCAATTGAGCCAGACCTATCCACCTTGGTTTTTCAAACAAATCAGGATAATTATGAGGAGCAGGTTTTAGGTTGAAATTCCTTGAAAAATAAACCATTCTTGACTAAAAGAATATGACATGTATTGGATATGTCACTGGTTTTAGGTTCCACTCTCAGGGCAGGCAGAGGCGTCTCCTTGACTTCCTGAGCTCTAACGTGTGCCAACTCATGTAAAGGGGAACATGAGGGCTATTCCTTCTTTATTTTGGGGTAGGGGGATCTTTGGTTGCGTGAGGGGGGGGCAAAAGTATCTCAATTCCAAAGTCCTCTGGTTTGCAGTCTCCGGTGTTCGACCTCATCACTCCATCTTCGTTTACCCCCTGACATGTTTAAGCCAGGCACTCCTGGCCTAATTTATGTCTGTAAAGACAAGCGTGGTAAGGGGGAGCTTCCAGTAAAAGGCCACTGCAGAGCCACTGACCCATACTGCAGTAGTGGCTTATTTAATTTCTTTGAGACGGGAGAACGACGCACTGATATCTGTATTACCACAAAACCGAAAAAATCCTCCATCTTGGAAACTTTGTGGCAGTACAGAAGTTCCTCTGGCTGTCTTTCCGCCCCTGCCGCTCTCATACAACTTGAGGAGAAAGAAAAAGGCCATGCTGACCTTTGCTATGAATCTATTGTAGTTAACAACATGCGGCTCCTTATTACACAGAATACATCCTCTTATAGGCCAACATTGTAGAACACCGCCCAATTATCTTCGCTCCAGACAAGCACAAGAGGGCCCTCCAGATTTATGACCTGAATTCCCACTTCTAATGGTAAAGTTGAAGTTATTAACTTTTCAAAGTAAGTCTGTCTCTCATACCCATACACTTATGTCCCCCTTCATTTTTGTCCCTGCAGAGGCTTAATGTAATTGCCTGATTAGCAATGATTGTAGCTGTTCTGGAGAACAGGTGATTTGGGTCAAAAGTAATTTTATAAATATTTTTAATGTAGCTGATGAGGTTTTATGATGCATAAATAGTCATTGGTGGATATCATTTTATAGACTATAGCTTATTGACTAAAGGTTGTAGAGGTGGACTGCTACCATACATGTGACACACACAACTTGAGGGACAGCCCGGTTGAGACGGGAGCAGTTCCTTTTTTCATCAATAGGAGGCTCTAGAGATCATAGAATTCTTTAGTCTCTGACTTGGCCAAAAAAACACAGCACATCTTTTGGTCTGTTGCCCTATCCCTGTACACTGCTAGACTCACAACAGCATCAACAGTCCACATGTGGAAATGCTTGATTT
Source organism: Lophius americanus (assembly GCA_037951165.1). NCBI lineage: Eukaryota > Metazoa > Chordata > Actinopteri > Lophiiformes > Lophiidae > Lophius > Lophius americanus. Next base: position 1,839,354 of record JBBDHG010000078.1, read on the forward strand.
ACATACCAGATTACCAGATCTGGCTGTATTCATAGATGCCTAATTAAAAGGTTTTAATATTTAGGTCTGTGGTTATGGTTATGTTCACACAAAAGAGGCGAGAAGCATAATTGATTTGTTTTTTTTATCCTAGCTTGAATCTACAGATAATAATGTTAAATATTAACAGTAATAATCTTGTATGTAATCGCTATATTATTAATAATATCTGACATCATTAAGAGCTTGGAGTATTGCTCATGCTTAGAATTTAATTAAAAATTTTACAACTTTACGGATTCCCAGCACAAAAGCAGTGCAGATATAAATTGCTAATCCTTGTGTTTCAAAAACTTGCATTTTTAGCCTTCTATGTGTAATGTTTTTGAGTAGAGTTTTTCAAACTTCAGGGATGTGAAAGGGCAGATGTGCATGAGTGTTCTCAGCTTGTAAGCAGACGGCTGCGAATGAAATGTGTGTTTGGGAAGAATTTAGGGCTTCGCCAACAAAGTTTTCTAAGGACCGGAGGAGGAGGAATATTATGATGTTAGCCATCAATCCTTCCATTTCAGAGTGCCAAAGATTTCTCCCTGATTTTTTGTTTGAAGCTGCTGATAGTAAACGGCACTTCATTGTCAGGAAAATGTTGTTTTCCCCCTTTCTTCGCTGTTGACTCTTGTGAATTAAGAAAAAAGGCCTCTGTTCCAAGAAGTCAAATAAATGCTGATCTTTCAGCTCCTGTGGACAACCCGCCTGCTGAGATGTAATCATGGGGCAAAGCAAAACCCAGCAAAACAACATCAGAAAGTCTGAAGAGGATTGAACTGGAGTCCCCTTGCAAAAGGTCCGGTTATGTGCGGTAGAACTTAAGATATATTTTCCCATGATAATGTATAATTTATAAGGTCAGCATTTATTTACTGTACTTACTTAACATTTTGTACTTTCTTTTGATGATGTGCCAGGATTAATGCTGTGGGACCACAGCTCATAGGATTTTCACTTCTGAAATGCCAGCAGGAAAACGAACAGAACACCTATCCGTTATCTTTTACAATGGAACTAGAGTTCCTCCTAACTGAACAAATGGACCTGTCTTGTGCAAAAGAGGGACAAAACCTTTCTCACATTCAACGTCCACGCCACTGAATCCCCCACCCTTGACTGCGGCCTAAAGACCAGTAAAACTGTTCAAATGCTTCCTCTACCCAAGAGTATGTGCTAGTTCCCCCTAATCTTGCACTAGTTGAGACCTCAAGAGTCTGTCACCTTTCCTGTCACGCTCGGCTGCCTGTAGCCCATTGGCCGGCAGCAGATTTATTTCTCCCTGTCAGAGCCAATAGCGTGGCGATGTGGCTCAGCCCACTGTTTAGTTACAGTGACAAACATGCTGATTAGAGAGGCCCGGATGATGGATGGCTCCTCGCCAGAGAGCGGCCTGAGTTTTTAGCGGGTCATAATGGGGCTGACACTGCACAGCCCCTCTCTTTCTCCCTTTCTTTCTGTCCTCTCCTTATGGATAGAACCCTCCCCCACAGGCCACACTCAAAAGGTCAGGAGTTAACGGGCCAGCCTCCGCGTATTGCCACCAAATCAAAATGACCCTGTTTGGAGTCATATTTGTAGACACTCCATCATCATCATGACCACGGCGACACCTCTATTCCCTTCGTCCCTGTGGCCTTTTCTCGAGTGACCATAAGCTTCCACATGGGTAAATCGGAAAGTACACAACCCTATTGGCTTAGTTAAACAACCGGGCCTTCTTACTCACTTTTGTACTACTGAGACACTCATGTGCATAGTACAAACGCAGACACACACTCACACCCTCCAGAAATGCGGGCTTTCTTATAGTGTTGTATCGAATCTATTTCTACCAATTGGATTGAACATGCAACTCGCAGAGTGTGTCGGGGCGAGTTTGGTACTGAGTCATGCTTGAGAAACCGTTCTATCTGGAAATATAGGTCTACCACTTAATCCACTCTGAGGTCTGCAGCACTCAGACCTCTGCTGGAAGCCCGTACCACTAAAACCTCTGGGATGATTTTACCACAGAATATTTCAGCCGACCTTGACATTGAGGCCAAGTTTCTTTCACTCTCTCTTACCTGGACCACACTTGGTTCATGGAATGGTTTATATTTGGGCATAATGGCAAAGTGTGAATGTGTGTCATTTTAAAATTTGCTTTCAAACAATTGGTACACAGCATACCCATTTTTCTTGAGCTTAAGCTTCAATAAGGGGTAATGCTGGCCAACAAGTTGGTTTGTAAGCGAGGGGCTGCATAGCTTTGAATCTGTAGGGCCAGATGTTTAACCTGACCAGTGATTTTAAATACTTGGCCAGTCAAATCCAAAGAGAGGGTTCTGGCTTTGCACTATGGAGTCCAGGTCATAGGGGCCACTTTTTCCCTGAACATCAGGATGTTGTACCCGGAGGCACTGTGCCAGTTTGTGTGTGTGTGTGTTTGTGACAGAGAGAGAGAGAGAAGCTGGGAAAGTGCAAGTCAAGACAGCACCTCATTTGTATTCTTTTTGAAACAGATGCTCTGCTGCCTTAACGACTTCTAACTAAAACATTCATAAAGTGTTATTGGATTTTTAGCAGTAGGGTTAAGAAGTGTGACCTTGGAGGTCCGAAGGTTGCTAGCTCTTCTCTCTACTCCCCTTCCCTTCTGCCTCCTCCCCTTTCCTCTGTCTCTCTGTTTGGAGGCGCTTGTGACATCACTGCAACTCTGCTTCAAATCGGATGCAGAGAGTGAGAAGTTCAGCAGTAGCCCAGGGCAGTGAATATTTTTCCATTTATTTGGGGTTGGGGGAGGTATAGGAGAGGAGTAAGTAATAAGTAATCAAAATAGTACCCTCTGTGTGTACGCATACTCTACTCAATCTCATGGTTAAGTGAGCCATAAATGTGCTTCAGCCCCTTTGGATACCTGGTGATAACGATGAATAAATCAACAGAGTGGTAGAGAAAATATGAGAGGGCAACCTAAAGTAAAGGTATACATATATACAGTATAATGCAAACTCTATAATGCAAATCACATTTGTTGATCCGCCACATGATATGATAAACGTGCCAGGTAGATGTATTATTGTTATGAAGGATAAAAAACATTTATAAAAATCAATCTGAATATATAAGGAGGAGGGCCATTTTTGATGATTATTCAACAATCCAAGATGGCTAGCTTGATCCATATTGATCCATCTAGCATTTCAAAAACTCTAGTTTATATTAAGAAAAAACATGCTGCACCCATGAGAAATTTCCCCTCTGTTTTTCCGTAGCATAATTGCATCGATTAGATATTGTTCATAAATACACGTTTTTTTCTTTTTTTACATAGGGACACAGGAAGCTGTCAAACCCTCAAGTACGGTTATTATTAGTTATTTTTTCTTAACTCTACCATGGAGGGTTTATTATCAACTGTGTCCGTTTGTTGGTAGATTGAATGGTTTATTAATAAGATTGCACCAAAGGTCCTTGAATTTCCTTGAATTTAATGTGAGAAAATTTTTGGCACTTCTTGAAAGGTAGGGTTTTTTTTTTGTTTGTTTCTTACCTTTTCTTTAATTTCTCTGAGAATAATGCAGAGATATTGATGAAAAAATCTGTGATAATTAATTGGCTAGGTAAAAATGAGTGTCTTGCAATTTAAAGCAAATTCAAATAAAACAACAGATTCACAAGATTAAATAGTGGGCTGCTTCCAAATCCTGTAACATAAAATTATTCATGTGGGGTTATGAATTGGCTTTTGAATGAGTCATCATTGAATTTAAGGGGGCTGTTGACGCATGCACTTCACAGGAAAGGTCAGTAACCGTTCTTTTTTCTTTTTTTTTACACCACATACCATTTTAGAATTGACAGTTTTGTGGACTGGCAAATTGCTTTCGTAGAGGCTACTCATCTCTCTCTATGGAGGGGATGCACAGCAGAGCCCCTGGAAGTCAACATTTTAGTCCCCACATACATCTCTCTGGTTAAACACAGACAGCGCATTGCACAATAAATGTTTTCAGGTCCATAACAAAGAGCAATAGGATGTAAAGTCAGTGGTAAATTCTTGGCGAAGATAATCTCAGAAAATCTTCAGTTTTTGTGGCAATCACTGCAGAAAATCCTACTTTCGTCATCTGTGGTAGGGAAGCGAGGGAACAACAGGATCAGGACCGCTAGGATGTGGACAGTCAAGTCACCCTCCCACCAATAACGCCTGTGGGAAATGTGTAGCTTGGACAGGCTGTGAGATATTATTTGCTTTGGGTTGAAATTCACCTCAGGACCAGAGCGTTTCTTTAAAGAATGTGCATATTATCTATTCTACTGTATATTAAATATATTATTTTGCATGTTTTCTCTGTAGTTCCCTTCATAGTGTCCAACAACATGCAATACAGGTGAACTGGAGACTAAAAATATCTGTAGTTATGAACATGAGTGTGATTAGCCCAATAATGGCGACCTCCTGCCAATGTCAGCTGAAATACGCTCTAGCCCTCCACTACACTGCCCAGGGTAAGCGCTTATAGTCTATGGATGAATGGCCATCCGGAAGCCGAATTGAGGCACCATCACATTTCTACTCTACTCCAGTTAATAGACCAGTATGAGTCACCTCCTTCCTTGGCCTGTCCCTCTGCTAACTGAATCTGTCCATGTGCGCCCGTGTGTTCTCATGTGGTTTGTGTCGCCACTCATTTATGTGTATATGAGGTGGAGAAAAAAGCTTGCAGAGAAATCCAGGAAATCCTGGGCTCTGGTCCCATTTCTAGAAAATATGTGTTTTCTGCATGCCTGCTATGTACTGTGCATTTTATGTGTTTGTGGCTTTCAGCCTTGGTCCTGGAGGAAAGGCCATGTTCAGAGAAGCTTGTACTTATTCACACAATGCGTATCACATTACGGCAGCCCTCTGCTCTCTCAGTCTCACACTTATGTGGCACTCGTGCTCCTAATCAAAAGATCATTCTTGACACTAATGCCACACCTTCAAAATGAATTGAAGTTGCTTTGAATGACGATAGTGGTGGATTTACTTGGACTGTGACATCTATGGTCAGTTCTTATTTGCTCCACTGTCACAAGCTCCTCACAGTAATATCAGGTGAAATCATTGGATTGGTAAATCAATCTGAAGGGCTGAACCCTCGTAACAAGTCTAATCTAGTGAGAGAGAAAGTGCTAAGCCACCATGAAATAGAAGTTAGGGGGTTGATGCCAGGCTCAGTTTGTCTTGTCACCCTGCCAAACCATCTGTATAGACCAGAAGGAAAGTCAGAACAGCATTCGTTCTACTCCCATCCATCTTTAACCAAACCAACCAACAAGCATGATCTACCTACAAGCGAGACCCCACAGCCTGAACTAAATGCTGGAATCCTCAACAATGGAAAAGGCTCCTTCAATGAACATCCACTGCATATATGGATGGAGCAACCACGGAGACAAATTGTTGTTTGATATTAGGTGGTGGTGTTGTATTTGCCTAGTGGATTCTATCTTGAAAGGATCTCCATTATATTTTCAATGAGATGCTGCCCAGAGCCTGCCTGTTAACTGGCCACCCATGCAATAAACATATTAAATTTTAGAAAAGCCTGTCTTTTTGTTTTACCGGTCTTGCGGCAAAGAAATTATGCTGCTCATTTTGAGATGGATTTGATGGCTGTTAATTGTTTCTGCAGAGCTGGGCTATGCTTTATTGGTCTGTTTGAGTCCGAGCACAGAGCCATAGGAAGGGGCCAAAATAACCCATAAAAGTTGGGCCAAGTCCAATTATGGACCAATCTTATAATACTAAGTGTAAGTATATTAACGATGCATTATTTTGGAATGTGTCAACATTGCTCTATAGTTGTTAACGCGTCTACATCTTTAGGGTTATTAGAATAAAACAGTCGATAACTGGTCACTCGTTAAATTTACTGCTTCCCAGACTGCACTGATGACTGACCATACACACATTTTTATTCCTTGATGGTCCTAGTTTCAACAGAAGGGGGCATTCATCACTGGGCTTTTCTACCCAAGGTGGTGAACTTTATTTCACTTTAGAATTGCTTGCTTGGACGTGAAATGATTAGCATAATTGTCCCATGTTCACATATGGCTCGTATCGACACTGGAGCAGAACTGCATATCAAAGAGGACTGCATAATCACCATAATTACAAACGAGGATGCAATTACGGATATTACTGCGTTATTAGTGTTGATTTTGCTTTGCACACTGACCAAAGCTGAACAAAGGAAAGGGAAAAGGAAAAGGTTGTGCTGTGCGTGAGCTCTATTATAGTTTTTAAATTGCTTTCCTTGTTGGCGTTAATTCCTAACCTTTGCTGACACTGCTTCCCTGGCCTTGTCCTCAAGGTCAGTAGCTGTGATAAGAGTTAATTTCTGGGAAAACATAACGCTCTATGGATTCAAAGTAAATTAGACTTCTAATTGTTTCCGGCGTCGTTCTTTATATAAACTGTTTTGGGTTTTTTTGGGATGAAATGTGGTGAATAGTAAATCACCTTCTAATGTTGAAGTTTCTTCCTCATCTTGTTGGTCAGTGCTTGCCGCCGTATGCAAGCCCTCACACCACCTTACCTCAACCATCACATGCCCCGATTTCCTTCATGCCAGTCAAATTTCTCTACAGACTTCCTCCAAGACTACTTTAATTTTATATTTATTTTCAGTTTAGCTTATTTTGGCACCAGAGCCGTGACTTTATTTTTTGTAGTGTGTGAATGTTCATGAAAGTGGCAAATAATTTTTGGATTGAAACACTGTTATCGTACTTATTCAGACAGTCAATAGAGTGTCTGGGCACCAAACCCATAATGTGTACCAAAGGTTTGATATGGTCATTGAGTATGATAAAATGATACACATTTGTGAATATGGGTATACCAAGCTTATTAAATTTTCTGTGTATCCGTGTGTGAGAGAACGTTGGTGCACAAACAGATGTGCATGGAAGCGTAAAGGGAGCATACCTTGCATGCAGCCATAGTCAAGGCCTCGGGCTGTGTTTGCACTGGGTGACAATAACCCCTTTTATTCTGCTTCTGCCTCCACCAATGTTTTGATTTCTACTTAAAGTTTTATGTCAGTGCCCTCCCTCAAGGGTGCCATTACCTTGTATGCTAATAGAGCTATGCATATTCTATTACTGCTGTCAGGCCAAGATAAGGGACACATTCAGCAAAGGAGCACTTAGGGGCCAATGAACCCAGTGAGGGGTCCTGCTGCTCCTGCATTATCATTCATCTTCACATCTGAATGGAGCTGGCTTATGGGCCTTCTCTCTCTCTCTGTCTCTCTAAGGTAGTGACTAAGGACTGTCTTTCGTAATAATCAGTCACAGGGAAACCACCCGATCCCTATCTTCCACACACCCAGACATGGGTGGCCACGTGCGCGCACATATACCCACACAGTGAAACCATGCACAGCTGCAGGCTCAATCTAAACCGACCACAAAGAATGCAAGAGCAGAGCAATAACACTAACACTGTCACACGGAGACAAACATGTCTCATTTGGGGTCAGTTTGGATGGGGCTAAGTAGGTCTTTATTTTCAGACTGACTGAAGTCTTCTCTGCCGCATAATGGTAATGAAGCCATATGGTATGTGGAATTGGATTACTAACAAATGTTTCGTACCACCGTCTTTCCCCTGGCATTATTTTTTTTCTTCTCAATCCCCCTCCTCCTTCACTCTATCTTTCCCACTCTCTCTCGTTTCCCCTCCCTCTCTCCCCCATGTCGCTGTCCCCCTATAAAGCAGCCATTTCAAATTGGAACAGCATGTTGTCTAGGAGTGTGCACCTCATTTATAAGATTAAATTAAAAGCCAGCCATGCTCGGATGGCATTCTCTGATGATGAGGAGAACTAACAGGAGGGAACCGTTTCAGCTGCACACAATCTTCTTCCTGTCATGTGATTTTCTTGTTCCTGGTGGTGACACCTCCTTCCTGTCACCTGCTATGATGTGTCAAATGCCACACCTAAGACCCTAAAGCTAATACATCCATGGTTATGAGCTCTTGCATTTTTTTTCCTTCTGAGTAGCCACACTTAAGAAATGTTGAAGCCTTTATAACATGTGTTGCAAAGAAGCTAAACATGCTTACAGTTTTGTGCCTTGTCACAGACACAATGAAATGATATATTACACTCTGCTAAAAGGGCCTTGCAAATTATGCTCTATAAATGGAAGAAAATTTCATTCTGTTCACTACCTAAAAACAGATGAACTTTTATTGAAAACGTGGAAGCGATTAGTTTAAGGGGCGTCTTTTAGTGTAATTCCCAAATGAAACGAGCAGACCCTGTATTTATGAAGCCCATAGCACAAAGAAGGGAGCTCTTAATGAGGCAATTAAGCTGAGGGGTCAAAAGACTTTGATCTAGAGAGCAGTGATTTTTACAAAAACATCGCACAGTGATAGATACTCATAACTCAGTGGCCTTAATTGTGCTTAATTTGTTTGGAATAGGAATGTGCTTTCAATTAGAGTGTGGATTTGGGCCCATGTGTTTAAAAGAGGCTGTCAGTGAAAATTAAGAAGCAGTTTGGTTTCCCTCCTGTGTTACTGTTTTTTATCGCGGCCTGGGAGAAGGAGTGAGAGGCATGTAGACAGATGAAGAGACCAAACAGAAGGTAGAGAAGGATAATTAGGCAACCAAAACAGACCCCTCAGATGAAGCCATGGGTAGATGGATGGTTAAACAGAGGAGACAAGGGAAATATTGCATGTTTCCCATGTACAATAGATGTGGGTGTCATATCGAGTAATAAACAACAACTGTTACACCTGGACTGCTGTTTTCCCAACTCCGCCAATGAGAGTTATAAGAATTTATGTCATCAGTGATGTTGGCTTGTCTATGAAATAACTAGACAAGGTGTCAGCAGGTTTCGGGTAAATGTGTAGAGGTGTATTTTGGTAGAGGTGGATGGAGGCGGGTTTTACATCATTTTTGCACTTTCATGTCAGACATGTTTTTTCTGCTTGCAGAAGGTTTTAAAGATAAATGACAACTGCTCACGTACAGATTGCAAAATCCTCAGGGACAATTGTGTAATGTTTTTAGGAATGATCAAATGAAATATAGATCAGGTTTTTCAGGTTTTATATGTTCTAAATTTGCTGATACCTTATTTTAATATTTCTGGAGTGATCGAGTATGAGAAGAATTATTTAAAGCATTGAAGTGCTGTCCAAGGTATGGATATAGTATATAGATATTGCACTTGACCATGATTGTATTATTCTTTACTTTTACGTGGTTTCTAATATTCATATAATAAGTATGATGTATACAGTATGAATACAATCAAGACAAGAACAACTTAATGTTTGACAAACATAACATGTTAACATATTTAATGTAGTTTGAAATGAACATCAATTTCCTATGTGAATAACTGACCTCTTTGAAACTGAGCCGCTATCATACATAACCCCAACCCCTTATTGGAAAGGCAGAGTTCACCTGTACTGTTGTTGCAATCTTTCTTTTTATTAGAAAAAGATAATATTTCTTAGAAGGTGGGGATATGGAATACCTAAGGATGTGTTCTAAGCCAAGATTGGATGAGGACTTTCTAATCAGTATCAACATGCTGGATTGCTGAAAGCCATTGAGACATATTTCTTTTTGTGATAAATGGAAAAGAGCAACAATTCATCAATTACTTCAATCCATATTTCTAGAAAGGTATTTTTTTTAATTCCCTCAATATTTTTATCATCCTTATTTTAGCAATTGGCTCTGTTATTTTGTTGCTATCTAGTGACTGGCAGCCAATTTGCAACAAGAGTCGGCCAGTTAAGGAAATGAATGGATATTCATCTCATTAATTTATCTCTCTTGACCTGATGTGTGTGCTTGGACAGGGGTCCGTGTGTTTGAAAGACAGACTGAAAGAGACAGGAAAGGATTAAGAGGGCGGGCAGTGTTTACTGTGCTGACAGACAGATGGTCCCTTTCGCTGTCTCTGAAGATCTTCCACTTCATACTCCATTACACCTGCCTCTTCCCATCAGCTCGTTTTCTGTCATTCACAGCTCTAGCATCCATTTCCTTTCTGTTGGCTGCGCTCCTTCTCCTTGCTCTCTCTTATCCCTCTGTGCCTGTCTCGTATGTTGGCTCCAAGTCAAGTGTCAGGTTCAATCTCACCTGACTGATCCATTGTGGCATGTGTGTGGGTGTAAAACCAGCAAAGTGATGTCTCCCGCTAACATACGGTACTTCTGCTCCCGGGGCTATCTGCTTCGGTAAAACTCCTGTTTGTTGAAAGACCAGCAGGTCCTCAGTGGTCTCCAAGGAGCTGTTAGGCTGAAATCCCCCAAGTAGAGATACTTGGCAGTCATTTGCTGTCACCAGGGACGGAACCCTTACCGATTCCACCATTGTACCTCCAGTGTTGCTGAGTAGTGGGCTGTGTCTCACAGATAATTCACTGGGGACGTGCGGTCAGAGGAGGCAGAGGAGGCAGAGGAGGCAGAGCCTCACCTGTAGCCATGAAAAGTAAAAAAAAACAGTAATCATAAAATAAATGTAAATATTTGTCCATTGATATAAAAGTAATTTCTGTATGATTCCAATCTATATATGAGGTGAGTTTGTCACCAATGTAATGTTTTTAGACATGTTTATTATCTATCCTCACTTTCCATACAATATGTTGTGTATTTCACTTATATGTATAACATAATTTAAACTTGTAGATCTGTTATAAAACCAGAATGAAAAAGCAGGAGGTAAGACAGACAGTACCTCTGCCTCACTGAAGGGGGCGTATTGAGCCCACGGGTTTATGCTTGTTGTGCTGTTGGTGTTCTTCTACGTAGTACGGTATGGTGGCCCAGAAGTGCAAACAACTTTACAACACATTTCCCAAGAGCAAAACACATGTTTTGGGAAATGTGTTTTGGATTTTTTAAATGTGTTTTGCTTTTGGGAAAAGTGTTTTGGAATTTTGAATTGTGTTTTGCTTTTGTAAAGTTGTTTGCACTTCTGGGCCACGGTAAAATAGAGACAAGACCAGAGAGTCAAATTCACAACCGCAGTCCGTTTTTTTATGTTTTGCTCTGCCTGCAAAAGTTAAAGATTTTTTATTTAACCAACCCCAGAAAAAAACATTAATTATTACATTTTATCAATTAAATGTTGAATTTAAGCTTCTCTATTGGGTTCACTTCCCTGCTTTTCACCTGTTGTGCTCTCCTCTATCTTTAGACAGGCATCTGTCAATTAGAGTTTTGTGTATGGCGGTGTGTGTACCCCCGAAGCAAATAGTTATATTATTAGTTTATTAGTTATAATAGTTTGTCCTTTTTTAACAAATTTTATGCTTTACTTTAAGCTTAATTTCACTCCACACTGTTAAGTATGAAAGTATACTAGATTTTTAGTGTGCTCATTTGCCTACAGAGCAAATAGGTCTACGGAGGACGCCATCGCCATTACACTGCACACCAGGGGAGCTATGTCAGGATGCTCTTCTGAGGGTCTGCCCCTGGCCAGACGGTTCAGGTCCATCAAATCATGAACAAACAGACTGAATCACTACTTCTAACCCAGAATTATACGTGAACTAAACACGGTAAAACAATAACATATTTGATGACTGTATGTATTTATTTATTCGTTCCTTGCACTACTGAACATATGACCACCGCTATCCTAAACGGGCAATATCCTTATGTGCAATACCTCAGACACCGGTGAGCAGTCTTAAGACATTCAGTGGTTCTCCGATGAACTTAAGCAGAAAGACAAACTCCTGACCGCCTTCAGAGATGTGGCTGAAGAGAAGTCCAAGCAAACTGCCTCTATCAATATGACCCTTCACAACTCCGTTCAGTGGGAGCCCTCCACTTTTAATAATAATAATAATACATCTAATTTATAATCCATTGGTGCTCCTCCTGCTCTTCATCTAACCAACGATCACCCGTAGTTGTGGTTATTTAAAGGTGCTTTGTTAATTCCTCTGTTGCGTAGGGTTTGGAAAATGTATACCAAGCTGTGAGAACAGCTTATGTGATGCTGGGGGGCTCCATTAATATCATTGATCCTTTATCTGACTAAGGTTTGTGAGTAAAAAGATCAGAGTCTGAATAATTAATAGTATAAAAGTGTTTTGTATAGACATTGCAATGTCTTTCTGTCCTGTAATACACCCTATCTTATTGTATCTTCATTTTCTGGTAGTGAACACTGCCATTCGCTTGAACTTAAAATGGATTTAATTATCTTCACGGAGTGCCAAATGTTCTGCACCTGGACTGACTTTGACGACAACCGTATTTTCTTTCATTTGCAAACTGCTGCATGACACCGGATCAATGAATGTGACACTGTTATGACACACTGCTGTTATAACAAACTTATTTCAAATCATAGGGTACAACTTTATCATTATTTCCACAACATTAGTACAGTGTGTTTTTCTAATATAGATGGGTTAATGTGTTCACATCGTTATGAGGTGTTTCCATGATATCTGTCCTTATTTATATGATATATGATATGATATATTTAAACTACCAACGGAGCAAGAGAAGAGTTTTGGTTGATTGAATATGCTTTTGTGGTGCGAGAGCAGATGAAAATATTTTTTATGAACACATTGTATTTCAACACACTGAATGAAAGATGATGAAACATCATGTCCTTCGCCGCAGGGCTTTAGAAGTGTGAATCATTTATAAAGTATGCAATAGTACAGTCATCCTTATTTATTTCCAAAATTGTCACTCTACCAAAGCCCCTAGTCAATGCATGCTAGAGATTTGCCAGCTAAGCAAAATCTTCTGAGCTGTTTCCTGCTTCTTTATCTTCTGGCTTTGCTTTGGAGGTAAACCTGGCCTCCAAGAGGAAAAAAAAAACAAGCCTTTAATTAGCTTGAATAATAGCCATGCATGTGTGGACCTAATCCCTTTGGCCAGCAATACTCCGTTAATGGTTTCCTTGTCAGTCACCGGGCCCTGCATAAAAGCACGCTCTGCTTTTCACCCCAGACACCTTTCTTTCATTCTGCTCTGTCTCTCGTCCACCGACTCGCCGCTCTTAGACCCAAGGATCCTTCCTCCTGCTGACCACCACAGACTTCTTCTTTGGTTCCAACCCTCCGCCTTTTGTCTTTTGACTGAGCTTTGGAATTATAATGAATCTGTTAACTGGTTAGGGAAGAGTCGAATAACCTCCATAAGCAAAGTCCTCACTTGAGAAGTATCCATGGTAACTACTTTGAATACTTTCAATATAATTATTTTTCTTCCCCAGACTCTGGACTTAATACATTTTTCTGTATTCTATACCACACACACACACGCACACACACACACACACACACACACACACACACACATACACACACATACACACACACACACCGTAGGTTTAAAAGTATTCATTGTTCAGGTGAGGAAGAATGTGGTCTTTTAAGAGATACCTCTTAAAATAATCTTGAATCAACAATCATGCAGTTGTTGTAACTTTGAATGACTTCAGACTTTTATTCAGAATAACAGTTGACATTTAATTGAGATTTCATATTCTGACGGTTTATCTTTAATCATTGATAAATTTAGCCAAATGACAGTGGAGACACTTGCTGCTCAAAGTCTCTAATTTGGTCCACTAATTACAGGAGTGGGCTGAACCCTTACGGAATAGCATTTTATATCCAAAGAGTGATAAAATATAAATCATTAAGAGAAGGCGATACATTTTCATTGCTGAGCCTCCACATGGCATGTCAGCAGGAGCTATGGATCATAGATAAACGGCATCTAAATAGGACCATTATTGAGCCAGATTGTCCTCCCTATTCTTTCTCTTTGTCTCTTTCTCTCTTTATATGTGTCAGTCTCCCTTAGTTTATTTCCCGTTGCTTATGAATGCCAAGAGGCACAGGTGTATCGTTAAGTCAAACAATGGCGATGAATGTCTTCCTCTTCTAGGAGAAATTCTACGAGCCAGAGTATAAATCTTTTAAATTATAAATAAATAAATAGTTAATACAATAATAGGGATCTTTATAAATATTTAAGTTAGAGGATAGAGAGGTTGAAGTAAAACGTCAGAGGAGCTGTGTGTGCTACTGAGTGCACAAAGCAACACTGGTGCGTATCATGCAGGTAAAAATGTAGACGTAGACCCGTTCTTCATGTTGCTCATATCGTCTGCTTTCTGAGTGTTTCCTCTTGTCGCAATAAGACTTTTTTGTGTGTTTGTGCTCAATTAGGTGGAGCGTCACACTTGTGTATCAAAAATCATAATTTGAAGTGAAAGTGATGAACTGTTTAAAGTTTAGCAGGGTTCATTTCAGAGCACAGGCAATTAGCTGTGGAGCTACATTCCACTTTCAACGCCACTTTTGCCAACTCCTGGCACACATTCTCTCTGCCTGTTTATCCTCCCATCCTTCTATCTCCCTGACAGCTTCAACATCGTTACCCCTCTCCGTCTGTAGTGTATTTGCCCTAACAGTCTCGCTCCACGCGGTGATCACCCTGTGAATACCCTCATAATTCTCTCTGTCTCGGCCTCTCCCTCTCATCCAGCCGTGGAAATGACACAGAGGGGTTGACAGTTCAATTTACTGGTAACGGATTGCAGCTATCACAGCAGCAGGAAAGCGCCCTCGCTCTGCAGTTGACTTTTATTTTTACCTGCCAAGAGAGGGATGCTGCTGTAGTGCGTCCATGCCCCGCCAGCGAAACCCCCTCCCCTCATCATCATTTCTGTTCCTCTGGGGAGAGATGCTGCCACTTGTTTATGTGACCCTGTCAGTACCCGCCTACACAAACACGCTCCTCTCCCCTGTGTACTTATCAAGCAAATTATTCCTCCATTGCCAACCCCTCCTCCTCTCATCTCCCAGTTCTTCATACCATAATGGAGGAGTTATTGATCTATGTCTTTTGTCATGATGCCTCTCAGCTTCTTGTCGTTAGCCCCTCAGCTTGCCATTGATATACTCCCCCTCCTCTTTTCTTCTTCTAAATGATTTTCTCCTGCCTTTCAACTCTTTCCATTATCCTGCTCCACGTTACATGAATACTTAGTCATTAGATCCGTCAAAAGCTAATGATCATCATCTTTTTCCCTCTACTCCTGTCTCTTTTTTTCGCTTTCACCCTATGGCTAACTTTCTTTTACCCTGTATATGTATGCATAGGAGTGTGTGCACGCATAGAGAGCATGCAGAGTTTAACCATGCTAGGGAAGACATTTGGTAATAATCATATCATCCACCTTCCTATGTATCTGCGAAATGAGCTTGTGATGATGCATGGATATCATCATGGAGACTCTGGAGACATTACTTTTTCAAAATCAAAAGGCGGGCAAGAAAAATACTAAGATGGATGTGTGCAACATTTTGATCCCCTATTTTCTGTGGCAGCATCTCATCACTGCATGCTGTTCTCTGCTGCCAGCTGGAATCAAACTGGTGGCAAGGCCTCTAAAGTCTGCTTCCCTCTGTTAATGACAGGCAGATACAAAATCCCATACAACTAATTATCACATAGCAATCACAGAACGGGCTTCCCTACCTCCAAGAGTCCAATTTAATACTGACACTGATGCAATATGAAGGTGGACACACAGGAGTACACAGGTTTCTCTCCCCAATAATCAGGACCTGATTCAGATGAAGCCAGGGCACCATGTGAGGGGAAAGCAGCTCACCAATCAGCCGACTGACAGCGAGAGAGGACATCCAGCCCCTCTGGAGGATACCCGTGGCTTCTGTAATCACCAAAACAGAATAGGAACTTTTAGAATAACAAGGCTCTTTTCTTCCACCTGCAGGCTGGCCCTGACACTTGTGAGTCGAACCTCAGCCAGTTCCGGATTTAATGAGTCTGGATATAATGTCTCAATGCATGGTCTATCTTTAGTAATAACGTTCTGATTCAGGTGAAACCATGTGGTGTTTTGAGTTTAGCAATTCAGAAATCTTCTCATCCAGCATTGATGGTATTTGGATTTATATGTGATATTTATTAATTAGTTTGGTCCATTAACTCCAATCAGTTAGGATGTTATACCCATTATGTTTATCAGCAGATCAACCTCATCAGACCTGCTAGATTGAGAATGATCATGATTCTCTAAAAGTTTGAATTAAGCCATAAAAGCAGCAAACATTAATGTACACCATTAAATAAAACACAGCCACGGGAATGGTACGTCATAACCATACACCTGCTTGTGTGACAGTGTCACCATGTTAAAGTAAGCCATTTTGAAATTTTGACAACAGGTATTCCCTGTATTTGCCTGTAAGAAATCCATGGAACTTCCATAGAGAATTTTGTGTTTTTCAGTAGGAGATCATTTCAGTAGATGCTTGAAACTTTGCAGCTTCACTTGCTTTAGGATCATACATCACAGTTTTTCATGGATGCTCCATACACATAGTTAAGTTAACTTCATTCTCTAGGCTACCTGAGATAATGCATAAGTTAACTTAATGTATGTTGACTCATGGCATTATTATAACTGCATTACACCAAATATAATGTATACGTTGCTGTTTGGTTCTGTCAGTCTAACGGGATATGCTGTTATCATAAGCAAAGAAAACTTGTTACAGTAAATGTACAGAGCTTTTAAATGTACAGAGGCACAATTATAAGACGTCCAGTGCAGCTTGGAAAGTCCACTTTGTAAAATGCCAAATAACGTGAAGAAGTTGACCATACAACCGTCCCACACAGTCAAACTCATAAGAACGACAACATGTGGCGGCTTTTGGGCTTTGGATTATGTGGTACACTTGTTCACCATATATTACATGACATTCCACTGCCAGTTATAATCACCTTTCCCAATTAAGGTGAGCTGCATCATGGTAAAGTTTCCAATCTGAAGGAAGGATCAAAGTTCAATATCCTACAGAATATACATATATTATTTGCTTGAGTTATCTGAATGAATGAATTTGAATTGGCACAATCTCTACAGTTAATGGCAACAAAGCTAACCCAATACACACAGGTAAACCTATATACAGTGGTCTAGCTCAGGTTGGGATTTTTCTATAGGTTTCCATTCGGTTTTAGTAGAAAAATGTGTTCAAGGAAGAAAGGAATTCATAAAAGTAATCACTGCATTGAAATTCAACAATTTACCATCTTATCTCTGGTACAGTATGAGGTTCTAAATGGTCTGATTTACCAATACTTACGAATACTAGCTTTTTAACAATGTACTATATCCAGCTCTAAAAATAATAATAGAAACAATTTTTTGTTTTTTTGCATTTATTTTTATAAAAAATTAAAAACAGTGTTTTAAGTTGGGCATCTAAGTAAGATATAAATTTGATGTTCAAAACAGTCTGATTATTCCTATTCCTATTGTCAAAGCATTTGATATACTCACTTTACAAAACAGATGAATAAACAAAAAATGCACACCGTATGTATGTGCGTTACTGTATGTGTGTTATGTGAGACTATTATCAGCCTGAGTGGGGAAGAAGTCCCCACTCAGCACCTACCTAGCCTCAAACTGCAGTCATGGCACTGTAATGTAATGGAAGAGAGCGAGAGAGCGAGATAGAGAGAGAGAGAGAGAGAGAGAGGGCGAGAGAGAGCGAGACCTGGAAAAAGTGAATTTTCAGCAGATCTTAGGCAAAACATTCCTTCCTCTGCTTCCTTTGTCAGCGCGGTTTGAATATGGCCTGCCTGTCCTGACCAGGAGGCCATTTGAATCTTTAAGCAGGAGACGATTGAATGCATTCCTAACAAAGCCATGGTTAATGTTTAAAGAGAAAATAATGGAAATACAATGTCGAGATCACACCAGAGAGAATCAAAAATGTTTTATTAGTGGGGAATATGACTAAATAATATATTAGATGTGCATGTTCTACATCATTGTGAATATTGAAACTGCTGAACTGTAGAAGCAATGTCTATGAGCTGGTGACAGCCTGCAGGCTTCTGCAGAGACAAGTAAACAAACAAGCAAACAAGATGTTTTTAATGGATGGTGAATGTTTGATAATGGATGCCAGACTACAAGTGCATGGTTTTCTGGACTAAAGGACTGTGACAGCTTTGCTTGCCTGTATTTTTTAAGTGATGTTTCTTAAATCTTAATGCATTTGTTGTTCAGTGCTCACACAGGTCGCCTTGCCCATCTGTGAACATTATTCATGTGTTCAACTTTCACATTCTTTTTTCAAAACTATAAACTTAAAAAAAAAATCCTTACAGTTATTAATAATTCATGTATCGATCTGTTTAAATTGTGGAGACCTTCAGTCTTATTTTATATCATCATGATTCAGCCATTCCTAGCCAGGCAGAACCTATGCCGGCAAAGTATTCTTCACTGTCTGTGAAGTGTGTTCAGGAAGGTCACAGCACTCACGCTGCCCTGAGGACAACACTAAAGTCATTCAAGCCTGTTTTAGTGTCCGGACACCCTGATACTCGCACTCAGCTCAAGTGTGACCTGTGAGAGTGAAACCGAGTACGGGCCTGTAGTCTCTGATCTCTCATATGGTGACCTTGGCTTTATGTTTGGCCATGCTATTTAAATACAAAAGGTATTGAACATCAACGGTGGAATGATTTAGAAGATAGATGTTGGATCTAAGAAGGCCAGATGATCAAGTCAAAAAAACCTTTGCTTAAAATCTGTATTGTCCTAAATGATCGACTCTGACACTGAAACACTCGTGTTTGGAAGGAGCAACCTTAATAGTGCAGTTAGATTTTGTTAGATTTTGAGGTACTATGACTAAAGTTAAGACCCTGCCACTAGGGGGGGCAACTCTTCTATAAGTCCTAACTATGCAGCTATCCTGTGTTATAGTGGTGCCCTAAGAGGACTGGGGTGGAAGACAAAGTGGTCCATTTGAAGTGGATGAATTCATTGAAGAATAATTCATCATCCACTTAAAATTGAATTCAATTTCTTTATCAAAACACCCAGTTGATTATTTTTCTAGAAAGTAAGAGTCAGAGGTACTATTATTTTTCATTATTACAAGTACTGTATGCCCCGTTTTTGTTCCAGTCAAAGAAGCCGCAGCATCTTAAAAGCTCAAAGTGAGACTCTGCAGAATGTTAAATGCCAACCCGGCGAGAAAACAGACATTCACTTCGGCTGTGAGTGTTTAACTCTCACCAGTCAGGGCTAAAAATAAGTGTGTGTGCTGTCCAAGAACATGAAAAATAGGGAGGTTCAAGAAAACCAAGGCAACAACAATATGGTGTCATTAGTTTTTATAGTTTGCTAAGGAAACACTAATAAGCCGTAACTGGTAAACCATACCTGTAATTAGATGAGAGTTGAGCTTGGGCATGCTATTTATTTATCAGCTATGAAATGCCAGCTTGTGGCTGGAGTTCCCACACCTTCACTGGGACGGTTTAAGCTGCTTCTGGTGAGACTTTTTTTAATGACCTAGTCTGTAAGATATAGTTCCATGCAGTCTCTCTCTGCCTTCTGCCAAGGACTCCACAAAGTAGAGGGAATTTCCTCCCATGCAGCCATTAGCCATACATTGTCAACATAATTATTCCCAGCTCCGAGTGCTGTCATTTATTAGTTTTTTAGATGTTAGTGATAACTCCAAATATGACTGTGATATGAAATATGTAAATTGTGAACATTGAAATATTTCTAGGAAAACCCACATTATCAAAAAGCAGGGAATGAGAAAACATACATTTTGTCAGAGAGACTTCCTGCAGCTCATTGGCATGTGGGACTGATTAGAGAGGGAAGTGAAGGTGAGCCTTATGTGACTGGATATATTATTCTCTTTTTCTATTACTCTCTTTCTCTTGTATAGCTTTCTTAAACCCCTGCCGCCCTACACACTTTCCTTCAAGGCCAATTATGCAGAATGGCCCTCGTTGTGAAGTGGAGAGTGAGGATGCAGCTATATCATTTGATCAGATTTTGCTGATTGATGAGCCTTCAGTGCATCGCGGGGCCATAAATATTCTCATCAGATGCTCTAGTGTTGCATCTCACGCTGTCTTTTTCTTTACTCCCTCATTTAAAACATTACCACCTACCCCAAACATGGACTTGAACCTTGTGGAAGTACCCTATGAACTTTTTTATGGTGTGTCTCACTAATGTATTGGCATTTAACTGTTGCCTCCCTCTAGCTCCCCACTATCTGCCCCTCTTTGTCCTTCTCTTTGGTTTTATATTTAGATTCTGAATGACTAATCAAGTTCAGTGGAGCGCCCAAAGGACGTGTCATGAGCTTGAACACAAGCCAATATCAGCAGCGCTTCAAAGCCACGAGCTACCACTGCCCCCTGAGGTGACGGTAGCCTCAGGGGAGCTCCGTTACTTGCTCCAGTAGTTCTACCATCTTAGTCTTTGGTATTTCAATTTGACCTCTCCCTTAGATCTTTTTGCGATCAAGAAGATAACACTGCAGCAAGAGCTAATCAAGAGCTTGTGTCTTGCACACATGGTCAATTGCTTTCTTGTAGTTCTGGCCATTGTTCTCTGCTGTTTAAATGCTGAGGTATGGTAATTCATTTGTGCACCGTTGTCTTTGATTGTGTTGCACACGACTAGATGAAAAAGCATTTTCTGCTTGAGGAAAGCCATAGTTCTGGGGAACCGTGTAGGGACAGTATTACACATCCAGACTAGCCAATCATCATTTCTGATTGAAGTTACACAGCAGCTAGTTTAAAGAGAAAACCTTTCTCTCCAGACCCATTCTGAATGTGTACAGACAAATGACATATCTCGCCCCAAGTTAGGTTTGTGTTAATGGGAGACCTCCACCCTCACAGGTGGAGGTCTCCTCTTACACAAACACAAACCGGTGATTGCCTCCACTCAGGACCAGTAAAAGTAACAAATGATGGCCGATCAGGTCACACTGTAAATTCTGTCCAGTCAATCTGATGGATGGCCAGATCAAGGTGTGGCCTGAGACCGGTCCAGTAAGATTAACAAGTGCTTGGTTTCCTCCCATGAGCTTGTCTATCTGAAAATCGTTCCAAAGGTAAGTCAAAAATCTTTCCCTCACATGTTTTAATGAAGTACTGTACATTTTCCCCGAATCAATCTTCCTCAATCTTGCTCCCTACTTTAATGTTAATGAAATTTAGCATTTTTTTTCTTAGGTAAAAATGTTGAACTTTACAATAAAGTGTTTAAGTGAAGCTTCAAGTTCAGTTACAATGGTAGCAAAAAACACTTTTCCAGCTTATGTTGGCTGCTTTTGAGGGCTTTCATCAATTTACTCCAGAAAAGATAAATACATTAGTTTGTTTAAAGAAAAAAGCAAAAACCCAGAATAATATTCTGGCTTTCAGCATGTATTTATTGAAGATTCTTAATTTGGTTTCCTTTCTTTTTACTATCACATAGGTGAGATTTTCTTCAGAAATATCTTCTCAATGTTCACGTGGAGCAAACGCAAAAGGTGGTAGCCATGTTTTCAGTCCTCTGTCAAACATCGGGAGCTCAACTTGCTTGCTTGTTTTGATTGTTCATGAATGTATTTTGATGATTTATTTTTGAACTGTTTCGTTATTATGATTAGCTCATCCGCATACTTTAACAATAGATTTTAAGCAGACCCCAAAAATGGCACAATGTAGCTTTTTCTTCAATCTTGCTCATTTTAATGCGCATGCATGCATTCACTCTACAGCCATGTCACATCTACAAAACAGCATGCAATACACACAGTATATTTAAAGTGAGATTTCAATAAAATATGTAATTTTGCATCCGTCATGTGTTGTGTGTATCACTGTCTTTGTATGGCTGCGGCATCCAGAGGGTTTTAAAAAGGGATAGAGCAAAATCCCCTTCCCTCTGACTGCGTGGTAATCTTGGTTTTACACTCAGAATCTCTAACACATTGCAGAGTTCTCTATGCTCTCACAGACGTCCCTGCAAGATGGACTTAATAGTTGAGAAAGCAAGAGCTTAGTTTCAAATGATACAACTCAGGCGTGAATATTGCTTTTTGATGTGTGTAAAGGGCCAGTGGTGAAAAAAATCTTTTGTCTTCTACAAGTGGGATTGTTATAATTGATACTCCAAATCTACCTTTTTTGAGTAATGTGCATCTAACGTAAAGTATATTGTCTTCGACTTTCCACATGATTTTTATGCAATTTGGGGAATTAAACAGGAATTCATGGCTGTTATTGAACGGCACTTTTACTCAACACAAAGTCAATCATTTTTGTGGCCACAATTTAAAAAATCCCCCCCCACCCCACGCTGTAAAACCCTGGCAATATTATGTTCCTTTCTGCAGGGTTGAGATATAAATCCATGCTGTCTGCCACAATTCACTACGCCACATTAAATTCTTTTAGATCAATTAAACTTCCCAGCTCACTTTACAAGCCACCAGCCTTAAGTTGGCTCCCCTCACCCTTCAAGCAGGGGAATACTCTTACAGGGGAGGCGGCAAAGTGTGCTGTGCAGAATTTATTGAGTCAATACCAAATGACCTGTTAAGGTTAAGGGAAGGCATGATTTAGCCATATTCAGCATTTTATGTAAAGGAAGTGGGAAAATTACATGCGACTGACCCTTTTTTCCCCCCCTTAAATATCTATGCATAGTCACACCCAATGTGGTGCACCATATGTTGGGGGCTACTCATTTAATCCTGAATTTTAAAAACTGAATAAGAATGATGAAATATCGACCACTGCTGAATGACTAAATTCCTTAATGGGTGACATAATCAAAGCATAATTCTGGGCGCTTGGACAATTCCTCTTCCTTAATGCAAGTATGGAGATACATTTTGCATGAGTCTCCCTCTGTTGCTGTTTACGACGGAGACTTTTCTGGATTCCTTTCTTTGTATTTTTAGTGGAGGGATGATCTGAGAGTGAACAGGTGCTCTTAGGCTCGGTCACCAGTAAGCGCACAGATTTGCAGCTCGGTTGTCTGTGAATGTTTAAAATGCTGTTAGACTGAAAAAATATAGCACTGTCACAAACAGTGCTATATTTTTTTACCACAGCACATAAATTCACAGTTTATTATATGACTATTCCACTGTTTTACCCTACTTCTGGATTTTAATCGATGTCCGTATGTTTGGTTGTACACAAATTGCACTCCTACTGTGCTGTTTGCATGCCCAGTAAAGGTCATTGTCACTCTCTTAGTTTTTGCCCACAGTTCTTATTCACATTCACAGACTATTAACCATTTGACAAGCTCTAAGTCAAGGCTCAATATCAATTATTCCTAAAGCTGTAGAAATGTCTAAAATGATGTGTATTGCAATGTATTGTTATGAGGTGAATATGGAGAGGTGTGGACTCTGGAAAAAGTCATCATGAAGTAGACTTTTTTGGGAGCCATTTGCAAGAATTAATTGCTGTAATTTTGTCCACCAATCCCACCCCCACCCACCCCCCTACGGAGACTTAGAATGGAGGTGCGTGCTGAAGTCGAGCTAAGTAAATTCACTTTATGACACTGCTGTGACATGTGCATCTGTGATTTCACACTCTTAATGTAAAATTTACAGTTGCAGTATTGAATGTCACACAGGCTGTGGGGAGGGCTCGGAGTAACTGGAGCCCCAAGAGAACAAAGCTGGCTATTTGGCCTGGCCCCCCCTTTGCGCATGCCTCCCCGGCTGCCACCCCTCCCCACCACTCTTCACAGCTGTGGAGGTGTGATCCGAGCACGACGGTTGGCCTTATAACCGTTAAGTAAGAACCATGGCGCTTCTAATAGCCAGAGGCCCTAATGAACAAAACACCTGGAAGTATGGGAGCACAGGAAACATTCGTCTTTCTCAGGGAGTTGGTAGACCTTTTGGTGAATGAGTGGATGTAGAGCAGAAGCTGGGCCAGCCCATATTACTTGCTTGGACTCCTGCATATGATCATTTAGTCCCCATGTTTGGAGGCGTCTGTTGGAATGGAGTGGTCATGTAAAGAAGAAAAAGGCCCACGCTCACTTAAAGTTCAAACACAGATTAGACACGCTCGTCCCTTGGTGTCATGTTCAGTGGCAAACATCCCCCTCAGTGAATTGATCCCTCCACAGCACCGTCCAGTATTGATTTAGTTCTATAGAGATTAACAACCTCAATTGTACTATTAAGCCACAAGTCCCGTATTGTATAGATATTAAATGGCTTTTAACAGGTATTGTTTTCCAACTCACCCAGGTTATTTGAGATCTATTACCATTATAGAGATTAATGTGATTACTTACTCTATGAGCAGTAAAATTCACTCTTGAGCATTATAAAGGTCTTGACACCGGGTCCATTTTCATGTCTGAGGCAACTTAAAATCGGTCTGTCTGGCATGTTCCCTTGTGGTTATAGTTATTATCACACTCCAAACACTCAGCTGTATCCTTTAGATCTCTCACTTAATCTCAAAAAGAGTAACAAAAAGTGTACAAACTGTTCACACTTCATAGCTACTCTTAATAGTTAACCCAATTAATACAACTTCCTATCCATGATGATGAAAGAATTTGCACAAACAATGTGAGCAATACCTATTTGCCAAACTCTGAATGCATTTAGTGGATCTTTTACAAATGGATACGAAAACAAATGAACTTGTGTATGGGGAATCTTGAGTTGAATTTGTTCATTATCTTTGTAAAGACTATGATGATAATGAAAATCATTTACAACACAATTATTGCATTACTCTAAATTTTGATGAAACTAAAGGTTATAGTTTTATTTTTAGTTATATTACCACTAATACTAGTTGTAATATTATGGTACTATGGTTTATGGTTTTTTGACCTAAACAGAAATAATTACAATAACTGATTAAAAGTGTAGTGTGGCCGTGACATCCACAGGGTGGCAGTGAAGAGTTGAAAGACAAAAACCGAAAATGTTGACGTAGAGACGTGATAATGTTTTTGGTAAGTAAAAAGCGGAGGCAACAATGTACTCAATGATCTGTGAGGTCATTAAATACAGCGTGGATGGATTTACTTTTCTTTTTTTATCACTACAGTTTTTTTTCTTTGTTGTGTTCATATAAATTTGTGCTGAGTTTCTTGAATTATTTATATATATATACAGAAAACTACTCACAAAAATAAAGGGAACGCTAAAATCACAAATCCCAGCTCTGGATGAATTAAATATTCCAGTTGAAAATCTATATTGATTATATAGTTTTGTTGACAACAAAAAAATCATTTACCCATTGAGGACCGGATTCAGAATCATCCTCAAAATCAAAGTGGAAAAATGAGATCCCAGGCTGATCACTTTTTTTTGAATTTTCTCAAGACCACTCCTAATGTGTCTCAGTAGTTTGCATGGCCTCCATGTGAAGGTATGCACTCCGTACACCATCTGGGCATGCTCCTGATGAGATGACGGATGGTCTCCTGGGGGATCTCCCCAAGACCTTTATCAGCGCATCAGTCAGCTCCTGGACAGTCTGTGGTGTGACGTGGCGGTGGATCCATCGATACATGATGTACCAAAGGTGCTTGATTGGATTCAGGTATGGGTAACGGGCGGGCCCGTCTATAGCATCAATGCCTTTGTCATCCAGGAACCGCTAACACACTTCAGCCATATGAGGCTGGGCAAAGTCATGCATCAGAAGGAACCTAGGACCCACTGCACCGGCATACGGTTTGATGATGGGTCTGAGGATCTCCTCCCAGTATGTAACAGCAGTCAGGGTACCCTGGCTAACACGTGGAGGTCTTTTCAGCCTCCCAAGGATATACCTCCCTAGATCATCACTGATCCCCCATCAAACCAGTCACACTGGAGGATGTCGCAGGCAGCAGAACATTCTCCACAGCTTCTCCAGACTCTTTCACATCTGTCACATGTAGTCAGTGTGAACCTGGTCTCATATTACTTGCTTGGACTCCTGCATATGATCATTGGCTCACCATGTTTGTTCTCTTCACAGATATTTACTCATCTGTGAAGAGAACAGGGCGCCAATGGCTAATCAGCCAATTCTGGTGTTTTCTGGCAAATGCCAATCGCTCTGCACGGTGCCAGGCTGTGAGCACAGGCCCCACTTGCGGACGTTGGGCCCTCATGTAATCCTCATGGAGTCGCTTTGGGACAGAAACATGCACACAAGTATCTCCCCAACGCTCTTTTCACTGTGCTGGGAGACAGCATACCTTCTGGACACGACGCGTATGGATGTGCTGTCCTGGAGGAGCTGCATTACCTGAGCAACTTCTGGGGCTGCAGATACCGCCTCATGCTACCACTGGTGGCTAGGGCACTTGAAAAATGCAAAATTAGCCAAGATCAGCCAGAAAAGATAAGGAGAGAGAAATGGTCCACGGCCACCACCTTCAAAAAAATTCTTTAATAGGGGTCATCTCGCTAATCGCCACTCCTTTCCAATTGTTGTCTGTCCCGTTTGCACAACAGCAGGTGACATTGAATCACAATCAATATTGCTTCCTGACTGAACAGCTTGATAACCCGCAGGTTTGATTGACTTGGAGTTACACTGTCATGATTATGTGTTCCCTTTATTTTTTTGAGTAGTGTATATACAATGAATTGTCCATATGAGCTATTCCTCCTTCAGACATTTTGATAGCGAAACTTACTCTGACCACAAACCTGACACCAGTTACTTTGAAGCTAGATGGTTTCATGTTCCTGACTACATGCTGCGAATGCATGATCTATGTATTCAGGGATATTTCTGATTGGCACAATTTTAATACATTTTCAACATAATTTCCTATATTTCAAAACTCAGAACAAATTTTCCAATTTGTTTATAATTAAAAATGTATGTGCAAATATTTATTGGGAAATATAATAAGAATATGACCCATGGTCAGTGTTAAGTAAATCTGTGCTGACAGGATAATTAAATAATCATATTCTGCTATTACATGTTTGCTCTTATAGTTTGTTACATTTGCGAAGTTCTATCACTTACATTGTAATGAACTTCATGGTTTTGCATGGAGGTTACATATAGGAAGTTAAAGTAATGTAATTTTGATGGATTTTTATCATTTTAAAGTTTAATGTCAGTGTTGTGCGAGTTCACACTTAACCCATGAGTAACCATGGCAACACAAACATCACAGACCTATTAAATCCCATTTGAGTTCCTTAAATAGATTCTTCCTTAAATTTTTATCTCAAGAAGCCCAAAATTGCAGAATTTTAGCTTTCTTTAGTTTAAATCCAACTATTCGCATGCTTCAATAACATGTGCAGTAATCTTAACCAGCTTTGACAACTTTTTTTGGAATAAAAAATTATTTGTCTTCCCAAGCAAAATACAAACTGTCAAGCAGATTTATTTTAAAATGAGGAAAAACATTATGTAAACCCTGATATAACATAGTATATATTTGACATCAACAGACTGTTCTCTGACAAGGGACGGCATTTACAAAATAATTTCAGTGATGTGTGGTCAATTTTATATCCTCCATACGTTCCCTTTCAGAACAAAACGGTCTCAATTCTTATGGGTTAAGATGAACTAGTTGAAATTCTTTATTTAATTTCTTTTGAAGAGCTGCAGTGTACTACATTTTTTCCTAATTCTATCCTTCCCGTCTAAGTGGGTATAATTTCCATCCAAATGTGATATTTTCCTCATGCAAATCTGTACTGATGTGGTGATAGAATCAAAGTCAAATATTGAAATGGGCAGACATCTCTGGTTTCAGTAGCTAGACTGAACAAGCCATGCTTTACGCTGGTAAAACTGTGTATGACCTTTAGAATTATAAACTTATGAACTCTCTCGCGAGAGTTAACGTCATTCATGTTCAAACTCCTGTGTCACGCACAGAAGTTAACTGAGCTTTAAAAAAAAAAAAAAATCACATATTTTTTTACAAGACTGTTTATTGTACGTCAAATTTAACTCTGTATAAGACAGATGTCCTATGTCTGTGATCAGGCTGTTGATGTTGAGGGGAGCTCGTTTTCCAAAGCACAGTGTGTCGGGAATAACTTCCTATCCTAAGCAGTGGTCTGTTTTAGTCCTAGTTTTTCCACATATCTTTAAACTTTTGAGGTTATTTATCTCATTTTACTGTAATGGTTCATATTTAAATCATATGGTCTTTTTTTTTTTGACCATTATAATAAAATTCTTACAGTAAATGTATTTATCCTCATTATCGAATCAGTGAACGGCCATTCCCACCAAGTTGGTTCCAGATCCAGTTCCTGGCCAGTGCCTTACTTGGAACCAGTTTTAGCTTTTCTACTGCAGAAAAACTGGCCCTGCTCAAGTGGACAGCACTTGAGCAGAGGGATTTGCTTATTCAAACGGGAAGCGAAGAAAAGAGACCGATGCCTTTCTGGAGTCATGGAGATTTTTTCCCCATTAAAACCGACCCCAGAAGGTGTGCCTCCAATGTCATCCCCCCAAATCCGAAACACGTAATAGAAGACCTCCGTCCAGTACTTGCTGAGACTGAGACAAAACCGGAACATGTGTGGATAAGACAGGCATCGTTCATTTTGCATTTGTCACGATTAATGGATGGATGGATTAAACTCAGGACGAGACAGTTTGGTTTCTGAGATGTGTAGTGAGCCACTTTAAAATTAATCAAACAGTGTTCGGCACACAAAAAGGACGATTTGAAAATTTGGAATTCCTTTTTTAGCTGGAGCAACCAAAAAAGAACAGGACCGAGCTGCATAACATGAAAAACTGTTTGCAGTGTGTTGATGAACGATAGTCTTTACCAGCAAAATCAGTGCAACAGTAAAAGTTCAAATACGCAAAACTAAGTACGACCCAGACAGGGTCCAAACCATAAATTGCACACTAGAAGGTAAAGGTCTTGCTGGGAAAAGGATGTTGAGGATGACTGGACCTTAGATCATAAACCACATTAAGATCAGATCAAGGCAGACTAAATACAATAGAAAGTGTGGTTAACAGGAGACAATCAGGACCATCACAAAGGAAGAGAAGAGAATGGAATCTGGAACAAGAGTCGGGATAAGACAAGACAGTGGATCAAAAACAACAACAACTGGCAGGAAAAGGACCTGCCAATTCCTTGTTTTTCTTTCTGATGAAGACAGACCAAAGTCTTCGTCCCATGCTGCTTTCATCCGCCCGGCCATCAATGTAGGCCTCTGATTTAACTTCTGACCATAGAGGACTGAGATGATCCTTTGATGGAATGGATTGAGACGAGGTACTGTGTCGACAGTTGTTGCGTGCGAAAGACTGAACATGCTGGAAACAAGAGAGAGAATGTAATGTCTAGTCTTCAGATATCCTGAACACAGGATATCTGAAGACCACCTGTCTGACGTGGGTTAGTCTTTAAGCATTATGCATAAGCTTTGTTATTACAGATTTTTTCAATGAAAACTCAGAATGGGCATATGCAACCAACATTCTTAATAGGTGAGCTACACAAGTCCACTTGAAGTTGTATGCAGAGTAACATGTCAGCAGCTTTGCCATGCAACTGTTCACATGCAAGACTCCGATTTGAAGCAACATGAAAGTCCATGAAGGGAGCCAAAAACAGTATTTTCCACTGTGCCATTCTCTATTAAGCCCATATGTCATTCTTTGTTATTTTGAATTTTAAATGTCCATTTTTATTCCAACATAATGACCAACTAGTGTAATGTTACTATGGAGCAGGAGCACTTGGTCTACTTTAATGTCTGCTTCAATGGTGGGACTACAGAACAATGACAAAAGTGGCATTCACATCACAACCAAGAATAGCTGATCAATTAGTTATTTCCTGGTCTTTGCTACCATCAGGACATTGGCCCTAAATTACATTTTTGTCATCATCTTAACCAATGAGTGAAAGACGGCTTCCTTTATATACCTGTCCTCCTTATATGCACACACCTTGTCCTCATATGCACACCACTCCTCTCTCCTCCCCGTCTTCTACGGCAAATACAAGCTGCTGTTACTCCACCATCGAGCTGTTAACCTGCAATAAAACTGGGGCATGGCTCCTATTTGTATTATGAGTAATGCTCCATATATTTTACGTTGCACCGTAATTGGTCATAGTTTTCTCTTCTTATAGGAGATTAAAAAGATCTGTGGTAATTGGATAAGGTTTTTTGGACCAACCATTGGGTTGTAAGTACTGTTTCTGTCAAAGTATCCATATCTCTATTCATACAGATTTATATGAAGACTGTATCCTTAAAACCAAAATGAAACACTTAAAACCAAAATGAAACACTTAAAGGCACACTGTTTAAAATGTAGGGCTACATTTATGAATAAGTAGAATGTAATAATCATATTTTCTTTTTACTATCAGCTGAAAATATTTTCTTCAAATGTTTTTTTGGAAAGAGACCTTTTTAATTCTATAGGTGTGGGTCCAAACTTTCATATGGATGCTACCTTGTTTTGTTTTTTTTTACAGTTGACTGGATGGACAAACTAGATGCTGGGTCTGGAGAGGGATGTCACATTTTTAAGTTATTACAGTCAAACGGTTTTGTGTTTTGACAAATGGAGGATCATTCTTATTATTTAAAGCAAGGAAAGTAACCGTGCTCCAAAACCTCGCTGTCAAAGCAAACGAACGTCAGATGTAAATTTTTACTCGGTTTGGTGCTGCCAGCCCCCTTCCCAGTGACTGCACAGGGAAGGAGGCCAGCGGCACTGGCTACAAGCTCCAAAGTGCCCCATCCCTGCCTGGACCTTGCCTCTTCATGTGATCGTGGGTGAAGAGCGCGCCATCTCTCCTCCTGAGGGGTGATCACTCCAGATTCCAGAAGTCGTCCATGGCTGGTTGATTTCAGCGGGTGGAATGGATGGACCTCACCTGAATGAGCGCTTGCTGCCGCTGCTCACATTTCCCTGTGGTGATGTGACGCAAGCAACTCCAGATCAGCTTAGAAAAGATTCGGGTATGGAAGGAAAGGGAGAGAGCCTGCAGAGCCGTTTCTCTTCCCATCTGAGTTTCTTTGATGGTGGGTTTCATGCTCCATTGATTCTTACTGTGCTAAATTACCTTTAGTAGATGCTCTTCATTTCAAAATATCACGGCTGGATTTTCTAAAGACTGTCACAAATCGTGCACTTTCTAAAGATTGGGAGTAGAGTTGGAATGTAACGTGGATTTATGGAAAGAAACTCCATTTACATAATATTGAAGAGGAATTTCCTATTTTTCCCTTTTTCTCTCTCTGCTCTCATATCAGTTTGTCATATGGACTGATACAACATGTCTATTCTTCTCAGGTCAACTTACAACCTGTAATGACTCAGAACACACGAGTAATTCTGTACCAAATACTCGCTCTGAAGCTAACCATCTCCTACAAATTTCTTAACAACAAGAGAGGATAGGTCTTTCACCACCGCAACCGCTAAACGCTCCTTAGAATTAGATCCAAATGTGGTACATAACATGTATTTGGGAGTGTTGATGTAAGTCAAGACTACAGCCACATGATACTGACGATCAGTGCAAAGTTGTGGTCGAACCAGATGTCTAAACATGCAACAGCGTTGACAGGCTGTGCACCAATGTTTACAATTGCCCAAGGGAAAGATGCTGCTTTTCGGTTGTGAAAAGATGATTGGATGCGCAAAAACAACTTCCTGCAGAGAAAAACCGCTGTGCTTTCTAGTCTAGTCAGTCCCTGATTAAATAAAGTAGTAAGAAATTACTCTCAAAGACGCTGTGTATTTGTTCGAACCTCATTATCACATAATAGTTTTGCTATAGGATTCGCCAAGGACTGAAAGGTTAGTTTCCCTCTTCCATCTTTTTTCTGTGCTCTGAATATTGATTAATTCTAACGCTAGAAGTCAGATGGTTATATTGCATGATCATTTTACCTGTTAAGCCTTCCTCTATACACTTGGAAATAAAGTAATGTGTGTAAAACTACTTTAATGGGAAAGACCCGTGAAAACTTTATTGCCTCACTTGACAGTGTTTTGCTAAGTTTGGCAGTGATTTCCATTCACACACGCTCACTGAAACCTACAAATACAAATACAGATGTTTCCAAATCCACCCTACAGTCCCTGATTTCTAAATGCATGCATGAACACACTGGTTATGTTTAACAGTCAATACTGAAATCGTATGCATGGTATGCTTTTTTGGTTCTTTGGATTTTCTTACACAGCTTTTATGCAACAGTCCATAGTCAACCTGCTCTTGAAGATCTGTCTTGGATTCAAACCTCAAACTCACTGTATATGGTTTTGGCCACAGATTATTTAATTTGTAATCATTACAAAATTTCTTATAATTACCTAATGGGATGAAATTATTAAGTCACAACATTTTTTTTCTAAATGTTCAGAAATCACAACCCCTGCACATTTTTATTTTTGTTTTGTTTGTTTTATTTTTTCATATAGTTACTCTTCACCACCTGATGGAGCTTCAATAAAAAAGAAAAAAATATATTGTGCAAAGTACTACAAAAAGTATGAAGGCGCTATATAAGCCTGATTCATTTTTGTCATATTGCACTTTGCTTTGCGCATATGGTATTAATTATTAAAAGTACTGTTCAGGACATGAGATTCTTACTTGCACAAACCTCAGTCACATAAAGAATCATTGAGTCTGGTAAACAAGACTTACATATTTTAAAAAGGCACTCACACATTTAAAAAAAAAGTTATTTTATTTGTTGGGGATCGTTATCATTTGATGCATTGCACCAGAGATAGCCTAAGGCAAGTTTTCATCTGCATCCCCCCCGGCACGTTTGGGAGAACCGTTCAACAGCATTAACTAATAAAACAACCAAGGACAAAAAATACACACAGACAGTAAAACATGATAAAATATCACACATCATATGCCCATACATTTATACTCCAGTATAAACTGCTTAAGAAGCGGGATTTCTAATTACCTAATAAAATAAAGTTAGAACAGAAGCAAAACAAGTCAATAATTACAGCGTTTGGAAGGTTTAAGCTGATTTTTTTTTTACTTTGGCTCTAAAGCTTCCCTCAGTGCTGCAGCTCTTTACATCCATCGGTAGGGCGTTCCACTGAGTGGTAGCTATCAAAGAGAAAGATGACCAAAAGCACTATTCAATTCAATTCAAACTTTATTGCCATGTATACATGGGACAGCATCACAAAGTACAATGAAAATATTATTCTGTGTATTATTCTCCAGCAATAAAAACAGATACAGTCGTTTGTGGAAGCTATTCTGCTGGTTTTCAACGAGTCAACAGGTCAAAGCAGAATAAAATTGTGCTATGGAGGAGGAGCCAAAACCGTTTACAATTTTATAGATACAGATTTGAAGGCAGCGAAGTTCTCAAAGCTCAAAAGATTTTGTTTTCCAATATCCTGCAATGATGATATGGAAATTACTTTTTATTAAGAATTTTTAAGTTCTGTTTATACAGAGACTCTTGAGTCCTGGTAATGGTTTGTTCCATTGACAGGAGGGAAAAGATCAATGCAAGCATGTATGTCTTATTTAGTACGGTAAGCGCACAGATTGATGCAGCAAGTTTTTTCTTTAGGTGACACCATGAGAGCCTCATACTTATTGGTAACTTTTAAGACAATTGTATAAATTATTGGTACTACGCTGCACTGCTGTTGTTGTGGCAAAATATTGCTTGCAATGCACTTTTGTCCAAAAACCCTCTTTATCCCAGATTGTGACTGTTGTTTTTTTTCTCCGTAGGAGCAATTTTCTTTTGGATTCACTCAATCTTTTATATTTGTAGTTTCCTCTGACATTGACGAATAGCTTTGCAAATCAACTAGACTCTCTCTCTCTGGCTCTCACTGTTTCTTTATTTTCTGTTTCTTTGCATCACGTGGTCTAACGCGGCGTTCTCTTTGTCTAGGGAGAACGTAGCTGCCATTTATTTAATGCAGCTGATGTTCTGCTGATCTGTGAGTTAGGTTTTACTAAATAACCCTACACACCAACAGACAATAAGCAGAGCGCTCCATAGTTATATTGATAGTTCACCTCATTGTCATTGCGTCATGCTCTCAGTAGGATTTAGTTTTTTCTCTCATTTGAAATTAATTATACATATCAATATAGAAACAACTTCTATTTCATCAACAACTGTACCTATTACCCTAATGAATTACTTCAAGCCACAACAGATTTGAGTTAGGTTGTAGACGCCATTCTTCTGGGGCCGAAATATTTAACTCTGAGGCAGTCACTCTAGTTTAGATATAAGGCTTTGAATGTGACACGGGGTTCCCTGTTGACTAAGGCAACGGCTGATATTCTGCATCACGCCATTCTTTCTTAAAAGCAAGAATGATATGTTCTCGTTTTGAGTTGTGCCACATCTGCACAAAACCCAGTCTAATAGGGCTAACATTTTAAGTAAACACAATCTTAAATGATTTTGTTGAATGAAAACACCAGTAAACACAAATGTTTACAATAGTTGCCTTCAGTAATCTTTTGCAATACAGATTATGTTTCAGAGCACGAATTCTGTAATTGTTTGTGGAATACGTATTGAAAATAACCTTCACCATCCCGGCTACCTCCAACTACGCTGCTTCTTTTTCATTTTCATTTGCTCTGACTCCAGATTATGTTTAATCCGATGAGATGTAGGCTAATCAAAACAGCAGTTGTTGACGTCGGAACGAGAAAAGTGGCTCAGTGGCCAACCTTTATTCTTAAATCAGCCGCGTAAGGTAGAATTAGGTGCAGTCAGCAAAAAATGTATTCTACGCAAACACTTTAGGTACTATGTTCTCCTCAGCTATGGCCTGTTCACACCTCCTTGTCTCCATCCACCTCGACAGGCTGATAATCACAGAGCAAGTCTTTCCTTTTTACTCTCCTTTCCTTTTTTCTCCCCTCCAGCTTTGGCCAGGAAGGAGCTTTCACAACTCAGATTGTGTGGCCACCCAAACAGCGAGGCTGACTCAAAGGTTTGCAAGGACTCTGTGCAGCTAGTTTCTGAGTTTCCACAAGCTTGAGGAAATGAGGAGAAGAGGAAGAGAGAGCATGTTGGTAATACACAGAGAAACACAGACGAGAGGGGAACCTGATTTATTATCACCAAAAATCAACTGCAGATGTCAGCTCGCAGATTCTCCCTCTGCCGCCAATTACAGACACTCACGCAAAGATTGACTCGACCCGAGAGTTTTCCTTTTTACATACACACACACACACACAGCTTACACTGACCGACAGTAAACTTACCTGTGCACACATTTACACACACGTCTGCACACCTGCTTTTGCACAACTTTAAATGCTGTAAAATCATAATCAGCTTAAGGCCTTTCACCCACCTCAACTATTTCCCCTGATCTCTCTAAGTGAATGTCGATGAGGAATAATGAAGATGCCCAAACAAAGATGGAGCGGAGTAGTGTTAACAATAATACACGCCCGGAAAGATTTCTTCCCTCAAGCTTTTTTCCTGCTGCATGTTGTTCCACTACGTCTGTCATTATGTGCTATTTCAAGTCATTAGTGTAATCACTAAAGCATCCTCTGGATTTACAATAATCTGTCTGGAGATTTTCTGGATTTCATTGTTTAGGGGAAGGAAGATGTGTAGTTGATAATGGCTCAAATAAATCACGAGAACATGATTGAAATGCGATTTGATCCGGCATTCGCAGTATGTGCACGTAATAATAGCCTGAGAAAACACTCTTCAGTTTAGGTTTAGATTTTTAAGAACACATGCCTTTGTAACGTTTGCAAACTTGTGGACGACTGAGAAATGGACCACATCTAGGCTAACTTTGGGTCAGAAGTCTCTGACAGCAAAACATTTGTTTTGTGAGATTCTGCTCTTCCTCTGGGATCATTTCACGTTTGAATATTACCCTTCTGAGTCAGTAAACCGTCATTATAATTATTTCAGACATCATCTGTTGTATCCATCCGTCCATATTCTGTATCCAGCACAGGGATCTATCTCAGGTCCATTGAGTGAGAGGTGGGACACACTGCACAAGTTGCCAGAAAACAAAAGTTCATACTCCTACCTACAGGCAATCGTTATGTCACCTTTATCGTATTTTTTCGAACTGTGGTAGGAAAGCTCCTGGTGGGAGCTCAAGCAATCCCAGGGAGAATAAGCAAATCCTACAGAAAAAGGCATCAGGTCCTCAGGCGGATTTGGACGTTCTTGCCGTGGGTCAGCATTGCAAACCACTAAGCATCAGTGCTCAGTCCAACTACATTTTAGGGCTTGAATTGTCCATCCGTGCAGTGATATTCGCTGCCAGGCTGATCTTCAGGGATGACCCCAGTGCTTTTCTTTACAGTACTTTAAATCTTAGATATCTTTATCACCAGTGTCTGCCCCCTTGAACTTTATAGCAAGTATTTCCACAAAACACTTCCGATGTGTAGATATGCTCTTCAGATCCTACTTCTGCATTTCAACGGGGTTTTGATCCAGATTTTGACAAGGCCGCTAGACAAAATCACAATCACAGCACAATCCTGTTGCAATTCGAGCAACAACTCACAGACTGTTTACCGGTCATTTTCACTCATCGCACTCCCTACTTTTCAAGTACAGAGAAGATTTCACATTTCCTTCAATTATGACAAGTTGTCCAAGCCCCTGAAGCAGCAAAGCATCCTCACAATATTGGACTGCCACCTCTGTGCGTGACCATAAGGAATGCTGTGTTTGGTTGTTGTCAGATATTTTGAGTAGTGGAGCTATGAACACTGACATTTACTGAGTTGAGAGGCTTGCAGTTCCTTGTAATTTTTTGGGGGGATCTTGTGACTTCCTAAGTGAGAATTTGCTGCTTCTGCCTTGAACTACATTTTTCTTGGTCAACTCTTCCAGATAAACTTTGTTTTATTGCATGGATTTTTGATTATTATTTATTTTATTATTTTCTTAACCCACCTAGCCACGAAAGCTTCACAAATCAGTGTACACCAGATCGGTTGAGGCTTGGCTTAACAAATAGCGTCACTGGTACTGCTAGCGGACAGGGTGCTGGCGATAACTATGGAGGGAAACGGATGAACCGCTGTTGCGTCCCCGGAATGGAACAGCCGAAAGACAAAGAAGATTCTAAATTTCCGTGTTTCATCTTTCTCATCGAGTTCTGTTGTGTGTAGTCTGATTTACTGAATGCACCAACCGCAAGGCGCGAGGTCAGTCCCATATGGATGAGAGTTGATTATGTACAAAGCATGGATATGGGAACTTATTTGGTAGAGCATAATATTAATCCCTCACCCAAGCCTTTCTAGGTCCGTGAACACACCATGAGCTTGTCGATAAAAGCTCAGGTATTTACATTAGTAATATGTTGTGTATTGGCCCAATTGTCCAGTAACCCACCAGAAAAAACCCTTTGCTCCGGCACTAAATGTTGTGTACATAGCAGAACTCGCCCATTAATTGGTCCTTAATTGAAATGGCAACATTGCACTTATCGCACCATAGAAATCGCTCTAGATTGGGTCAAGGAATAAGAAAAAT
Source organism: Lophius americanus (assembly GCA_037951165.1). Taxonomy (NCBI): domain Eukaryota; kingdom Metazoa; phylum Chordata; class Actinopteri; order Lophiiformes; family Lophiidae; genus Lophius; species Lophius americanus. The sequence goes on from JBBDHG010000078.1 coordinate 1,876,803, forward strand.
GGAAGGACATCCACCCAGCTAAAGATCTTTGGGTTAAGTTTAGACTGTGGATGCCAAGTTTGAGTAAACATGTTTTATGACCTGGCTCAGATGGCCACTACAGGAAAGTGAAGACGCACCATCTTTCACTATAAACAAGAGTTGTTTTTTTTTATCAATTAAATCAAATTAATCAAAAATTAGTGCAAAAAAAATAATCTAAACTAACTATTTACATTCTGGATGCGAGCAGTCAGTAGAGTCATTGAAGTAAAGTTTGCATGAGCGGAGAATGTGTGTGAGGAAGAGCGTAGAGACAGCGGTTAATCTGCAGCATGGCCTTAAGTAAACAGGAACTCCTGGGCGCCGCAGGTGTTCCAGGTTAGCCAATCAGCCACCTGCAGGAAGACACAGGTTTCTAGTATGTCCCCACCAAGAAAAACCGAGGGGACATAACATCATGTTGTGGTTTGAGTCTTGCTGGAAACATTTAAAATCTAATCAGCATGCACTATCTGTGTGTATGTATGTGTGAATATGTGGGTCTCTTTGCTGCAGCGCTGCATAGCAGACGTCGATGTATTAAGTTCTGACATCAGCTATCAAACAAGACCAAAAAGGTAAATATTTTCTGGGGAGAATTCCGAATGTGGGAGCTACTTCTATAAATGGTATCATTTTTGAGCATCTTGTTGGATATACCACACAGATAATACTTTTCACCTTTAATATATATTTAATGTCATAAAACTCACAAATGTTTGTGGGGTGCCTGAATGTTGTTTTCACACATGAAAGAATGAAAACAATAATTCACTGTACTGAAGCAAAGTTCTTAGCAGCACTAAGAATAGCGCAATGTTTGTAACTGTTGCTCTCTCATGTAATGTATTAATTCTAAGATGGACTATTTGTTGATATTTTTAAAATATTTTTATTATATGTGTGAAGTGTAAAAGTGTGATTAGAATATTCATTATCTGAATACATATTGATTTAAGCCTTGGGAACCTGTGCAATAAATACAAAAAAAAATAGCATACACATTTAAAGAAAGAAACAGTTACAGAAATAGTTAAATAAAGGATTTCAATTTTAAAAAATGAATGTAAAACGCTGCTTTGACGCTGAATCTGAAGTGTATTACATTCATCAGTCTTCCCGACATTTATTTAAGTTTCTAGTAATATGAGAAAATATGCATCACTTCTCAATCCGAGTCAGTGGTCCTTTCTACGACTGTGCCACACAGCCGTTGAAAGGACACGTACAGATACGGGTCGGGGGTAAACATCACAGGGAATAATTGAATTGAAAACAAAAAAACATATATTCCTTATCTCATATTTATGAGAAGTTCTCTTGTAATTATGAGATAGGGCATTTGAATAAAATTTTTTAATTGGTGAATGGAATATGCTTCCGTAGTCTAAAAAGCTAGCTCAGCAGGTTCTTAAGTCAAATATACCATAACCACCATAATAATTCAAATGCACTTAAACTAGATCATAACAATAAAAACACATGGTTGCAATTAGCCAAAAAAAAATCTGTATGGATAGTGATTTTTTTCTCAAAGCCAGAAACAGGACAGCAGAACACAATTATGTTTTTAAATAACCTGTACAAGACCATCCTTTCCTCATTAAGGAGTATTCATTGGTGAGTTTATTCACAGTGTTCACTGCTTCTTGAGATCTCTGAAGGAGCAGTGGTTTTAGTCTATCAGCACCAAATCAATGCAACCTAATCCCTTAATGAATGCTATAATCATTCTTCAATGTGTGGTTTGTGTGCTGCTGCATTTAGTGATGTATGTTCATGTGAATTTGAGGCAATATTAGAAAGAAGGCAACAGAGGCCTTACTGACATAACGTATCAATGGCAGCAGGCTGTTTACAGAACTGTAGTTATATCCTTCTGTTCTTTAGAATCCTGGTTTGCCTGCTATGTTTAAGCATCGTTCAATATCACAGAAAGCTTAAAATTATTTTTTCTTTTTGGTGATAAAGTTTGCAGAATATTACGCAAAGTCCGCCAAGACTGCTGTCTCTAAGATATTTGCACGTTTGTTTAATACCTTGCAGCACATTGCTCCCCGTTTCATTAAAATGCCATATGCCACTTAGTTTGCCTGTGAATTTTATGTATTCTGCCTAAGTTGTTTGCATATTAAGGAGAAAGTAGATTCTAATCCACGAAAGGTTTAATGTCAACATTCAAACTTCCTACATTCAAAGAAAGAGTCTTGGTTGCACTGTAACAGTGTTTGACCTCTTTCTCTCAGTTTCACTCTTTCTGTAGATAAATTAGAACTTTTAAAAGTCACTGCATGTTTTATTAGATCCAGACTTATCAGTTTACGGAGCCTTACATTTGACAGAACCAATGTCCAGAACAGCATATTTTCCACACAGAATGATTCCCCACTCAGGCAGATATTCTATTTTTTTCTTCTTTATGTATGCATGTAGTGTTACACACAAATACATGCATTTTAAGGGATTAAGAAAATTGTTAGGGGCCCAAGATCTGCATTGAACCTTTGAACAGGCATACTCAGGCTCAGAGATGTCAGGTTTCCACTGGAGAGACATTAACATTAAGGAACTATTTGACTTTTAGAAACTGTATTATTCTGCGCTCTGCTGCCCCATCTGCCATACCTGAATGCGGGACCACTCTCTGCAGGCAGAAGCCTTCCTGCTCACAACCTACATGTCGGTCGCTCACTCAAACAAGTTTAATTGACCCACACGTAACCATCAGTATGACCCAGTGGCAGCAGGTATATGCTGAAGAGTAAGGGACCAAGGATTGAGCCCAGGGGGACCCCACAGGTGAAAGAAGACGCCGAGGACGGGGCTTTAACCGTGACTAATGAGAAAGACATATTCAATAAGTAGGATTTTTTCGCCATATGAAAACATGTGAGGAATTGCTTAACACGATGATGCAAACAAAAAAGTTGAAATATCCTTATTTAAGAAAAGGTTAAGTTAACAAAGTTAAAATAGATTATCTTTCATGAAATAAAAAATTTCACCATTAAATAATTTTATAAGTCTGACTTGAATGCAGAAGAAATTAATGTTTTTCTTTAAAGGGTTGAAAGATGAATTATGTTTATAAGCATAAACATATATATTTGTTTGCATTTTTGATATTGTGTAGGATACATTGGAATCGGTGTTTTACTCATAATATCCCCCAATCAGATTTTTCTTTGTCATCAGTGAATGCTTAAAAAACAGATTGCAGCAAATAGCTTTTTTCTCTAGAGGGAAATTTAAGCTAAAATTATCCCCTTGATGTGTTTCTTCAGATAAAGCTCTATTGAATGCTCCTTTCAAAGTTCATTAATCCACAATCCATAAAAATCTCTTTGATGGAAACCCCATTCTATTTCCTCTAATCGCTGATTAATTGCGTTCAGCCAAAACAGATGAATATAAAATGGATTTTTATGTGATTGGAGGCCATTATTAAGCACGGATGCTCCCACTTTGCACACAGTTAACAGTGTTTATTCATAAATGGGTGAACATGAATGTTCTGCATACTACCTCAGCTCAGTGCCCCCTAATTGGTTTAACATTAGCAACCACAATCAAACTTTTGCTTTCTGGAGTGGGGGAAGTCGTAAACCTCAGTATTTACTTTGTGTGCCCCTGTTAGCACCATTAAAACAGCTAATAGGTTGTAATGTCTTTCCCCAAATTAGTAACAAGTGCATTTAGTGCTTTGAGTCTGTGTGGGGGTGGCAATTTGTTTGAATCCAAACTTTTAAAAAAAAGTAGTAAGTAAACTATTTAGGTTAAGTTTAAGAGCAACTCAGCTCTTTTTGAACGGACATCCAACATATTTATCTTAAATGGACTTTGTCACTTTTATTATTAATTAAAGGCCAATGGCTGCGCTTTGATGATCATATTCATAACGTGAACTCTGACATGATCTGATATTTCAGCATATATATATTTTCTGAGACACAAGCCCACCAGCAAGCCAATCATACACTCTGACACCTACTGAAATCTCATCCAGTCTCACCAAGTAATAGCTCAAGAGCGACTTAACCCCTCAGCTGCTTTATGACTGGCATTTTTTATGAGACCACAGTGGGCCTTTTAGCCCTGAGAGGTCAGATGGTTCGACAGCAATAGTCAGAATGAATGGCTCATTTCCTAGCCGTGGCATGATGGAGAGGATACAGTTCCACCAGCATTTCCTCCAGGCTGTCATTGACAAGATGCAGCCCTGCTTCATGTCCTGTGCACCACATGGGTCATCATGAGATGTCTCTGTGTGTCAGATCTCCTCAGAAGATGCAAATCCCTGAATGGGGAACGGCTGGTCTGTAGCTGGAAAAGGTAGCGGGTGCGTAGCCAACCCCAGAAGTTGTGGGTGATTTCATTTTATATGGAGTGAAACAATGAGTCAGGACTTGCTACTGCTGAGATCTCAATGTAAAAAGCAGCCAGCCCATCTGGAGGTCACTGAGTAGGATTTGTATCAGCCACCATTGGTTACTGTCGATTTTTATATGTTCATAAGGAGAAAGACGCAAGAAAGGAGGAGCGGTGTGGGGGCTGGGTGTGGCTCCGAAAACCAAAAGGAATTCTGGCTGTTCTTTTGTGCGTTTTATGTGAAACTCGAAGCAACGTCATTGGACAGCCCTCTCGCAGACCGGGTCTCGATGGCTATAGGCTATCTCTGGTTTCCATCACGAAGAAAGACACAGATATAAACGTGCACGAGCACGTATAATAGGACAATTATGTACACATGCCAACAAATCCTTAAAAAACACACACAAAGTCTGGCTTAGAAGTGTTCAAACACAAGTACGAGCGAAATCTCCCATCAGCACATGAACTTCTGCAACATGCACATCAATCTGAGATCAATCACACAGTCCGTTCTCTCTCTGTCTCTCTCCCTCATGCACAAACACACGTACATGAACACACACACACACACACACACACACACACACATGCATACACACACACACTGCAGTGAGGGTCTGGGAGCAATAAAATATGTGCTCTGCAGAGCCTGTCTGAATCCTGTTTTCCTGTGAGTCTGCACCCATGTACCAGCAGTCCCTCCCCAGTGGTCCCATAAAACCTCACTAATGATCCCACTTACCCCTCCTTGCCCACACCCTGGCTCTGGCACTCTGGCTTGTGGATGCACAAACCAAGGGGCACTTTACGAGTTGAGCGTCCGCCCTTACCCGTGATGTCATCCGCAGCTCTCATTTAATCCCACCAATCCTCCTGAGAGCTGCCTGGCAGGCACACCAGAGGAACAGTGCTGCTATGTACGCCTCTCAATCCTTTCTTTTCTATTTGTTAGTTTGCTTGTTTGTTTTATAAAGTGTTAAGTCTGCTGCCTGTGAATGACAGGATGGGTCTTTTGTAAAAAGGATTTTCTCCAAAATTCTGCCTGTCCAATTACTGACAAATTAATTGCCTTTCATCTGTCACACCTACCAGCTAGAGGACACCGACTCACTGTTTTTGGAGCGACTCGATTCTAACTACTTAAAGGGATTATATGTTTCCTTCTGCCCTCTACATGACTACCTCCATCTAAATAGGAAATACTCTGACATGCAAGCACACTCTGTAAATCTACCACCTCATGTTTATTCTTGGAAAAATTAAAAGGACTGCATGAGCGGCTTTAGGTGTTCAACCGTCTTTTTTCAGCCATCCAAAGAATTTGTATTTGAAGAAATGCACAGACACTGAACAAGGTTCCATCTGTGCAGGAAACTAATGAACTTCAAACTCTTCATAAGAAAAATATTCCTTCTCCAATGTCATCCTGTCTGCAACTTCAAATGAGCACACGACTTATTCACAAGGATTCCAGTTAATGTCTCAAGCTCTTCACAGATAAAGTAATAATTAAGTTAGTATAAGATTCAAGAATTGAAAATATTATATAAAAGAGTGATTAAAAGCAATGCGGTTACTACTCTAGTCTGATGTGTAAATATTTGTTCCAGATCCAGCACCACAGGTCACAGTATGATGCATTGCCCTGTCACCTAATCAGCTTTGGGAAATGAGCACACATGCTCAGGCATGGATTTAAACACGCAAATGGACTAATTGTTGTCATTTTAAAAGAAATGTTAGTTTACAGAGATATGTGGCTAGCCAAAGCTAAAGAATTTTTTTGTTATCACACAAGTTTAAAAGAAACCCATTTTCTAGACTGACATGCAGGAAGAGTTTTCACTCTCTCGCTCTCTCGCTCTCTCCCTCTCACACACACACACACACATACGCACACAAAATGTACAAAATGAAGCATAGGTACCCAATTAAGGGGGGAAATGACCCTTTAGTCATTTGAAACATATCAAGACAAGCTCTTACAACACCTCTTCAATTAGCTGACAGTTGTCCCCTTGAAATAAATGACTGTCTCCCCCCAGTCTCCAAAAACATGAACAACTTCATGCTTTGATCTGCTGTTGGATTGATCTACAAGTGAAATCCTGAACACTCAACAATCAAAATCTGGTGCAGGGCAGAGGGTATACATGTTATTCAACTGGAATAGAGTGGTTCTTTATGGTCATGTTGAAGGATGACAATCAGTTAGCAGTTAACAACTCTTCACATCAGCAGCTTAGAGAAAGTAAAAATACAAATAGGACAGAAGTTAGTGCAAAAAAGGTAAAAAGAATTAGAGGAATTAGAGGAAAAAAAATTGTACTGCTACTACTACTAATCATATACAGTATCCAAAGGGAGAATGTTAAACTCTTATCTCAGGCAATATTGTAATGTTGCAAATAGCATAGCACCATAGTCAACTAAATAGCTTGGCTGTGAAAATGCTACAATATGCATAAAAAACATTTATATTTTTGACTTCAAAGGGGATTTAACTGATTTAATGAGGATTAATGCATGGCAGATTTTTAATGGACTACTTGTAATCAAAATAGAAAACAATTAAACAGGGGTACATCATAGCAAAAGCCCTATACCTGTGATTCAGTCCGTCCGCCCATGTTCTTCCATGTAACCATTCTTTTTTTAAGTGCAAAATACTACACACCACACAAGGCTCAACTAAAAAGTGTCTTACACAGAATATTTTTTTTGTATAATAATTTGGGCCATTTCCACATGATACTTGTTTTATCAGAAAGAGGTATTAATATTTCATGGAAAAAGTAATAAAATGAATTCAATGAAAACCTATTTTCTGAAAGGCCTACCTGGCAAAAATAAAGCAAAAATTAAATATGAATTGATTTAGAGAGGCAAAGTTTTCCCAGTAACACTGCTGCTGAGTGCTAATCTAAAACAGTTCCACACCAATTTTAAGCATATAAGGAGAAATATATCGCACTGCACTGCATTTTTGCCGCAGAATGCTTTAGTGTCTATTTCCTAACATTGAGGGCAAATCACATTTATTTCATTTATCTTTTATCAAACAAGATAGATCAGTTTGTTGGTTTGCTTTTATCTAGAGACACATTTCCCACCATGTCACCAGTGATGCAAAGTCCCATATAGTACATGGATTTCAGAGTCAGTTCTGAATTAAACAGGTTCATTGTAGACAAAGAAGAATTGAAAGTATTCTAGTCACTTAGTGAAAGATTTTTCTGAAATCAATATCCTTCTATGAGGTCATAACACATACATGGTTGCAATACATATATTTGACAATAATGAAAAGGAAGGTCATTGCGTCAGCCTCCCTTTTTTTTCCTTTTTGAAATTGGCCTCTGGTTGGAGAAAGGTTGTTCTGGTCAGAGAGGACAGGTGACTGGCCAAAATCGCTTTTCCTCCTACTTCTAAAAGAAAGTCATAACCCAAAAGGAAAAAAAAAACTTTCTCAGCTAAAGAAACCAATGGATGAATGGAGAGTGGGAGGGGGAGATGGAGTAAGAAAGAATCCATTAGAAAGAATGACGGCCACAAAAAAAGAGAGGAAAAAATCCCCACGGCAGCACACAATGTCATAGCTGGGGTTAAGTGCTAGGATTTCAGTCGATGGGGGATTTGGGGGTCCCTGCGTTTTTAAGCCTCTGTCCCCAAACCTTGCCTTCATCCAACCTTCCTCCCCAACACACTCTCTTTCTCCTGCTCTCTCACTCAAACACACACAAACGTACGTGTCTCCCAGATTTCCCATCTCCACTCCTCCTCCCCCCCAATCCCAGTCATCTGCCATAATCAGAATGATGATATACGGGCCCCATTAAAAGAGAGGGGCTGCTGACATGCAGGACAATAGCCCCTCACAGCATGTCCAGGAAGCCTGCCCATCCAGGTGCACTCTCACTTACAGCTAGAGCCCTGCTGCTCTCCCTCCTCTCACTCTATCTCTACCTCTACCTCTCTCTCCTCCTCTTTCTTTCCCCAATCCTCCAAACACAGTATGAACCCATTGAGAGCGGAGGAAGAAACAGGAGAGCAGCAAATGCAGAGAGAGAAGGAGTTGTTTGGGGGTAAGGAGGGAATCGCAGGGCCGGGATTCAAGAGAGAAAGAGGAAGGTAGCGGTGGGGATGGAGGGGTGAGGAGAGAGCTCAGGTGTGTTGAAAAGACAGGACATTTGATCAGTCAGCGATGGGGGACGAATCAGTGAGCTTGAAACAATGGTGATAATAAAAGTCTCCCCTTACACCCGTTTGCCTTTCTGCTTCTCTGCCTTTCGCCTCTTTCTGCTCACCGCCTCTACCTACCTGACCTACCGCAGTGTGTAACGGGGCACAGGCTGAGGAAGGAGGGAGATGAGGAGGGAGTAACCACTGATGGGTTAGGATTGGTGGCAACAGAGGAGAGGAGTGAGTCATTGTTTGCCCATCAGCACATCCTCGGTGACCGCCGTTGGCCTGTCTGTCAGCAGGTAATTTAGACGAGGGGGGGACTGCACCCACCCACATACAAATAGACACACGCACACACACACACACACACACACACAAACACACACACACAGAAAGAGTGGCTATAAAATGTACCTTGGCACCTTTGCTCTTTACCACATAATTTTCTGATAATGTATCGTTACCACATTTACTAGTCCAGTAATCCAAACCTTTAACCCTTTGATGTCCTGCTCAACTCTTTGGTTGAGCAAATCTTGAGTCACTATTTTCATGCCTATTTCTTGTAAAATATGTGCGACTTTACTGAACCTGTTTATAATATGAGCCAGTAGCAACATGTAAATGCTCAAGAGTAAGAGGCTAAGGATGGAGCCCTGGAGCGATCCAAGGTTCGGAGAGGCCACCATCGAGGTGCCATTAACCATGGCTATTGAAAAAAGTCCTATTCAATTAGTAGGATTTTTAAAATATAAAAGACTGCATATTAAAGACTGTGATGACTTACTTAAAAGAATTATGGAACTTGATACAACCAAAACAAGTCTAATAGGGGTTTTCTGAAAACATGCTTTAACAAACAATGACTTCATCTAATAAACATTTACATATTGCATGCAATATAAAATTTCAGATTTTTAAAAAATAGTTTTATCGTTTAAAAACATGCTTTACCAAACAATTGGTCCATTTAAGGTTAATTTAGAGTGTCTACGATATTAAATTGATAAATGACCAAAAGAAGTAAAGTATGCAACAAAATACTTTTTGACAGTTTTCTTCTTGGTAATGACATTTAAGGGTTGATAGTAGAGAACCGAGTACTAGAAATTAAAGTACTGTGAAAAGCTGCTGTTATTAATGCATACACAAAAAACATTTTTATTCAAATTAATTGAGTATTTATTTAACCTATGCAGGTTAAAAGTTACACAAAGTATTTGGAAACAGCTTTCTAAAATGGAAAGTTACATATCGGTACATCTGTCACAATGCTGCCTTTCTCTCACAGGCCTTTTTATGTATGGTGTTAAAAAGTTGGTGGGACTGGGTCTGTTTAGCATAGGGTTCCTGCCTTTCACCTCTATGGCAAACCACCTGAATACTGTCACCGCTATCAAGGGTCAAACACAGATGCCCGTCAGACGGTAAGGTTCCCCGCATAAATGTCCCTTTGTATCATCCAGTAGCTTAATATGCAGCAGCTATCTGCCCAGATCGCTCTGTGGTCCTCTTCAAGGAGGCTTGTATCTATGGAGGATATCCAGATGTGTGATTTAGGTGAAGAAGTAGATTATTTACTGGTAGGTTCTTTCAGCTTTTGTAATTGATCTGAGGTCAGCACTGTTAACTCTCAAACACATCTCACCAAATCTATATAGGCCTACATACAATTTAATGTTAGCGCCATTTATCTTAATCCATGCTGCATTCCCTCATCTACCGCTTTCATCCAAGAGGGCAGTGAAAGCTGTTTGCAGAGATGCAGGCAACAAGGTTGTTGGAATTTTAATGACCGGCTTTCTGCTGCCTCTCCTCTCCTGCCGTTTTGCCACTCAAATAATAATCCAGCAGGCTTTGCCGTTTGGCACCCACTGGCGTTCCTCGCTGAAAAAACTGGTGGACAGAATAAAGGGTAAGTCCACCACACCCCCTGCCTACTTTCTAATAAAGCACAAAGTACGTTTTAATTAAAGGAATGGCAAAGGAGGTTGAAAAGATAAACAGACCTTATTTATTGAAAAGTTTCTTCCCCTTTTTTTTGGTGTATTTTATTTGCTTGCTTTATTCAGTCTAGCTGATTTAATCTAACACAACTTGCATTATTGGCATACACATGAGTTCATGCCAGCTGATTAGAAATTATTTCTGTTCACTCATAATCACATAGTCAAAGACCTGGATGAAATAAAGGTGACAAACCTGACCAGGGATTTGGTGAACGTAGGGCATTTGTCACGATCAATCAGAATAGCCAGAAGAGTTTGTTATTGGAGCTGTTTGGACCAGGCTGCTCATATTCTCAGCGGTAGGTAAGGCTAACAGAGGTCTGGCTTATGTGTTTGTCTCAGTGAAAGTGTGTGGCACTCTGTTCCTATCAGACCTCTCTCTCCATCTCTTGAAGCAGAACAGATCCCCTGGATATGCTCACCCAGTTGCAGACATCCCCCTCTCCCCCATACATGCACCCATGCATATTTATTTCTTCCCACCGTCTCTCTTGTCTTTATCTAATGCTCAGTGCATGATGGAACAAAGAAAAGCAGGATTTTCCTCCTTCGCACTGATTGTGCCTCTTCAGTTTGTGTACCGGGACTGAGCAGAGCTGAGATTCTGGGAGCTGATAGCAATCGAATGTTAACATGTGGAAAGTAAAAGTCTGATGGCCAGCATTGTTTACGTTGTAAGTGACGACTGGTGACGTCACGTTGACGTGTGCCCATGTGCATATGTTTGACATGCACTAAATAGATCTTATTTCCATTTGATTTCTTTTTCTGAATTTTATTAAAAGATTTCATTTGAGCTTTGAAAATGAGGAGAACCTTAGGCCTGTATAATCAGACACTTAGTCATCGATATTTATAATCCCAAACAACCGGGATATATGGAATGGCCATCGCCGCCTCAGATCCTTTGTGTTAACCTAATAACTAAAAAAGTATGTCATGGATCATTTTCTGATTTTATATCCACACAGACCTTAGTGTGAGGAACCACTGGTTTGATTTTGGGAATGGTTGATTATATATTTTGGACACTAGGGGGAGCTTGATCTCCAAAAGTTTGTGGGCATTCATTTATAAGCCATAGGGCCGATATAATCCAGATTTACTGCATATGAATCAATTGAAGGACATGTATCTCATAATTATCATATTTAGTCTAGTTTACTCTAGTAGTTCATATTTTACTACTGGGGGAAGCCATTTACGAAAAGCCCCTGCTTTGTGGACATAACTTCCAAACCGTAGGCCCGATCAAGTCCAAATTAGGGGCACATGAATCCACATGTGGAGATCTATCTTTTCCACTTTTCTTTGGAGATAACTTCTCATTTTATTTGAGGAATTCAATCGGGGGAGTTTTTGTCTAACGTTATTTCGGATACAACAGCGTAGGCCTTGTTCATAATCAACATCACCTAATCCTCCCATCCAAAATGGAGTTTAAACGTTCTGAAACAAAACTTTCCTTCCATATCCAGTTGTTGTTAACGAATCTGTTTATTTTTTTGCAGGACAGTAAAAAAAAACAATGGTCGCTTCATTTCATTTTCCATCCTAACACACAATGAAAACGCTCAAATTCAGTAATTTTTGTTCAGTCATTGAAAGCGCAACGCGCTCATGTAACAAATGGTAGATGGAGAAAACATTTTCACTGCAATAACTTTATTGATTAGTGGAGCTTCATAAGGCAATAAAGTCAAGATGTTAATAGTAACCCTTCAATCTCTAAATAAATCCATGGTATCGTGTAAGGATTAGGGACATTTCTTTTTCTCACACACGCACACACTGACCATTTCACAGGACCTGGAAAGTTGAGAGCTACCGCCCTGACCCGCGGCCTACAGGTGTCGGTAACCTCAGACCTCCACGCGCTGGAGTCCCAGCAGCTGACAGGCTATAAGTGTCCCACAGTAGCCTCCCTCCAGCTGACAACTTCAAAGGTTACGCTGCAGGAGTCACAATGAAACATCATTTTCAGGATTTGTGTGATGTGACAGTGATGGTGGTGGGGGTTGCCAAAATAGAGTGGCAAGTTGTCCAGTTTTACCACGTGGCAAATGTCACAATGTGACATGTATAGGCTTATGAAAACTGAAAGCGAGGACAGCGTGGATCACAAATCCGATCGCCTGTCACACTCTATTAGTGCAACCAGATAGACCAAATCTTTCCCATGTTACTGTGCGACACATTTGGTCCACAGATGAGCTGTGTTGTAAAACGAGCCGTTGGATGTTAACAGAAACCACACTGCAGAATAAAATCCGTCCAGTGATGAGTAATCAGCATTACTGTGTGGGTTAACATTTGCACGCCGGCGTCCCACTGAGCAACTGTCACGGTCCGTATTTAAGATTCACCTCGTAGCTACACACTGCTATTTGACATGCAGGTTTATTGTTTTGTTTTTTTCTGGAATGAGAGGAGAAGGCCCAAGTGGTAACAATTTGAAGTCAATAAACTCTTCTCCGCTAAAATGCACTGGCTTCAAACGAGTAGTGTGGGTGTTCTGCACGGCGGTAATGGAATTGTTAAGTATGCTCAGGGATTTGGCAGACGGCTCCCTTTGGAAAAGAGCAGGATTGGAGGATGTCAACCTGTTAAAGTCCAGTCTTTCTCTCTCACTCTCTCTCTTGTTTAGGCTGAGGGGGGAGCAAACATGACTTTGAACATACGAACCAGGTTGATGGAGCTTCTTTTGGATGCATGCTCCTCCCTCCTTCACATGCAGACATTTTAAAAATGTACACAAATTGAGACAGAAAATGTACACATTTGGATTCAGTATCCTCCTTTATATTCCCTTAATCTCCCAGTGCACTCCACTAAAGATTTTAGATCATTCAAAGAGACGGAGGCTGAGTACGAGCTCACTGTGAAGTATGAGTCTGTGTCTGACACAGGAGGGCAGTCTTTCAAAGCTTCTCTCCATCTGTGGACGAGAAGCATAACGCTAAGCTCCACCGTACACTGAGTCCGGGTCTTTGCTGATGTTTCTGGATAATTATGTCATGTTGCTGTCTGGACCGGGCCATCATTCCTTCATCCAAGAAAGAGAAAATATCTCCTTTTTTGCTTGATCTTTGCCCTCTCCCTCTCATGCCATTAAATTCCCACATATAACTCAAGTTCAATAACTTGAGTTATTTACCACCAAGTTCAATAACGTGGTGGTAAAAGGAGGTAAAACCTCCTTTTACCACCACTATATCACCTGTTCCTCCAGCCCCCTTTCTTTTCTTTTACTTAAAACTTCTGTTTGAGCCCTCATGAGTGAAACGGGTCGGGAGTCAGTGTGTATCCAGGATGTACGTGAAGCTATCAAGCTCCCATGAATGCTGGAATTCCTCTGCATGTAGCTCTTTTACGAAACACGCAGGCTGACACTGCAGTTTATCCAGCTTTGGTCTGTGGATGTGTGCATTTTAAGAAATTCTTCATGATCTTCTTTCCATTTCTTCCCATCCAGCCACAATGGGATTATGCGCTGGGGTGGACAGGATTCCATAGAATGGGGTGGTCTACAGAGGAAGTGGCAGCATACCCCGGGAAGTGCTGTTGTTTTTTGATGTGTCCCACCCAGCCCCCACCTCAACCTCCACTCAGCATCTCCGTCAAACCCCCCCGACCCCCCAACCACCACCAAAGCCCACCCCTCCCAATGAGCTCCTATTAATCATGCTGACAGTCCAGCAATATACACATATGCTTTGTTGCTAAGACGCACTGCCACCAGCGTACATACACACTGTTCAACTAAACAAACAAATAAATAATGCAGCTGGTCAGTGCCTGGCAACAGGACTCTAAAGAGAGAAGGAGAAAATAATCTACTACTGAAATGGAAATGTTGAAGGAGGGATGCCAGGTCTGTTTGCTACTTGCATTATTTGTGCTTCAGTCATTAAAACCTTTATAGGTCTTTGTTGGGTTTCAGAGTGTTTCGTGTTTTATGGGTTGTTTCTTTTGTGATGTCAGACTTGTAGTGTAAGTGTGCAGCCTTGCCAAATTTATTTTTTTCCCTCATGCTGGGAAATAATCCTCTCCTGTCGGGAAAAGAGGCTAACTTAAAAGGGTTTGCCTTGGAGAACGATATGCCACAGGACTCAGTAGCACAGCATTGGACTGGTGTGAATGTGCGCACACACATGTGTCTGTGTGGATGTGTAGAAGGTTAAGTTTGACTCATTTTAGTGCTGAAATCCCTCACAGCGCCCCTTGAACTGAGGGTCTGGGAACACGTTAGTGAAAAGCTTGCTTTTCTTGAATGTATAAACACACTTTTGAATATTCATTCATCTGCTCAAGCACACCATGCTTGTGTCATTGCCCAACATGTCTAGTACGTCCACACTGCATGTCTCTGCATTGATTTTCCTGAAGAACTGGGTGGGGAAAATGCTCCAACTTTTCCCATCCCTCCTGCTAAGTGTTTTCACCACCATGAGGATGTGTGTGTTTTGTGGGGCCCCACTATAGTTAGTTGCAGTGACGTCACTCCCCTCATACAGTATTATAATACATCAGGCCTGGTTTAGTGCTCGTATGGAAAACATAGGATTGGAGCTGTTTATTTCTCAATGAGGAATTTTCATTTTCAGTGGATATAAAGCTGTGGAGATTTTTGGTGATTTGGTTTGATATTTTATACATTTTTCTGCCTTTTACAGCTCTTCTACATGAACTGTACAGGCTACAGGCGGCCAGCATCCTCAAACTGCTGCCTGATTGCGTCACTGTTTAGCTTCTACGTGCGATCAAAGTCCAGTAGCAGTGAATAGGGATCACTGGAGCTGGTATGATGAGAACAGAATTCCAGATCTTTGATGGAGGTGAGAACATACACCTCAGGTTTGGAGCATTGAAGGGAGTTTGTTTCAAAGATGAGAAGCAGAAATCCCAGAAGCTGGTGGCCTTCAAAGGCCTGCTGAGTGGTGGCAAGCTGCTCTCTGGAGTCCTGACCCAATGCCATGCCAGGCTGCTGTGAAATGGACACTTGTGGTCTCTGCCTTTCTGATCTGTCCACGGTTGTTAATGATAACATGGACCGACTCAGCCCGTTATGCTGCCAACATGCGCCCTTTGTCACCTGCCAAATTGTGTGTTCCTACTGCTGATACATCTGCACCCGCATTTGGCACCTGATGGACCCATTCTGCATAAACGTTTGCGCTAAGTGGGAGATTGCTATGAGAAGCAGCCTGTGTGATAGTCGGCGCCATTTTTAGTTCATTGTTCAGTGTATTCTTGTGTCTTAGCTTGAATCCTCCTTATTCAAGTAAGATCATTTAGCATAACAATTTCACAACAGTTTGTTAGTGTGTGAAATGTATTTTGAAACAAGACTGAGGCAGCAACTCAAACTTTTTCTTTTTTTTTTAAATATGAGTGATTTTCTTTGTGTAATAATTTGTCTTATCTTCATAAATTCAAGAGAAATATGTAGTCAAGCAAGAATATAAGCCAAATAAATTTTTGGGCAAAAAAATGCGTATTATATTCCTTAATCTAGTTTGGATGTTGTGTGCAAAATTATTGGTTGGTTATTAAGGAGGATTACATAAAATCTACTGGGTGGATTTCCACGAAACCTGCTGGGAAGATGGGTTTCGGGCCATAAAACACTCTATTAAATATTGATGTGGATGTGGATTAAGATATTATAGATTTTTTTTTTCACATTGCAAGACAAGGTCACGTAATTTCTCAGGGAAAAATACATGGAAAAGTACGTATTTAGGAGGGTGTCGTGCAATTAGGTGAGGAGCCACACGAAAGAGCCACCTGTTTTGAATATGTTTACACATTAATACTATCCCCTATAAATGATGGTTATAGGACAGTGTGTGTGATTTAAAATAAGGCTTCATTGGAATAAATGTGACTCCCGGCTTTGGTGGAAGTATCCACTTAATCATAAGATTTTTTTTCTCTAATTACATTTGGCCTAATTATATTAAAGTAAATAACCAAGCTCAAATTCTGCATATTTTATTATTTTGCCAGTAGGTAAAAGCCCTTTAGCGACTTAAAAGAAAGAGCAGTAAATGGTGACGCACACGTGCACAGGCCAAAAGGCCTTTCGGACTATACCGGATAATTTTGCAACTTTATTTTAGATACTGAAATACTTTTTCTACTATATAGTGTGTGTTGTTGCAGGAGGCTTTCTTCATACATGTCACACACCATGAGCTCATTGGCTGCGTTGTAAAATATGAAAAGCCATTTTCCAGCTCCGCTCCAAACTCTAAGATTAACATTGTGATTCCCTGTGTCCCAGCAGACAGCTTGATTGATTACATCATATTAAGGTCATTTCTAGATCGAGGTAATTTTCACTCAAGCCTCCCGGCGATATTTTAATGTGCATTTGTTTTGCGGGGCTGTCGGCTCCTCGCTCCTCTGCTCTGTAGAGAAATTGATGGAGACATTAACGAGCGATTAATTAAAATCAACAACATCGATGATGATGACGATGACGATAATGATGATGATGGTGATGGGACGAAATTCTAATTCTGACGCCAAATGCAGTGAAATTTGCCTATTTCTTTTTTTTTATTCCTGATTTTAGCACACTGGTCTTCAGGTTGTTGTTTTTTTTGTTTAATTAATTTCATTTTTATTGAACATAATAGTATTTGATAACTCAAGTTTTTTCCCCCTTTGGATTCATCCGTGAATGTATTTACTATTGCCGATAATCCACTGCAGCCAATCATAGGCCTACTGTATCTTAAAATCATTGTCAGCATTTGTCATGGGAAAATATATATCTTACGGATGACGTACCATAATTGTGTCATTATTAATTTTATTGTATTATTATCAATTACTTTTATGTAGAATGTTTTTTTTTGGAGGTCTTTAATTGAAAAAAAATAAATCTACCAAAGCTATTTTTCTTTTTGCAGATTTTTGGTCCGATCAGACAGCGGAACTGAACGCATCTCACACCACAATAATAAATAAAGCAATTTTAACGTTTTGTTTATTGAAATAAATCAGTCTTGATGAATTATGACGCAGTCGTGCGTCACGATGTGTTTCCAGAATATTTGAATGAAAAGACTGAGATTTACCGCACTTACACACGTGCACGTGCACGTGCACTGAGCCTCACCAGATGTACGGCAGCTCCGCTCCAGTGCAGGCTCCCTGCAGTGTGTGTCTGTGTGGGTGTGGGTGTGGGTGTGTTTGTGTGCGTGTACGGTGGCTGCCCTCTAACCTGCATATTCCTGCTATCAGTAGCTGTGGCGCTGCGCCCGTCGCTTTCTGACAGCATGTTAACAACACTGCAAAAGGCCCCAAAGAAACGTTTTGGATTAGCGGTCAGATTTCCTATTTCCCACAGCCTCACAAGGTCCTGCACCCAATTAATGACTAATAATTACCAATTCCCTACGAGCGCTTCTGGGGACTTCATTAGAGGGAAGGAAGGAGGCCCCCGTCTCTTCTTCCTAATTGATTAGCTGCTGGGATGTTGGGAAATTCATAGCTATCGATTTGTGAGAGAACAGTTTTGATGAAGGTGATTGTTTTCGTGTCCATCGCTTCTCTTCAAATCCCAGAGTGGATCATCAAAGCCTCCTTGTGCAAGCCAGCATGCGTGCATGAGCGCGTGCACCCGCGTAATTCCCAGGGAGCTGCCCGGTGCTCGTCTCCATGTTTACTCTCTCATTGCAGCGACTGTGGCAGAGTTACAGTTGGCAAATTTACAATGCTCGCAGCGGTCACAGGAGGACCCTATGCGGCTTTTTGATGTCCCACGGCCCGCGTCATCCGCAGTCTGGACTGCGAGGTGCTCCGTTTCACATGTCTAATGTGCGCTGATGCTATCTGCGCGTAACGTCTAACCAAGAGACCTGGACCCTTTTCCATCGTGGATAAAGCTTTGGTTTCATCTTCCTACGTGTGTGTGGGTGCGTGAGTGTGTCGGAGGAAAGGTGGAGGGGTGGCAGCAGTCACACTACTCCTATTCAACCACCCACCCACACACTCCTAAAGTCGTAGCAAAATCTCCTCATTATTTACATTGTTAATCGTGAAGGACTATGTTCTTTTTTGTAAAGTTCTGATATGAGTCTTTTCACACCGTAATCGGGACATTTCGAAGCCTCCCTCCTGCAGAATGACAGAATCTGTTGTAAAGAAACTGTAAGGATATCATCCTCCTGCCTGTAGCAGTTTGGCTACATAAAAGAAGAAAGATTTTCTCGGTTTGCTCATGCTGTCACACCAACACACAGTCTAAAACTGCAGACAGACGCGGTAATGCGTGCTGTCACTGCAGGAGACACATAAATCCTCATCGCTGTAACAATGACTTAAAAGAGAGTGGGTCGACTTGACTCAAATTGCGCCCATTATTTTAGACAAGCCGCCAGACAACGTGCGTAGAAGAAGGCCTCGGTGCGCGCGTAAGCTGCGTTCAAGGTGATTCGGGAACCGCGCAAACAGAATCTGGATGCGGACAATGCCGCGTGTAGAAGTGTGCAGATTACCTTCCTGAGGTCGCACTGTGTCCTTCTTAGGTGAAGTTAAGCCGTCGTAGGATAAATTAAAGGATGGACAATAATAAACGAGTTATCGCAATTTTATTTAACGGGATCCTATACTGTTTTGTTCCCACTTTAGTTTGATTAAAGTGAGTAATAAACAGAGAGGTGTCCTTTGCGGATGATGAAACATGAGTGCAGCAGGCAGCGCACTCCTCCTGTGGGGCCGCAGACTGCGCTCCTCCTGCCTTCCTGTGCTCCCTCCAGCCGCAGGACAAAAGAGGGAAAAAAAAAAGAACCACACTTATGGAAAGCAAGCAAGACAACACTCAAGAAAGTTTTTCTGTGCAGCCGGTTTTTTTTCCCCCCACAAATTTGTTAAAGGTCGGCGCTGAAATTACGCAGCAAACGATTTCCCAAGGGCGCAGTGTAGAGAGAGGCACTTCTCTTTTCGAGCGTAATGCCAGTTAATTGCTGCCTTTTAAAAGGTGTTGCCTCGCGAGAAATAATTTGTCCAAACTGATGTGCAAAAGGCTGTTGGGAATCATTTACAGAAGCAAGGAATAGTTCTGCTCTTTATCTTTCTCCCGCTTTTTCTGTCTGAAGCAGAAAGACTTGGCATCTATAGAGCCAATCGATTAAGCTAATTGATTTCGGATAGCTTGTCTTTACGCTCCCATGCTGGCCTCAGACACCAAGGAATAAACGAAACCTCTGCACATCGCCTTTATTCACGTCATTTATTATCTATGAATCGACGAGTGTAGGTGTTCTCGCCTCTGCGCCGCCTGGAGAGGCCGCGGACCTCTGACTTTAAAGATTGAACTAATGAAAGGAATGTTTTGGAAACTATAAGGTTGCAAAAAAAATCATTTAAGTATTTAATTGTTGCCACCTCCTGACAATGCACGTAATTGGTTTGAGAGCATAGTCTACTTGACGTGCTGCCTTGCATTGTATATATTCAATTAAATTAACCAATGCAGGCCTCGTGATGCCAGGACAAACTCCCTAATAAACATATAATGTATATAAACTACTGCTGATTTTAATTGATTAATGATCTTCTTCTCTTTTAAAAAAAAAGCCAGACCCAAGGGAAAACATCCCACGGCAATTTCTGTCCAAAAAAGGGTGGAGAAGTGTTCGATGAGGTCGAGCTTTTATTCAAACCTAATATTTTTTACATGTGTGTCATAACGAGCAACCACGAGGAATGTCCGGTCAGATAAATTATTATTATTATTATTATACGATATATTAATATCATAAAAGGACATACTTCTAATAATATTAATAATATTATTAACAGTAATATTTTAGTTAAGTTTTATCAATGATAATGACAATTACTAATGCTTAGATTTAACCATTTAACCTTTATCCATTAAAGTCAGTGTGATTACTGTGCAGAAAACGGATCCCTGTCGTTCTCCCGGCAGACTGCTGTTTCCCCATCACCACCGAGCTTTAACAGGCTCCAACATAGAGCCGCCTTTATTCAGCTGAACGACACACCAACTATTCTCTTAAGACATGCAGGCTAAAGGCCCAGGCCCCACATGAAAATACCACATGACGACTGGCCCAGTACCACCAGTCAGA